>CM052713.1:36662732-36710125 GCA_028551405.1 Uromys caudimaculatus
ACATGCAAGGAAAGTGCACATGTTAAGTATACATGCAAGGAAAGTGCACATGTTAAGTATACATGCAAGGAAAGTGCACATGTTAAGTATACATGCAAGGAAAGTGCACATGTTAAGTATACATGCAAGGAAAGTGCACATGTTAAGTATACATGTGATTTCTTTCCAAATCCGCCTCATCTGAAGTTGTAGTCATGGAACCTACAGACGTGAAGGATTTTCTGTATTACTACAAACTCATATATTTTTAGAAGATTCTTGTTAATTAATGTCAAAGGCACTTAATTACCATAATATTTCCAACTCGAGTTATTCGTATAGCACCATCAAAATTTTAACACATTTCAGACCACTATTACTACTTTTTAATTTTATTTAAAACACTTTTAAGTTGTTTTGCTTAAATACAGTTTAGACAGATAGTACTTTAGTTATTATCACTTATGATGGTAACAAAATAAATTCATACACTAATAATATTTTAATGTACATTACTAAAATTTACTATTATTATTATATTATTATTATTATTATTATTATTATTAGCAGCAGCAGCAGTAGTAATAGTAGTAGTAGCTTTGATCGATTATTTGACTTTTTGATCTTGCTAAATATCACTGACTGGCTTAGCACTTGCTAGATAACCCAAGCTGGCTTCAAGCTCATCACAATCCTCTTGCTTCAGGTATGACGATTACCACTGTAAATCATAACATCTAGCTCTACTTTTGAAGTTTGTTTGATTCTGGACATAACTTTTAAAAATAAAACTTAGAAGAACAGAAAAAGTAAATAAAATCACCTAGAAAATATCTACAAGAATATTAAACTACAACATATGGATGGAACAAACTAGGTAATAGCAACTGTTCAAAAAAGAAAAAAGGAAATGGACTATGTTTTCTATGGGCTCTAGAACACAGAAACTTGATCGCCCGTGGAGGATGCCTGCACAGACAGCCTGGCTAATCTGAGAACAGCAGCAGAGATGAAGAAGGGGAGATGCAGGCCCCAGATTACCAGTTTCTTCTTGGGGAACAGAAAAGTCCCCCATCCTGTGACAGATGGGGCCCGTGGAATGTCCCCAGTGCTGTGAAGAAACCCTTAGGAGAAGAATTCAGATTCAGTGAGATGGGTCTAATATGAGAAATAAAAGAGGAAATTCAGATGAAAGTGGGAGACAAAAGGAAAGGAAGCCCACCCCAACAGTCCCACGGCATTCTGTGGGATACCTCGAAGACAGCAGATTCTGGCTCTGGACACAGCAAAGGCAACAGAGGAGCTAGCTGGGCTGACTTCCATGGCACTAAAAGAATGATTGTAGTAGAATGAGCTGTTAGGCTACAGTGAGAAAAAGGCCAGAGGATAAAATACCATTAATGTAACAATAAAAGCAGAGTGCCAACATGTCCGCACATAAATAAGAGCTACAGCTTCATCATTCAAAATGAGGTGAAAGAATAAAGATGATATAAACTGTAGAAAAGTGGGAACGGCTGATAAATGAGTTCACTGAAGATAAGATGTCTTGTGAGAGATAGGTGATGCAAGTCAGAAAATCATTTTCAAAAATCACTCTAGGAATGAGATGAATTTAGAACAAAGCTGAAACTATATACACACAAGAGCTAATGCATTGAGAGAAATTTTAAAAATCAAATGAGAAATTCAAATAATATGGGGTGTGTGTGTGTGTGTGTGTGTGTGTGTGTGTGTGTAATAGCACAAATGCTAAAAACCATAATTTGAAAATTTGTTTAAAATAAAAAGTGACTACAGAAAGGCTCACAGTTACTGCTAATTATTCACTAATAATTCTTATGAGGAAGTGGGTTCTTACAAGAGGTCTAGTGAGTACACAATAGAGGTCTAGAAAATGAATAGGTAGGAAAGAGAGACTGGCTTATCTTATAGGGCAAAAAGAGGCCCGTTAGGAAAGTAGAAGACAAGTACAAAACTGGGCAGAAATACTAAATATAACTATTTCATTCCCCTGAGCATGGACATGAAATTAAAAAGCATTTTTTCTTGTAAACCTTCTCTTGCCTCCATCAAATCAGAAGTAACGCGTAGTCTTCTCACCTACGGCTCTTCACTCTGTCACCTGCCCCCTTGGTCATGGAGAAATACTTTACCAGCATACAGTCACCTGCAAAAGTCAGCAGATTTTTCTCCTATCCAGAGCCACTGCCACACACGGAGGACTTGGTTTTAGCTTTCCCAACTCCAGAACTATGAGAGAACACATCTTATCCTCACGGCCAGTCTGTGGGGTTGTGCTAATGTCCAGCACAAATGTCCAGCACATTTAGTGTAGATTACCTGGAAACAGGAGTCTTGAGGACTGAGGAAAGGTGTCCACATATTCTAAACTGACCGAGAAAGCATGTCTCTGAGTAGAGAACACTGGGGACGGTAGCCTAAATGTCTTATAAGTGTTGCTAATATGAGAACCCAACTCTAGTGACCTCATCCATTCTCTGACCTCTGTAACTTTTAGGAGGTTATAATCAAACTCTAGAATTTAAGAGGCCAAATATGCTTATGGTAGATTATTTCAGTTCTTATACTTTGAATGGATAATTTCAGTAAATGTAGAACTCCTTGGTGGACTGTGGCTAATTTTAGTACTTTGGACAAGCCTTCTGACCCCTGGTGTTTCCGATGAGAGGCATTTTTGATATTTTTATTGGTGCTCCATAGGAATGAGGTTTTTGTTTGGTTTATGCTTCTATGCTTTCCTTATTTTATTTGCTACTTTCTCGTTGGCGTTCAGAACTGCATGTCTGCTGTTGAGGATGATGTGTCTATGCTTATCTTATTTAGACCTTCTTAGAGTTCCTGGAGGAATAGATTAGCTGATGTAAAATACTAAAATATTGGGGAATGTTTGCTGGAAAGCAGGAGTCCTGGAACTGCAAAGCAGTCATCTTGTTCCCCTTCCCAACTGGTATACTTTGAAAAGAGTTTTGTGAAGACATGAAGGTAGAAAGCAGCTAGTTGAGAAGAAAAGGCTGGTGGGAGGAGTGGGAGGAGACAAGAGAGGGCAGTGTGGGTGAACATGATTAGAGTATATTATGTGTGTATAAAATATCACGATGAAACATAACTATGTGTAATTAATGTATGTTGTTACAAATGTTATAAAAGCATCCTCTATTTCTGAATAGTTTTGCTATCTATTATACATCTAAGTATATCTTCTCAGAAATCATAGTTGATTTTCTTACAAACTGTGATACAGTTAATTCTTTTTAAGTATATCCTGTCCATTGGCTTTGGAGTATAGTAAGGTGCCTTGAATTATTTAAAACCACCCACACCACAGCACAAAGCTTTGCCTAAACTCTCGCACTCTTTCTGTTTCTATGGATCGATGGTTAGAAGCTGCATCAATACTTGCTGCCCCCACAGCCTTGTCTCCCACTTTCCACTCCCCACTCACCTCTTTCCCACTCCCTGTTCTTTCTTCCATCCTGTTCCTTTTCTGTTCCATACTGCCACCAACACAAGCTCGCATTAAGTGGTCAATACCTTTCATGCTCCTAAATACAATCCAATAACCATTTACCTTCCCAGAAGTGTCAGGATTGATGGCTCCTGCTTTTATACAATTATCTTTCTAGGCTTCTATGAGTTGGTTCTCTCTTCTCTCTCTTGTTTGTCTTTTTATCTACTCTTCACTGTCCTGTGGAGAAATATCTCTCCACTCATCTCTGTGCTCTCGGTCGAAGCACCACATGGCTTTTCTCATTTGATTTCCCTACCTAGATTGCTTTTTTTCACACTTAGAAATTCAGTTGCACCTCATGCTCAGAAAATGTACTAAAATGCTATCTTTACTTAGGATTCTGTGCTAGCTGAGGGGCAGCATAGTCAGCTGAGGACATGTCCTTATTCTCAACTTCCTGCCAAAATCGAAACATAGGAAATAGAACTTGAACGATCTCTGAACAATCTGGACAGATTCCAGTGTCCCCTAACACAGTGTGTCGCACATTCTAAAAATCAAAGTATCATGCTTAGCAATGCTTTGAATTTCAATTGCCACATATGCAATATGCCACCAGATATAGGTGACCTACTTAAACACGGCTCTGACCTGGGCATTGCTCTCCACCCATCTCTTTGCCACTCTACTCAGAGTTACCATCATGTCTCCTCTCCATTGCTGGTATTATATCACTTTCTAACTCAGTTGAAATTACACTATCCTTTCTGCTTTTCCCAAGTTCATTCCACAGACCTTAGTCAAAGCAAACAAAACACAAACAAATAAAAAACCACCCTATGTTTGAAATGCAAAATGAAAAGTGTTAAACAAAACCACTTCAATTAGGTTCTATGGCTCCTGACTACACTAATCTTGTTCACTAGCCTTGATTTCAGCTGCTTTAATTGCATTCTTTTTTCTCTAGTCATTATTCTTTTTAGAATCCCATGGTTGATGCAGCTCCTGCACCACAGAGCCTGCGCATAGCCTGTTTGCTAGTGATAATTTCTTGGTCCTCCATCTCTTAGTTAATAACTGCTCCAAGGGATGGAAGGGCTCCAGGAAACCTCTCTTGATTTCCCCAGGACACGTTTTTTTTTCATACAGTTCCTACTTCTCCCTGAACCAGAACTCCTCACTGCTGCTGTTTAACATTTAATTGATATCTGTTCCTTCTACTGGGCTTGGAGATGCTGCAGGACAGGGCACCTTGTCTGCATCCCACATCACCACATCTAACCCAGAGTTCCTTGTACTCAGAAATATAATCTCTCATGAACTATATTCTGGACAAAGACAGCACACAAGACATTGATGAAAGTCATTATTCAAGTTCAATGACAAATTAGTCTACAGAGAGCTTAACCACATAGGTAAGACTTAGCTTATCAATAGTGAATTTTCTTCTTTTATTGACATTTTTATATTTTAAAAAGAAAATGGTATTTCTGAGTTTGAGGCCAGCCTGGTCTACAGAGTGAGTTCCAGAACAGCCAGAGCTACACAGAGAAACCCTGTCTCGAAAAACCAAAAAAGAAAGAAAGAAAGAAAGAAAGAAAGAAAGAAAGAAAGAAAGAAAGAAAGAAAGAAAGAAAGAAAGAAAAGAAAGGAAAAGAAAATGGTGATAAACTCAGAAGTCACACTGCTCTATCTCTCGGCTTGCAAGCTTTCATATGCTGCCACAGTTTAGTGCCTGCCCACCTTTCTACCCTTTTATGATCTTTCTCGCTTTACAGTTCTGAAACTGCTATGTGTTCATTTATTTTCAATAATATTTTATCAATTATTTGTTAATATTAATATAACAATATTTGTTAGTATTTAAATAAATTAAAAAGCTTTTTGTAAATGTTATAAGCACATACAATGTAGTATCTTAATTATTTTCATTCCCTACACCTCCCTGATCCACCTCCCACTTTCTTTCTCACGTTTGTGCCCTCTTCTAAATTATTTTTTTAACCAAGGGTCCAATTTGTGCTGCTCATATCTACATATAGGTGTGGGGCCATTCACCGAAGCATGCTCTACGTACCAAGACCCAGAATCTTAAAGAAAACTGACTCTTCCTCCCATAGAAACCATCAACTGTCAGTATCTTCTCAGCTAAGAGTGGGAGCTTGCCCGGGTCTCCCATGTGTGCTGGAATGTTGACTGGTTTGACCTTGTGCCAGCAACCACAGTTGTTCATCATTATGCTTCCAAGATGAGAAAGCTCCTATCCATTGTTATAATCACTCCAATTTTTCTTGTGATGCTGATGATGGAACTCAGTGCCTCCCAGTTAGGCTGGCAAGACACTGTGTCCCTGAGCTACAATACAAACCACCTATTTCTACTGCGTGTATTATTGCTACATCTTTATCTACTTCTTTCTCTACCACTCTTGGCTTCTGGCAACATTAATAACCTCTGGGCTTTGATTGCAATTTGGGAAATTAAACCATGCTGTACTCTTATAATTTGTTGTAATAACTATATTTTTTCATATACTAAAAAAGTACTATCTGAAGTACTGTAGACCAAGTAGCACTCAATTTTCTGAAATGTAGATTATAATAAGCCAAGGACTAACTCAGGGAGCTATGTTTCTTCAAATAACTCAAAGACTCCTGATTTAGGGAGAAACATATTAAATTGAAATGAAAATAAAGCAAATACCAGATTAATTATTCATCATATTTCCATTTATATCCACAGCTTCTGCACACACAGGGACAAAATATGAAAAGAGATCAGCTAGCTGCCTTTCTTTGTTGAGCCCTTGAGGAACATAATAACAGGATTTAGACACTTATGGTTTTGTAATGACCAGGAAGAATGACTCTGATGACAAGTGACAGGAAGCAGGAAGAGGTGATGAACCTTGCCACCTCTGACTCTCCCAGTCTCTCTTGTGTCACTTCAGTTTACACTTGTTCATGTTCTTCATACATTTTTTACACTACATGTGTGGCTTGCTTACTCATCTGGCTTAGAAACATCAATGTCTTGCAGAAGCTCAACAGGGAACTTGATACAATGGGTACAGTGGAAAGACAAGATGCCTTTGGGTGGGGACTTGTTCACACTGTCAGAGAACAGGCACTCCCTGTACTCCTCTAGAAACTTCTCCGCTCCACTTTAAGCCTCAGGTTTTGAATCTATTTTGTTTCTTCTCTTCTTTGTTTTTATTTTTGTAATAAATTATGATCCTTTTTTGTACCCGATACTCAATACTAGCACCCTGTCCTTAACACTGTTGTTTCCCATCTGATCCGGAGGACCAACAGCAAAAGCTCAGAAAGAAGACTGGAAAATTTCCAACCACGGAAACATAAATATGGCTCTGATTCTCCACCTATTTACAGTTTCAGTGGTTACAAACTTAACTACCTTATATTGTTCTCTCTTTCATTAAAGTCAGTGTCACTCACTTCTGAATAATACCTCTTCTCCATTCTTGCCTCCATTGGAACCATAAAATATCATCTCTTTTATAGCATATTCCCCAGTTGTCCAGAAGATGGATGGTGGTAGTTTTTTAGGTACAGGGATGGCAGATACAACCATGTGGCTACGTCTCAATTGAGTATTGATCAGATCCTCAGAGTTGTGATAGCTTAATCTTATGGGGTTGACACAATATAACAAAACTATGTCTAAATCCAAAGTCAAGATGTACTTGTATTAATGTCTGACAATAAAATCTCATTCGATTCCAAATTAGACTACTCTACAAAGAAAAAAAATTAAATCTTTTTAATAAGAATTGAAAAGCAAAGTTACTCTCTGTATTACTACTACTACTACTACTACCACCACCAACAACAACCATTTGCAAAACTCCTACCTTATTTTGAATATTTATTTATTATTATCTTATGTATATGAATGTTTGCCTGCACATACATATGTGTGCCTGGTGCCTGAGGAGGTCAGAAGAAAGCATCAGGTCCTCCAAAACTGGAGTTATAGCTGGCTGTAAGCCATCACATGGATGCTGGGAATTGAACTTTGGTCATCTGCAGGAAAAATAAGTGCTTTCAACTGCTAAGACATCTCTATAGCCAAACTCATACCATTTAATAGAAACTGTAGTAAGAGCTTCTCGCAGATTACCTTTTAAATTATCAAGATACCCATGAAGAAGGGACTATAATTATCTACATTTGTTATGTAATAAAGCAAAAGCTTAGAAAATGGAAATGATTGTAAAGTGGGACTGAGTGATATCTATAGGAAGTGCCACATCCAGTTCACTGCTGACTACCTGAATCCAAAGTATTTATAGCTAAGTATAGCTTTCAAAAGGTCTTTATTTTAACCACACTCCACCTATGCCATTGTCAACTGATAAGAAGTTGTCTTTTGCTCCATTTGATGGAATCCTACCTTACCTTGAGATTATCTGAACATCATTGTCTTAGAGCGACAAGAGTTAGACATAGAGAGGAGTTGAGAAATCCATACCTGCTGTGTATCAGGACAGCCCCATGTCTCCTGCAGCGAGCTTTTCCTGAGCTAGGTTTTGTTGATATTTTATCATATTACCAGGCTATTTCCCCTCTGAGTTTCAAACATTCAATTTCCAATGCACTTTCCACTTGTTGGTTTTTATTGTCATCTGTTCCCATTAGTAGGAATAGAAATCATTTGACTTTAGAATTGGGTCATGTAGAACAGATATTATCAGGATAATTTCCAAAACAGGTTCAGAGAACTTACAAGACAGGCCCCAAGGCAACTTCATTTCTAGGCACAATGGGCAGAGAGCTTAAATTCAGAGCTCCATCATGAATGCAGGTCCTTGAAACCTGAATGCTCTGAATGCTCCTGAATGTTCAGAAGTGTTGATGGCCCATTTCCCTCTAGTAAATATCCAGATTCACTTTTGTCAATTCACTCAAAAGTTCACTCTGCTTCCTTCATCTTGTATCCCAGCTGCTGGCACCACTATGCAGGTATACACAGCAGAAGTTCAATGTTGCTTTCTAAGTGTATTCCTTCTTTACTCAGTGTCCTTGTCCTACATCCACTCTGTGATCAAGTCATGTGTGTTTTATACTCAGTATATAAAATGTATACATTCCCTTTCATAGCTCCCAGACTGCCATTCCATTTCTTCTGGACAGCCAAAATTGATCTTCTAATCTGTTCCCATCAACTTTTCCTTATCCACTGTAAGAGCATTCTCCTACTGAAGCCAGGGTCATCTCTTTATAATATGAACACAAACTACAGATGTCATCTTAACCTCTTGTTGAAAAAATTGCATTTCTTTTTATGATTCTTATGTAGAAGTCATAGCCTTGAACATAGCCAACAAAGTCTGGCATGATGTCATCCTCATTGTGTCTCTACTCTATCCCTATTTGCATATTCCCATTTTCTTAAACTTTGCAAAACATTTCCCATGGCTGTCCCCACCCCATTTGTAGGTCACTCACACCCCCCCACCTTCTTCTAAATTGCAGTAATGACTATTCATTCCTCATTCTTTAATTTAGGTGTTCCTTTCTCAATGACCATTTCCCTGGACTCTGCTATGCTCGCAACTACTGCAGTTCTTGTTATTAACACTTCCCACTATTGCAACTTTACATTTATCTGTGGCACTATTTGATCTGTGCTACTTCCCTTATCAGACAGTGTTTCTTTCTGCTAAGACTTTGTGTGTTCTAGAACATGGTTACTATCTTCGCGCATTTGCTAAATGAATGAAAGGTACATGAAAGCAGAGAAGTCCTTCTTTGGGAAGGTTATACTCACAGGGTTCCACAATGAGATTGTAGGCTGTAGTCTTGATGCCTCTTGGATACAGAGTAAAGCTGCACTCATACTTTCCACTGTGGGTGGAAGAGATATTCCTTAAGTACAGAGTCCAATATGTTACACCCTTCGGAGATTTTATGGCAGCCACTTGTGACTCACAGGCATGCCCCTGCGTACAGTAGAGGCCATATTGGGGATGATAAACAGCAATCAAGTCAATCTTATCTGTGATCTTAGACCACTGCATCTGTACCAAGAAGTCTTTCTTCTTGGTTTTGCAGGTCAAGCTGATGTCAGAACCAGGTAAAGCATACACATTATCTCCAGCATTGAACAGTTCTTCCCATACTCCTGGAAAGGAAGGATGTGAACAGTCAGTTTCCATTATTCCCCTGGAGTGCCCCTTTAGGTCCTCTCCCCTCTCTCTCTGTGTTTTAAGATAAAAAGAGGAAACTATTTACACATGTATATTTCTGTTTCTTGGTCTGTCCAAAAAGTAACCAAAAGTTTCTGTATAAAATTAAGTGTCTTTGAAGACTGATTATTATTATTACTATTATTATTATTTTTTTTTTTTACCTATATGGATGAATATCTGTCTGTGTGTGAATATGAGTGCAGGTGCACATAGAACCTTCAGGAACTGGAGTAGCTGCTAAGTAGGAGCTGCCAGATGTGGGTACTGGGAACCAAACTCTGTAAGAGCAGCAAGTGCTCTTACTTGTTGAACTCCCTCTTCAGCCCCACAACTTAAGTCTGTTTAAAGACAGAAGTGCCCCAATACACTTAGCATGAAGCTGTGACTACACATGAATATTGTTGATCTTTCTGCATCAACATCTGTAATAACTAGTCTAAGTATGATAGTTTTCTTTTCAAACTTTATTTGCAAGTTCTTTATAATAAAATGGCTTTTATTTTAAAATCCTATGTGTTTACAAGAGGTTTTTATAGGTGCTATCGTTTTAATCTTCATGCTTCATAAGATAATATTGCAATGCTCCCTTATCAAATAGGAAAGAAACGCAGTGCGAAATGAAGTAGAGCATCCAGAGATGCACTTCCTTGTGAGAAGATGGATTCTCTTCAAACTTGCTCACATCTGTATTTTTCCTTTAACATTAACTACACAACTCCAAACTGCCGCCTACGTTTAGTCTGGCTAAGTAGAATCACTTGATATTCTCTCTGAGAATAAAGAAACCTTCATCTCCATACAGTTACATCTCCCAAGGAGAAAGGAGCACATACCTCAGGTAGCCGTTCCCTAGGGCATCATCTCTAACCATCTAATGAAACGCTAGATATAAAAGATTGTCTCTCCCAACAGCCACCTGACTGCATGGTACAGACCACTCAAAATTCGTTCAGCACTGAGCCTTTGATATGTCTTCAGAAATGCTTCAGATGCCCTTTTAGAATTTACCATTACAGAAGTAATACATTATTGTGACAAGTCCTCCAGAGCTCACAAAGGGAATGGATAAAAAGATGACAAGATGCTGAGAAGAAACAAAGGTACTTGGTAGATCGGAATTGTTAGACGTTTGTGGATGCACAAAGTTTGTGTAGACAGAGGTTATACATCTGAATGGAACTCCCAGGAGTGCTCCTTCAATAACATGCCTCCGGGGATACCTACCAGTTCTAATGTGTCTTTGATTCAGAAACTCTTACAATCTTCATAGCCATGCATAGCTAATTCTTAAGAAACTCAAGCTTTCAACACTAATCTTGTACTGTGGGTGCTCAGAACTAAGCTTTTCTCCTTCCATTTTGAAATTAACCTTTTAGATTTCATTTCCCATGGTCATAAAGGACTCTGGTTGACCTTGCAAGGTATTCCTTGTATGTGACTGAGTTAGACTTAACATAAATCCAGCCACTAATGACATTGGTATTAGGGAAGAGAGACACTTGTTAATTTGAAAAGAAAAGAAATGCTTGAGAGAGGATTAAAAGCTGAACAAGGTTTTCTGACTATGGACATGATTGGAGGGTGTCTTAGTATTCTGCAGTTATCTTTATAATGATCCAGGAAGATTTCCTCCCCAAGACACAATTTCCTCATAACTCAAGACTCTCTGAAGAAGAAAAATGGTAAAGAGAGGCCAGAGTAATGGTACGAACCATTAGTTCCTTTCTTAGGTTTAGTGCTCATTAGGAATCCTGTATCGACTCTAGCATCTTTCCCATAGCTGCCACTTAAGTAGATAACTGATAACCTTAGCAACTGCTTGCCTTTAGTGATCGACTCCTGCAGCAGTCTTGAAGCATTTCAAAGGAGCAAAGGGTCCCAAAGCAGCCCTCTGAAAAGACCAGTGTGACCGGAAGTCTTACCCCTGAAAAACTGCATCTGGATGATGGCATAAACGACACAATATGTCCATTTTCTCCCCATTGTCTCCCGAAGAGCTCAAGCCAGCATTTCTGTAATGATCACAGGAGGCACTTGTTGTCTCCAGCTAAGCAAACTCTAGCTGCCCTATTTGTGCTGAAAAACCTCAACTCTACCACAGAGCTGGGGCTGTTGATCGCTTAGCAAGTCCCCAGGAAATGAAGTGCAGACAGGAAAGTAGTGTGGTTCAGGGCTAAGTATAACCTTCACAAGAGCAACGTGGGAACTGTTCTCTGAAACCTTGCGCCTGTCTCACCTTTAAAAGACTTTTCCATATCCCAAGATTCTCTCCTTCAGTCTCTTTGTCAGTAAGCTGCTTCTAAAATCGAAACAAAGGAAATCGTGCAGAGCAGCCCCCCCCCCCCCCGTGCTTTTTATGCATTTCCTTTCAAGAACACAAAGTCATTTAGGAAACCCGAGCTTGCTGCCTCTCGTAATAGTGTTTCAGTCCAATCGTAAGATATATTTCTTTCCTGAATAGCCCCAGGGTGAAAGAACAATGGTTAACACAGTTGATTTTAATAAACCCTGAAGAAAAACCCGGAGTAGTGTCAGCTATCCAAATGAATCCATTGTCTAGTTTCTTGTAGGTAAATCTACATTTCTGTAGAAGGGAGAAGTGAGGGGCTCTTCCCCACCCCTTGTCCTTGTCAGTTTGGAGGCCAAATGGGGAAAATGCTCATTTTCATAGCCAGGGGCCCTTTTAGATGAAGTTCTAAGAGCTTTATCTGGCTAAGCAAAAAACAATAAAAAACTAACTATACAGCGTATCAGTGGATATGTTAAGTCAGGTAGTCCTGATGAATTTTCCCAGGAGGGTTTGCAATTCAGATCCTTGAAGGGAAGACAGGAAGTGATGTAACTGCTTAGGGTACCTTTCTTCATTGCAGCTGGGAATTCTGGAAGGTCAGTGATGGGACCTAATAAAAGCTATCAGGATCTGTGTTAGAAAGATTCTGATCTGAGGCTGGTGTCCCTATTAGATGGGGACAGAGTACATACTTGGAGAGGAACTTGTCACCTTTTACTACATCTGTGTAAAAATCCAACCTAAACTTACTGAATTCTTACTTGGAGTATTTAGACTCTCATTGCATTAAAATGAGGAAACTTTAAAAAAGAGAGCAAGAGAATGCCTTATTTAAAAAAAGACAGTGTGGTTTTCAGAGCTAGAGGCTCACTTTTAACAGAATCCCTTCCTCTTGCTAGGGTAGTTTATTAGAGGCACTTCTATGCTGGTCAAATTTGTCTTAACTAGCTATTTATTTGACTCATGGTTCATGATTCTAATACCTAGGAATTTCTGGGCCTGAACCCATCAGAGTTTGCCAAATTTCCCTTGAGATCGATCTAGACTTTTAGAAAAGACAATTCTCAAATGCTTGTGGCATATGAGTTGAATGCATCTGATATTCTGAAGTGGCAAGACCCAAGTGACAGCCCCTCTATGGCTGCTTGCTTACAGCAGGTGGCAGCAACAGCCTGCAGACCAGAATGGCTATCCCAGGTGGTGGGAATGGCCCCCACAGCTTTTCTGTCTCGGTAATATTTTCTAAAGGCCCTTTCAGCAGGGGGATAGGCATTCTCTATACTTAAAAATAACTCTTCTATGAAGCCATATCAATCTTTCCTATTATCCTCTCTGCTCACCAAATCCCAACCCGCACAGCATTTCTTCTGCCTTCTATTCCAGCCTGCTGCATATGAAACAGAAGCTGTCAGTTTCACAATGCAAAGAACAACCTTGAACTCCTTGAACTTTGGAGGCAAATGTGGTTATTTACAAAGAGAAGCTGGAGTACACATTCATTTCTGCTAGAGAAGCAAGCCAGGACTGTTTTTGGACAAGGTTTGTAAACAGTCTGTGTAAATTACTCAGTTGGAAGAAGATGCTTTGGAAGTGGAAAGGTGAACAAGAGGTAAACTTGTTTTTGTGGTTTCTACAGTGATCAACTCAAATATAACTAGATTTTTTTTTTACCTACTCACATAAATTATTTGAAGTGTTATACTTTTGTTAGCCCTTCCCAGTGTGCTTGAAAACATAGCACGTAAGGATTCAGTTAACTAAAAAATATTTATTTATTGTGACCTTTCAGGGATCACTAAAGACACACACCTCTAGATCATTTTAAATATAATGGAAAAATCATGGGCTTTGTTCTCAAGAACTTGACATTCTGTTTGACATTATTCTTGGAAAGAGCATCCTTGTGTGTTACAAAACAAAACAAACAAGCCAACCTAAAGTTACACCAGGGTAATATATAACTCTGCCTGAGAGACACAGGGCTTGCAGGAGGAGAGGGGGAGATGCCTAGGGAGGGAGTGGCTAGGATCATCTCAAGTGTGGATCTGAACTTGGCCTTATGCTACAGAAGTCATCCTGGAAGAGACTGCTGGGGGAGCTATTCCAGGCAGAGGAAGTAGGAGATGCCATCACTTGGGAGTGCTGAAGTTAAAGGCAGATGCTGTGTGTGTGTGTGTGTGTGTGTGTGTGTGTGTGTGTGTGTGTGTGTGTGTGTGTGTGTAAGCTGTTTGAGGCAGTAGCTGGATGAGAAACAAAGCTACAGAAAGGCAAGTTTGGAATACAGAGAACTTTCAAGTCCAGGCTATGGAGCATGGCTTCTCTTCTTTTCTCTTCTTGGAAATTAGTATGGGTTTGGTTTTGTTGTTGTGTGTTTGTTTGTTTTTCCAGCATCTGCATAATGTGATATTGCTTTAACATAAAGAGACATTTAAAAAGATTAATAGGGTGAGTATAGACAAATTGAATGAATGAAAGGAAAAGAGGGAGAATGCATTGAGTCTGTATAAGAATGGGTTCTCCAATAGTCAGGCATGGGTAGAGGAGGAACTTAAAGGACCCCAAACCTCAATGCTGATGTATTTGCTACTGAGAGACTGAGAGAGATGGAGAGTCATTGCATCAGTTGTGTGCCCACTGGTGACCTCACTGAGCACCAATAGATAGGTCCAATCAGTCACATGGATGGTCTTGGTTAAACTATGGGTCACAGAACAAAACCAAAGTCATGAATTTGGGAAAAGGACAGGTATGGAGGAGGGGTTGATAAGAATGGGAAGACGATAAAAGAAGGGAGAGAAGGTAATCAGCATATATTGTATAGATGTATAAAATTGTCAAAGAACATAATCAATTATTCTGATTTTTAAAAGGGGAGACAAGACCTATTGAGAATTTCTGTTATCCTTGTCAATGTAGGAAGGTGCCTGCTGGTTGGCAGTGCTGTCCACACGGTAAGGGCAGTGTGGCATTTACCAAGAAACTAGAGGTAGCATATGCATAATAAGCCACCCTGATTGCTCTGTCCACAATATTCAGAACAGTCATGGGTCTGAAATGGGTCCTATATGAATAATTATCAGTAAAACTCTAAGCCAATGTCCCATCTATTAAAACAATATAATACTCTAATTTCACAATGTGCACAATGCTGAAATAAGATCATGAAGAGGAGCTCTAAAATTCAGACTGATCCTTCATTTTAGTAAATCATGTGGCTCACAGTTCAGCAGTTTTCCAAGAATTTACTTTCTCTATAGAAAACTGCCTTCCCAAGTTAATGCTTTCCCCCTGAAAACACCCCACAGTTAGTAAGTGGATGGTTGTAGGCAAAGCACAATGGCTAGAGTACTTGCCTTGCTATGGAAACTACAGAGTGTCTGCCACATTCCTGAGTGATGCTACAGTAAGGCTCTGTAGCACCTTTAATACAGAACAAGAGCTCTTTGTGCTCCATCTTGCTTCCCTCATCTACTTGAAAGTATTGTTCCTCAGAGCAGTCCTCAGTGAATTCCCTGAACACGAGACTCACTAAGTGTGTTGCATTCTTGTTGTCATGATAAAAGCACCATGACACAAGCATCTGAAAGGAAAAAGGATTTGTTTACATTTACAGTTTCATGGGAGGGAAAACACACAAGTTACAGGGAAGACATGGTGGCAGGACAGGAGACTAGCCTGTCACATTGCATCTGTGTTCAGGAAGCTGAGTCAACAGGAAGTGGTCTTATGCTATAAACCCTCAAGACCTACCCTGGGTGACTCACTTCCTCCATGAAGCTCCACCCCCTAGGAGTTCCATAATCTTCCTAGACAGCAGCACCTACTGGGGGGCAAAGTGTTCAAATACATGGGTCGGTGCAGGATAGTTTCCATTTAAACCAGAACAGTTGGTTCTCCAGTGACCCTGATATAAGATAAGCCCTTATTTAAATAAACCAACAATAATCTAGCTAGTTCAGAGGCAGGCCTGTTGGAGACCCACTCCTCCGAAATTATGGAAGAGAAGAAAAGGAAGCCCTTACACTTCTTTTGTGAGAAGTTAAACATAAAAGGAGAAGGTGAAAAGCTTTGCAAACTAGAAGTGATATTTTTAAAAAATTAACAGAAGTGAATGGCTAGCAGATTTTGATTAGTAGTAGTAAGAAATTAAGCAAAACTCTGATCATATTAGTGAGTATATTTTAAACATATTTTTATTTTTAATCAGCACATAGTTCCCTGTTAGTAGCACATAGTGTGACACTTTAACATATATGCACAATTTACAGTTACTAGATAAGGGTATGCACATGTCTATCCCAACCATATATCATTTCCTTATTTATACAATTATACATTTATATAATTATATATATATATATATATATATATATATATATATATATATAATCATTCTGATTATAGTATCTTCTTCTTCTACTTCTCCCAGGTCTTCCCCACCTACCCTCCCCTCCATGGCCACTCCATTTCTGTCTCTCAGTAGAAAAGAATAGACTTCCAAGAGACAACAACCAAATATGACAAAATAAAATATAATAAGATGAAGCAAACACTATCATATTGAAGTTGGACATGACAACCCCAAAGAGGAAATAAGTCCCAAGAGCAGGCACAAGAGTCAGAGACCCACTTGTCCTCACAATCAGAAGTCCCATAAAAACACTAAGCTAATAGCTGTAAGATATATACAGAGGATCTGGTGCGGACCCATGTAGGACCTGAGTTTGCTGCTTTAGTCTTCACGAGCTCATTGTACCTTTCTTAGTTGATTCAGAGGACCTTGTTCTCCTGGTGTCCTCCATCTCCTCTGGGTTTTACAATCTTTCTATCCTCTCTTTCACAGGATTCCCTGAGCTCTGAGGGGAGGGGTTTGAGGAAGACCTCCCATTTAAACTCCCATTTAAACATCATGTCAGGCTGTAGGTCTCTGAATCTACTCCCATCTGCTGGAGGAAGCCTCTCTGATGATGACTAGATATAACACTGATCTATGAGTATAGCAGAATATAAGTAGGAGTCATTATCATTTTACTGATACTTTTTTCTTTGACTAGTAGTGTTTGGGTTTTGGGAGGTTTTTTGTTTGTTTGTTTGTTTGTTTGTTTGTTTTTTGTTTTTTTGAAGGTCTCTGTGCTATCTCATCTCTGGTTCTTGGTTAACCAGGTAGTATTGGGTATGGGTTCCTTCTTGTAGAGTAGTCCTTAAGTCAAACCAGACATTGGTTGGCCACTCCCACAAGTTCTGTGCCACCATTGCCCTAGCATAATTTTCAGGCAGGACAGATTGTAGGTCAAAGTTTTTGTGGCTGTGTTGATGTACACATTTCTCTTTCTTTTGCTTACATAGTATATTCCTGCACTAAATAGACTAGGTGTAGGGCTGACTCCAGGTAGTCTTTAGCTTGACTGCTTCATGTTCAGTGAACGATATGGATGTTGTCTTTGCCAATGGGGCTCCAATGTCAGTTCGTGGAGATGAAAACTTTGCTTTACTGTCAGCCTGGTTTGTTTGGGGATTTTCATGGGACCCCCTTGGCCAACAAGTCAATGAAATGTAGCCCAGACCCACCACTGGAGGACTTGCCTTGCTATAAGAGATGATGCATTAAGACTCCATTTTCTCCATTTTTAGGAGTCCTCATTAGAATCACCTTCATAGGTCCCAGAAAGTTGCCATTGTACTAGGTTTCCAGACCAGCAACCATGTGCCCCCAATTCTGTCTTTCTCTGTATTCTATACCTCCATCCTATTCCACTCACTGATCCCTCTTGCTCCTGTCTCAAACTGCCCCACAAAACGTATTCTATTTCTCCTTTCCAGGAAAATCCATTCATCACCCCTAAAGAACTTTTAGTTGTATCCATTTGCCTGCAAATTTCATTATGTAATATTTTTAACAGCTGAGTAATACTCTATTATTTAAGTATTTTCGGTTCCTGGCTATTATGAATAGAGAATAAATATGATTAAGCAAGCATATTTTTGCAGCAAAATGGAGCATACTTTCAGTATATGGCCAAGAATGGTATATCTGGACCTTGAGGTATATTGATTCCCAATTTTCTGAGAAACCAGCATATTGATTTCCATAGTGTCTATACAAGTATACATTCCTATCAGCAATGGAAAGGTATTCCTCTTGCTCCACATCTTCCAAAGCATGAGCTGTCACTTGTATTATTGATCATAGCCATCTGACAGGCATAAGATGGAATCTCAAAATTGTTTTGATTTGCATTTCCCTTATAGCTAAGGATTTTGGCCATTTCTTTAAGTGTTTCTCAGCCATTTGATATTCCTTTATTGAGAATTCTCTATTTAGATCTTATCCCATTTTTCATTGAATTTTTTGGGTTTTTGATACCTAGTTTCTTGAGTTCTTTATATATTTTGGATGTTAGTCCTATATCAAATATTGACTTGGTAAATATATTTTCCCATTCTGTAGACTGCTGCTTTGATGGATGATGTCCCTTGCCTTACAGGAACTTTTCAGTTTTATGAGATCCCATTAATCAATTGTTGATCTTGGTGCCCCTGTTATCTGTGTTTCTGTTCGGAAAGTTGTCTTCTGTGCCAATGCGTTCAAGGCTATTCCCCACTTTCTCTTCTGTCAGGTATATCTGGTTTTATGTTGTGCTCTTTGATCCATTGGATTTGAGTTTTGTACAGAGTAATAAATATGGATGTATTTGCATTCTTCTACATGCAGATATCCAGTTATACCAGAACCATTTGTTGAAGTTTTTTTTTTTTTCCCAGTATGCATTTCTGGCTTCTTTGTCAAAAGTCAGGTGTCAATATGTGTTTAAATTTATGGCTTCGTCTTCAACTTGATTCCTTTGTTCAGCTTGTCCATGTTTATGCCAATTCATGCAAACTTTATTATCATAGCTCTGTAGTACAACTTGAAATCAGGGACAGTGATACCTCCAGCAGTTTTTGTTGCTGTTTAATTGTTGAGGATTGTTTTATTTATCCTTTTTTGTTTTGTTATTCTATATGAATTTGAGAATTATCCTTTCAAGGTCTATAAAGAATCATGTTGGAATTTTGATAGGGATTGCACTGAATCTGTAGATAGCTTTTGGTAGGATGGCCATCTTTTCTATATTAATACTATGGATCCATGGGCATAAGAGATCTTTTCTTCTGCTGATATCTTTTTCAATTTCTGTCGACAAAGACTCAAAGTTTTTATCACAGGTTTTTTTTATTTTTTTTTCACTTGCTTGGTTACAGTTATCCCAAGATATTTTATACTGTTTGAGGCTATTTGAAAAGCATTATTTCCCTGACTTCTCTTTTAATATTCTTGTCATTTGCATATAGGAGGGCTTCTGGTTTTATATTATGAGTTAATTTTGTATCCAGGCACTTTGCTGAAAGTGTTTTCAGCTGTAAGATTTCCTTGGTGGATTTTTAAGGATCACTTATGTATACTACCATATCATCTGTGACTAACAATACTTTTATGTCTTCCTTCCCAATTTTTATACTCTTGATATCTGTCAATTTTCTTATTGCCTTAGCTAAAGTAGTATATTCAAGTAGTATATTGAGTAGATATGAAGAAAATATACAGCCTTGCCTTGTTCCTGATACAGTGGAATTGCTTTGAATTCTTCTCCATTTAATTTCATGTTGGCTATCAGTTTGCTGTAAATTACCTTTGTTATGTTTAGGTATATCTCTTGTATCCCTAATCTGTCCAGTGCTTTTATCATCCCTGCATCTCTGTGATGAACCCTACTTGATCATGGTGGATGATATTTTTGATGTGTTCTTAGATTTGATTTTCAAGTATTTTATTAAATACATTTGCATTTATGTTCATAAGGGAAATTTTTGTAATTCTTTGTTGAGTCTTTATGTGATTTGAGCATCTGGTTAACTCATAAAAATGAACTGGGCAATGTTCTTCCTGTTTCTAGTTTGTAGAATCATTTGAGGAGTACTGGGGCTAACTCTTCTTTGAAAGTCAGGTAGAATTCTGAGAGAAAACAATCTGGCCTTGAGCTGTTGTTGTTGTTGATAGGAGACTTTTAATGACTGCTTCTATTTTACCAGGAGTTACAGTTCTATGTAAATGGTTTATCTGGTCTAAATTTAACTTTGGTAAGTGGTATCTATCAAGAAAATTATCTATTTATTTTATATTTTCCAATTTGATGGAGTACAGGTTTTTAAAGTATGTCCTTCTAATTTTCTGGATTTCCTTTGTGTCTATTGTTATGTCCACCTTTTTGTTTCTGATTTTGCTAATTTGGGTAATCTGTTTCTACCTTTTAGGTAGTGTTGATGAGGGCTTGTTTACCTTGTTGCTTTTCACAAAGAACCAACTCTTTATGTAGTTGATTCTTTGTATTGTTCTCTTTGTTTGTACTTTATTGATTCCAGTCTTCTATTTGATTATGTCTTGCTATCTACTCCTTTTGGATGTGATAACTTCTTTTTCTATAGAGTTTTCAAGCGTGTTGTTAAGTTGCTAGTATGAGATTTCTCCATTTTTTTTTTTTTATTTAAGCACTTCTTTCCTCTTAGCACAGCTTTCACTGTATCCCATAAGCTTGTGTATTCATTTTCATTGAATTCTATAAGGTCATTAATTTCTTTATTTCTATCTTGACCCATTTTTCATTTAGTACAGAGTTGTTCAATTTCTATGAGTTTGTAAATTTTCTGTTGTTTCTGTTGTTTATATTTAGCTTTAGTCCATGTGTGGTCTGATAGACTGCTGAGAGTTATCTCAATTTTATTATATCTGTTGAGATTTGCTTTGTGTCTGAGTCTTATGAGCAATTTTGGAGAAAGTTCCATGAAGTGTAGAGAAGAAAGTGTATTCTTTTGTGTTTGGGTGAAATGTACTGTAAATACCTGCTAAGTCCATTTGTTTTATAATATATGTTAGCTCCATTGTTTCTCTGTTTAGTTTTGTCTGAATGACCTGTCCATTGGTGGAAATAGGGTACTGAAGTCTCCCACTATCAGTGTGTGAGAGTCAATATGTGATTTAAACTGGAGTACTATTTCTTTTACAAAAGTGGGTGTCCTTCTGTTTGATGCATAGATATTAAGAATTGAAATTTTATTTTTGTGGGTTTTTCTTTTGATAAATATATTGTATCCTTCCATATCTTCTTTGATTACTTTTGGTTTAAAGTATATTTTGTTAGATATTAAAGGTGCTATACCAGCTTGCTTCTTAGATTTATTTTTTTAAAAAAATATCTTCTGTCAATTCTTTACACTGAAGTAATGTCTATCCTTGATGCTAAGATGTGCTTCTTTGATACAGAAGAAGGATAGATTCTTTTTCTCATCTATTCTGTTAGTCTGTGTCTTTTTACTTGAGAATTGATACCATTGATATTGAAAGATATCAATCACCAATGATTGTTGATTGCTGTTATTTTGTTATTGATGGAGATGGTGGTGGGTGTGTGCTTCCCTTCTTTCCATTTTGCTGCTGTGAGATTATTTATTTCCTATGTTTGCATGGGTGTGGTTAACCTTGTTAGAAGATTGAAAATTTTCTTCTAGCCCTAGGGCTGTAGTTGTAGATGGATATTGTTTAAATTTGGCTTTATCATAGACTAACTAAAATTTTCCATATGTAATTATTGAACATTTTGCAAAGTAAGTAATCTGGGCTGGCATCTGTGGTGTCTCAGAGACTTAAGCACATCCTTCCAGGCCCTTCTGGCTTTTAAAGTCTCCTTTGAAAAGTCAAATGTAATTCTACTAGGTATGCCTTTCTATGTTGTTGGTCTTTTTGTATTGCAGCTTTTAATACATTTTTGAGGTCCAGTCTGTTTGGTTTTCCTGTATCTTAATAGGCATCTCCTTTAGGATAGGAAAATTCTCTTCTATGATTTTGTTGAAAATATTTTCTGGGTCTTTGAACTGGGATTCCTAGGTTTGAGCTCTTCATAGTGTCCCAGATTTCCTGGCTATTTTATGTCAGGATTTTTTAGATTTAACATTTTCTTTGACTGATGTATTCATTTCTTCTACAGTATCTCCAAAGTCTGAGATTCTTCTATTTCTTATACTCTGCTGGTGAAGCTTTCCTCTATACTTCTCGTTTGAATTACTTAATTTTTCATTTCCATAATTCTTTCATTTTGTGTTTTCTTTATTGATTCTATTTCCTTTTTAAGGTCTTGACAGGTTTAATTAATTTCCTTTAATTGTGTTTTCTTGGATTTCTTTAAGGAATTTATTAATTTCCTGTTTTAGGACCTCTATCATCTTCATAGAGTTAGTTCTAAGTCCTTTTCTTGTGCTTGAGTTATGTTGGGATATTCAGAGCCTGCTATCATAGGCTAGCTAGGCTCAAGTGGAGACATATTACACTGCCTATTATTGATTGTGCTTTTACTCTGCCATCTAGGTGTCAGGGTGTGAGATGATTATAGGTCTAGATGATAATTACTGGACTTGTCTTTGTTGGGTGGATGTTTTGTTTCTTGGTTTCTGTCTCCTCTTTGGATTTTCACAGTTTGGTGGCTCTGTGTTTCCTGTTTTCCTGGTGTGTCCACAGCAAATGCCTGCTCCTGTTGGAGGCTGGATACAGTTTTCCTATTCTGCTTATCTGGTGTATTCCTAGTGAATTCCTGCTGATGTTAAAACCTGGGTTAAGGAGATGAGTTTGGGGAAGAAAATTTGATCGAAAAGATCCACATTTATGTATGTCTTTTTGTACCTTCCCCACTTCTTTTCCTACTCTCTGGTGACTACGATCCAAGTCTACTCTTCTACAAAGTTGACTTATTGGCTTCTCTAAATGTATGATGGCATGTAGATTTGTCTTTCTCTGCCTAGTTTAACTTCAGTTTCCTGCTGACTTCACTACTATCCATGTATTTGCAAATGACAAAGTTGCATTCTTTTTGTGTATGAATAGTATTTGGTTCTGTAAAGATGTCACACTCCTTATTTACTGAAGGGCATAAATGTTGATTTCATATTTGCTAGTGTGAAGAGTGCTCTCATAAGCAAGAAGTGCAGTGATGGGATGGCACAATTGTTTTAGTTTCTGGTTGAAAGTTTCTGATAGGGGAAGTGAACAAGAAGTGTCTTGAAGACAGGCTAGATGTTCCATGGCCTCTTCTTCTCCGTGGTAAGTACTAAAAATAAAAATCAAACTCTTAGAAAGGCTGACCATTACTGAGTAAAACTCCATGCCACATGCCTCTGTTTTCACATGCATGCAGGTGACATGCTGCATGCATACTGTTGTTACAGTGCACTGGAGGCAAACTCCCCATCTCAAGATTCCTTTTGAGCCCTGATTGCCTCACTTTAAACCCTTTATCCTTTGTCTTCGCCCACACTTAAGTCCCCTTCTCATTTATTGTCTTCTATATCCTAGACCTTTCCTTTCACTTCTTGCTTCAAATATATTCTCAATAAGTTCTAGTAAGGAAGCTGAGAAAGGGGGACTTATACATTATTGGTGGAAATGTAAATTAGCATAGCTATGAAAATTTCCCCCAAATAAAAAAAGAAAATTATCATACAACCTAAAAATTCTACAAGGAGGCAAATTACCATTTCTGTTAAGAAAGACAGTGGCAAATGGCCAAAGTGAGAAAGAATATTTTAGTATTGTCTTCCTAAGCAACAATGGTTTGTGTATATAGGGCATGGTTTGAAGTTTAAGATTTGGAATAAAGCAATCTTTTCATTTCTACTAAAAATCTAACCCAGCTCTGCTGTTAAGTGAATGACCTTGGTTGATAACATGTCACAACTTTACTTTTGTGATTATCAAATCAGGATAGTAACAAAACTTGTCCTCTGAGTTTGCTGTGACGACTCTAAGGAATAACTATATGAAAGTTCAGAGTCTGGCTCATACTTCAGGTAACAATACCCCAGCAAGGTCTATGAAGGCATAGAACAAAGGGTGGGAGTAAAAGGTAAAGATTCTTTCTAGATAGCCCTCTGTTCAAATCGATGATGGTGGACAGATAAGCCATCTGATTTTTCTGGGCTTGCATTTCCTCATTAGTAAAGTAGTAAATGGCTAAAGATTACACAAATGAAAATAGCTTTCTAGTTCACTGACTCAAGACAGGCTTAATGATCATCGCTAAATGATTTGGTCTGCCATTAAGGTTTAAAATATGAGATTTCCATGAAATATACAGAAGATGATAGCCAGTGTAAAACAGAAAATTACAATAAATTATATGGATAAATACTTTTGTCCTGGCAGTTGTAGCCTATAATCCCTTAATGCATTTTTTCCTCCTGTAAGGAGGCTTTTTCTTTGACCTTAAAAATCAATGTTAGAGTGAATTAATCATATCCTGCTGCAGTGATTGGATTAATGGGCAGATCTTACTAGGACTTACATAAAAGCTGAAAGTAAATTGCTACCCTATGCACAGAACTACTAGGTTAGACGTAGGAGTTCTATAAAAGAAATTTAAGATTGAATTAATAAATCTATTGCTTTAAAAACATGCCTCTAAAAATAAGTTGAGACTTCAAATTCTCTATTATTTGCCTTCATACAAATTTTACTGAAAAAAATAAATTAGAACTGTAAAAAATTGCTAGAAAGTCTGCAGCTACTTGCCCCAATTATTACCTGAAATAATGTAGACTAGAATAATATCGATACTTGCATTAAATTCTCTCCTGATAATTGTGTGTGTATGTTTGTGTTCCTGTATGTGACATGTAGATGTGGGGGACAGAGGTTCATATCAGGTATATTCTTCTGTAGCTCCTTTGTAATTCAAGGTCTCTCTTGAACACAGAGCTCAGTGATTTAGCCTGATTGGCTAGCCAGCAAGAGTCAGAGATCCTCCTGTCTTTGCCCCACTAGTCCTGGGATTGCAAGTGCCTACTGCCATGCCCAGGTACTCAATTGCCTACTGCTATGGCCAGATTTCTTTTTATGAGTTCTGGGCATCAAACTCAGGTCCTCGAGCTCATGTGGCAGGCTTTTACAGACTGAGTTCTCTCATCATCCCATTCAGAATTTTAATCCTCCTCAGAGCATTCAACAATTGAGTCTTTAGGCTATTCTGGAGAAGCTGTTAACGTTTCCACTGTGGTAGAGAGGAGGGCATAGCCAAGCAACTCAGTCTCCACCACATATTCATGATGTAAAATCTTTTTCATAAGGGTCCAGGGAGGGATGAATCAGTGCTCATAGGTTACAATAACTTTCCCCACAAAGCAGGCAACCAAACAGGAGCAAAACCAAATGAACCTATTCGTGTTAGACTGATCCCAAAATCTCCTATTGGGCTTGGTTATTGGATTTCCTCCCAACTTCACATATTGTCCTTTATTGCCTTGATGGGAGTCAGTGGTGGCCTTGGGTAGCAGTGTCCATGACATAAAACATCTTAAATGGATGCTATAATTACCTTGGGCTCTTCTGCCTTTGGAGTGCCCTGAGCAGCTTAGTGTTTATGTCCTAGTGATGATTAGGACTTCATGGAGACCATACAGGAATGCCTCGGGAAATGGTCGCAGAAAAGAAAGTGTGACTGCAGTGATGAACGTTCTAGCAAACATTATTTACTGTTGTGTGCCGGAGGAAAACTCAAGGGTTCTTCTGCATGCGTTACCTCCCCATCTCCTCTCACGTGACGACTGTGTCTACTTAGCACTTACCCTCCCCTGTGACCCAGTTATGAGATATTTCTCTTTTCCAGATCAAATTTGACATATGGCTACAGTCCACACATTGTCAAGTTGGCTCTTTGATATCTTCTGACATAAATTTGATCTTTCCGGCTCGAGACTTCAGTGTGATAAAAACAATAAAATACTCTTCTTTAATTTGAATCATTCTTGGGCCACAGTCTGGGATTTCTTCTTATAATTGTAAGTTTGATGACATGTCCTAATGCTGGCTAGTAGACTGAGGACAAGGAATGTTTTCCATTAACTAAAAGAAAGGGGTGTTGGGAGTATAACTCAAATGGTAGCCTAGCATCCAAGAAGCATCAGGTTTGACTTGGCACTGAATAAAAGCAGTCCTGGTAGTGTGTGCTGGTAATCTAGAAGTTAGGAGTCAGCAGCAGGAGGATCTGAAGTTTAAGGAAATGTTACATATTGAGTTCCAGGCCTGCCTAGGCAATATGGCATCCTATCTTTTAAAAAAAGAAGGAGAGAGAAAGAGAAAGAAAGAAAGAAAGAAAGAAAGAAAGAAAGAAAGAAAGAAAGAAAGAAAGAGAAGGAAGGAAGGAAGGAAGAGAAGGAAGGAAGGAAGGAAGGAAGGAAGGAAGGAAGAGAAGAGAAGAGAAGAGAAGAGAAGAGAAGAGAAGAGAAGAGAAGAGAAGCGAAGCAGTTGATGCAAGTGCTGAGAAGGCAAGTGCAGGGGCAATGGCAAGCACCCTTTGGGGAGTTGTTTTGGAGACCTCTTGAGCCTCCCTGACCACTAAATTGTAGGGAGGTATCCCAGGTTTTCCACTCCAATTTGTATTTAATGAGCTTTATCTTCTGGGAGCAGTGTTGTTCATCCATGCAATGAAAATTCCACTCAAACTTTTTTAAATTCTATTTTGACATTAGCATTATAAGCTGAAGGGTGTCCATAAGCTTCTTCTTGTGTCCTTAGCTATGGTTAACACATCCACACCCCTATCCTCTACCCTCTTCCCGGCTTCATCCATGCTTAATCCTTGAGACACCAGTGTGTCCCCTCACCCCCTTTACATCACAGGTAGCCTACGCTCCTTCTAATATATTTTTAATTGGGTTGTGAGATAGTATGCATTTGTATGGCTTTTCACACATTCTTCCTTTGGGCTATCCCTCCCCTCAGCTCCCTGATACCCTCCTCATTCACCTTTACTGCTCATGTCTTTATTCTCCCCTAGAATTCCTTTCTCTACTTTCTGTAGACATTGTCAAAAGGTCCATGACTAAGGAGGTCATAGCCTGGAGTTGAACCTGTTCCTGTTATTATGCTCAATGATCTTGCTTCTAAAGATGATGCTTGTATCCATTGACTTAGTCTGCTCTCAACCTTTGTCCCTTTATCAGAGAAGCTTTATTTGCATGGGCAACTGTCAGTGCAGAAACGTATAACTGCTCAATGTGCAGAGAATAAGTGTCTGAGAACTCAGCCATAAATGAGACACTTCACTACCAACCCGTGATGCCAAGGCTAAGGGACCATCAAGGCATAACATATAGAAAGGATGGGGCTGGAGAGATGGCTCAGTGTTAAAGAGATTGTACTGCTCTTTTAGAGGACTTCAGCTCAGTCCCAAGAACCCATGTTGGGAAACTCATAACTACTTGTAATTCCAAATCTAGGTGATCCAACATCTTTGACCTCTGCTGACAACTTCATTCACATGTACTTATTTCCACAAAGACATATGTACATATATATAATTTTTAAAATGACAAAACCAAATATATTTGTAAAAAATAATGTAAAAAATAACTGGAGGTTGGGGGCAAAATACTGTGAAATTCTATCTTCTAGACATGATATGACTATTACACTCAGCAGCTGCGGTTACCTATACAAGATTAAGCCATCCAACAATTTCAGCATAGATGGGGAAGACGTTCTTTCAGGTCCCACTCTTTGCTGAGGAGTTATTGGCAGATGATAGCTGCTGAGAGAGGGAGAATCATTCCTTGTGAAGGCTGAGCCCACTGGTAGATTTCCCATGATCTAGCAGATTACCCCACACCAATGCACATATGGGCAAAACTAACTGGAGGAGTAAGTGATCCCAAAATAGGGACAGGAAATCTGAAGGGAGATGAGTTGCATGGATAGAGAGACTTGGAGGAGAGAAATGGGGGTGAATAAATCAAATGTCATTATGTATGTATATCTCAAACGCCAAGAAAAGTTATTTTAAGAGTGTATAGATCCTGACAAATACAGAGGCAAATGCTCATAGCCAACCATTGGGCTGAGCACAACGATCCCAATGGAGGAGTTAGAGAAAGAACTGAAGGAGCTGAAGGGGTTTGCAACCCCATAGGAAGGACAACAATACCAACCAACCAGACCCTCCCCCCAGAGCTCCCAGGGACTAAACCACCAACCAAAGAGCACACATAGAGGGACCCATGGCTCCATATGTAGCAGAGGATGGCTTTGTCTGGCATCAATAGGAAGAAAGGCCCTTGGTCCTGTGTAGGCTCGATTCCTCAGTGTAGGGGAATGCTAGGGCAGTGAGGTGGGTGGGTGTGGGTGGGTGGGTGGGAAGGGGAGCACCTTCATAGAAGCAAGGGAAGGGGGATGGGGTAAGAGGGTTCCGGAGGGGAAACAGGGAAAGGGGATAACATTTAAAATGTAAATATATAAAATAGCCAATTAAAAAAAAAAAAGAACAAAAGCTACAGATAAATAGAGTTGTTAAAGTAAATTTCTGGGGTCTGAAAAGTGTGAGTGTATAGGAGATGGGTGCTGGGCATTCACCTCCCCACTTTACCAGGCAGTGAAGAGAAAATATATAAGAAAGTATCTGGTTGATGAGCAGCTGGGTTAGTACACAGATGGAGTGATCAGGCTGTTAACAGAAGTCTTTTCTCTGTCACAGGGAGATCATGAGACAGATTGTGGCAAAACTTGAAATACTAACAAATTCTAAAAGTTTTTATTTGAGTTCCTAGCATGTTATTATGAAAAATGGCAGGGAGGAGATCCAGGAAAAGTGTAGAAGTGATTTCTTGACTAGTGACTGAGACAATGGGGACAAGAGGCTACCTACATAGACACGATTCCTGAGCAGCTTCGAGACTGTGAAGAACATGGCAGAAGGACTTCCGTTGGCACCAGCAGTTCCTGATGTCAGGCTGCAGCAGAGGATGGTGCTCACTGGAGCATGCAGCGGGGCAAGGTGACAGTTCCAGGGGGTTGAAGGACCAGACACAAAGATATAAGGAAGGACACATTTTCTGAACATTGAGTACAAAGGGAGAAATGGAACTGCAAACAGTGGCAAAAGAATGGCGCTAAGTCTAAGAGTGAAAGGTATGAGAGGTGGGGTCAGGGAAGGCCAGCTTTCCTTTGATGCTCTCATATTGTTCTCAGTCTTCATCACTACATTATTTCAGCCCCAGCTTCACTGAGAACTTACAAACAAACACTCGTCTGAGTGACAGATGAATTAAACCTCAGCGGTTTCTTATCCCAACAGCACAGTGCTATCCAGGCTGACGCCATCATGAGCAGGAAAAGCACCTCCCATCCATTATTCTCCTGAGTGAAAGAAACAGAAAAAGACATCACCATAGCCTGAAACACTGACCTGGGATCCATTAGTTGTACTCTTGGGCTCTACAGAGTGTGAGCTGCCCCTTAGAGGAGACTGAATGCAGAACAATACCCTGGCCCCTCATATTGTTTTTACCAGTTATGTCTTCAGGTAACTGTCACCAAGGTGAAGAAGTGATTAGGACCTTCTGTGAAACATGACCTGGCATCATGCTAGTGTTCAATTAGGAGCTAAGAGCTGGCAGGAGGGGAATTGCCAAGACAAGTTTCACATCCAAGTACAAATGGTGCCAGCCCACGGTTGTCTCCTTATCTTTGGGGGGCTGCCAAGATTCATCTCAGGAGCTCTTTATTTTCTTTCAGGAGACTAAAAAAATCAATCACTTAATTCTTGATGAGATTAAGGTGGAAGATTAGAATGGATTAGAGTTGATTATAAACACGATTTCTCCTGCCATGCTTCCTGGGGCCCAAGAGAAGTCTGTCAGACCCCTCGTTAAAACAATTACAATCACAAACCACTGATAGGATACATAGATTATTGACTGGGCTGAAGTCTAGATTGAAATCAAACTGGAGAAATTTAGAGAACAAACCAGAAAAAAAATACACGTAGAATCTCACAAGCTTCCAAATTGCAAATTAGAGGAATCTTTCTTATAATCAACATCATCTATGGATAATGACTTACTGCCTATCAGTCCATCTGTCTCTCTGTCCATATATTCATCCATCCATCCATCCATTCATCCAACCATTCCTCCTCTCTCTCTCTCTCTCTCTCTCTCTCTCTCTCTCTCTCTCTCTCTCTCTCTCTATGTGTGTGTGTGTTTGTGTGCGCATGTGCGTGTGTGCATGCATTAGGTAAAGACAAAGATCATCAGCTTTGGGTGGGCCAGTCTAGAAACTAGTAGTTGATTCTAATTTTCTGATCTCAGTGACATTCAAAAAAAAAGATGGTGATGATGGAAGAGGAGCAGACCATTAAATAAATGAGAGGCTACTGTGGGCAACAGAGACACTTGAGGCCAGTAAATGTGCTAGGCCTCCTCTACATCATAAGGCAATGTTTGTGCTTGTCCTGGCCCCTGTGCTCTGCAAGGCTGGCTCATCTGATGAGCCGATTCCAGATGAGGCATTTCCAGTGCTCAAAAGAATAGCCGAATGGTCCGCAGATGTGTAAAGTATTTGCCACGTGCCAAGTATAAGCTGAGGTTTGACAAGCTAAAGTCTCTACTGTGTGACCTCAGAGACACTGCAAGCTGTTTTCTCATCCTTTATGAATGTTAATTGTGTCAATAAAATCTTTATGTGATTCTTTTTAAAAATTTCAAGTCTTCATAATGAGACTTCATTTTTAAAGAATTTTTCATAGACTATGAGTGAGTAACAGATTAATGTAGTATCAAAATTGGCATTTTTGTTATGCACAAAAGAAAAAATGTGAAGTTATGACTCCCTGTGCTGTGACCATCCAACATTTTAGACAATACAGAGTTTTCATTAATCTGTGGGGCATGAATTCCTTCCATGGTGGTACAATGGGTTCTACTGTATCTACTTTGTGATTTTAAGTGTGACATTGTTGCTAGTATCTACATGGTTAAAAACAGCATTATTTTTGCTTCAATACTGATGTGCTTTACTGGTATTCTTTTTTAAGAAGACAGAGATAGTGAGTTCTGAGGGGGACAAGGACATTTACTTAGTAACTCAGTAAGATCCTGAGTTGGTAACAAAAGCCATATGACGGCCCTGGTAGAATTCAGGAAGCGAAGGATAAATGGCACGCACTCCTATGTTACGCGCGTTACTCACTGAAATGGACCAGCCAGATCAGTTAGAGGGGAGCCTTCCTCCCAACCCCCCAGGCTTAAAACTGAATTTCAATGGTCGAGAAGTCTGGATTTATTGTCACAAAACTGGACCTTGAGCCCTTGCACCTACATTTGTAGTTCTGTTAACTCCAGTAGGTATGGCGCCACTCTTCTGTGCTGTCTTATCTGGAGTTGGAATTTCCAGGGTCTTTTAAACTGGACCAAGAATTCTCTTGGGTTTTTAGAGGTGTTAAATTGGCTCACCAAAGGAAAATGACTCAAATCAAAGCCTGACACAGTGGACATGAAAGTAATGCTTGACTATTCTCAATAAAGGATGGATATAAGATTACTTTGAGGTCTCCTTATGTCATATACTTTGAGGGCCACTTATGTCATATACAGAGATTTGGATGTAAATAATAACACCCTACAAAACATGATTGTTTATAATGTATCCATGAAAATGGCTCTGACATTGAAGATGTTTTAGTTTCTTTCTCTAATGTTGTGGATCAGGAAACTTACCTAGAGAAGTATGGTATAACACCCAAGGTCAAACCGATGCATAGTGATTCGTCAGGGATAGAAACTCTTGCATTACACTCATCATTAAAATGCTGTTCCTGCTGCAACAATATCAACAATATATGCGGTCCTAATTAGGATTATTGCTAGTCCTAGTTAGGTCACCTATTGCTTCAATGAAACATCATAACCAAAGCAACTTGGGGAGGAAAAGGTTTGTTTGGCTTTCATTTCCACATTGTAGTCCATCACTAGAGGTAATCAGGACAGGAACTTAAACAGGGCTGAAACTTGAAGTCTAGAGCTGATTCAGAGGCCATGGAGGAGTGTAGCTTACTGGCTTGCTCCCCATAGCCTGCTTAGCCTGCTCTCTTACTGAACCTAAGACCACCAGTTCAGGGATAGCTCCACCAAAATTGGGCTGGGACCTTCCCATCCACCAGTAATTACAAAAACACCTTATGTTGGATCTTATGGAGGCATTTTCTCCATTGAGGTTTCATTTTTTCAGATGACTATAGCTTTCATTAAGTTGACATGAAACTAGCCAGGGCATATGTACATGGCCATGGTGTCCTACAAATTTGGAGATTAAAAAGTTTGAGTGTTTTCAGTGTTTGGTCTAATAAAATAGCTGAACCTGGAATGTGTTTAAAATCACAGAACCAAATGAAACACACAATCTGAATGACAGTAAATTTATGGAAGAGCTGAGAGCTGTCCTGGAAGCTCACCGCTCCGGCGCCATGTTGCCTGTAGTGGTCTGATTGACTCCATCCTAAATAGTGGCAACTAAGAGTCTAGACATAATGGATGAGATCAAAATAGATTTGAAGGGCTTCCAAGTTTAGCATCCACTAACCTTTTCCTAGACATCTCTTTTTCAGATTGGGCTCACTGCCAAAATTTTAAAACACATAATATGTGACACACAATAGGAAACACTCACCCACTAGAGAACTGCAGGAAACTTTAACTGAGGTATTTGTAACAGTGGTTTTCAAGACCAGGCTGAACAGTTGTGTTGGGCTGGCTGGCTGTACCACCAGGGAAGCTCCTCAAGAGAACTTTTTAAGAAATAGGATCCCTTCAGGTTCCTTGCCGGAGACCTTATGCCAGTCACCCTATGGTGAGACTGAAGCATGTCTATTTCATAAAAGCGTCTCAAATTGTTTGATATGGAATCATCACAGTGATGCAAGGAGGGGCGTGTTGAAAGGACATAGAAGAAACTACTACCAAAGGCATAAATAAGGGCTTCAATGCTGAGAGCGTCTCCCTGTGGAACAGGTTTGGAGATATGGAAAGGGACGGGTAGCATCTTCTCCCTCAATAGTCAAACTTCATTGTATACCCAACAGAATGCAAGTTTTCACTCTGAGTCCATTTCCTTAGCTTTTCACTCTTCCCACAGTGGAGATTTGGATGCCCTACCCCAAGTCCCACAGGAGTGACACTTCCCATACATAAGAGATTTAGTTCAACCCTAAAAGACCAATTATCTGTGTTTTTTCCTTGGGTTGAGATTATAGACCGACTAGTCTTCAGTGTTCCTCTTATCTAGTAGCACTATATATGATAGAACTCCAATAAACCCTGAACAGAGCTCCCTTGCTATCCATATGGCACCAACTAGGCTCTAGCTATAAACGGACTGGGGAAAACTTCATGTCACTGAGAACTTAGATTTATATTGCCAGGGAATTTCAAGGCTTAATTCTTGAGCAAGATTTCCATGAGATAAAATGTCTAACTCAATGGGCCATATAACACATACAGTGTAACTTCAGGAGAAGAGCAAATGGCCCCTGGGCTTTCCACATGTCTTTCCTCATTCTTGGAGGGGCTCAGTCAGTGGCTATTAAATAAATAACAGACGCTTCACTGGAAAGCAAATTAAACCAAAAAGCTGTGTACCAGACATCAGCTCTTAAATCAGCTGGGATACTTTGGGAAGCATGCAATCTCTTGAGGCAGATTCATCAACAACTGCTTTGAGTTAATTTGGGGATTTATAAAACTGTAATGCCAGAGGGGGAAACAATGAACATGTCAACTCATTCTGGCACCCCAAAAATTCAAGACCATGAACAAGAGTTACTAACCTGAGGGACAACTCTGCTGCTCATTGAAACCAAGATGGTTCTAGTGGAGCTTGAGCTTTGTTCCCTCTTGGCTCTGGTTAAGGCAAGAGTGAGCAACTAGCACAACAGGAGGGAATCTACTGCATTGGAGGTCTAGGAGGAATCCTAGAGAGTATTTGTCTCATGAGAAGAGAAAAAGAAAGCTCAGATTTGTAGCAACTTATTTATCTGCTTTAGGAAGAGGTGAGAATTCTGTATACATGTTGGGATTGTTCTTTCACATTTGTCTCTTAACCTATTCCTCGTGCACACGCCTTAGTCCATGGATAGGAGAGCAATAGCATGACAATAGCATGGTGTTCAGTACATGCTACTGAAATATGGAAGTAGTATGTAAACCCACATCTGGTTGAGGCTGAAATGTTAGACAATGTTGTTTTGATTGTTTAGGCATTGTGTGAGTAGAGAAACTTCATCTGTACCTACTTTAAAGTACCATTCTGTTCTCTTCAAAATCTCAGCATCCCCAGATTCCCGGAACTCTTTCATTCTTGCATTCTAACAGACTTATCCCATCTATATAATCTTGTCAGTGTTCTGGTCCAGCAGTTCTCTCTTCTGCAAAGAGAATTCACAAGGGTGTGTTCCTCTGGGAAAACATTGTGTCTCCTTGCCTTTCCATGCCTTACAGGGAGGATTCTTTACTTAATCATTTTAATGATTCATCCTCTTAGATTTCATTTATTATATTTTCAGAAGAGGAGAGAAGGCAAAAATAGGAGAGAGAGAGAGAGAGAGAGAGAGAGAGAGAGAGAGAGAGAGAGAGAGAGAGGCATTATGGAATCTATTTGTTAACAATTGTCTTATTCACAGTTATCTCAATAAAACCCCTGTAAGCTCACAACTCCATTTGCGATCTGATTAATGTAAAGATCATTTGATGGTGAGAAAGTATCCTAGAGTTTTCCAGATCCTAATATAGGTGTAGACTATGTTCTTCATTGGGAATTTATGCAAAAATAATCCCAGGGAAAGTAAGGGAAGTTGGAGTCCATGGCAATGAATTGAGATGCCCATAGCAGCATGCTGTAGCAAGGGCACCTGTAAGTATTGTAAAAGAAGCAGTACCAGGGAGAGGCAGAAACCATGCTGAGGGCTAGCATTGGTACCATGTAGCATCCTGTAGAGGTGTCAAATGGCCTGATGTGCCCAGTGGGAGATGCACTGGAGCGTCTGTGAGCTGACAGATGCAGGGCTCCTTCTCCTGGTCCGCAACAACTGGAGGTCTTGGAATCCTACACCCATGATTGGGCATGGAATAGAAGCATATGAAAATGGCACACATTTGTAGCTTGAACTTGGAGATGCATCCTAAGAGCTGAGGGATTGGTATGGAGCTGGTGATTTTGTAAAGAGAAAGGCAGTTAAAATTAATGCAGATGGATTCCTTAATGTCACCACTTTCCCCCTGTAATTTGATTTCATGCTATAAAGTAACAAAAATCCCAAAGTGAAGGAGTGTGGTCCAGAAACACATAAACCACTTATGACAGAAAGGGAAGAATCAGCGTGCAACTTAATCTGACATAGAAATCATTCAGGTTTCCTAGCAAATTGTAGGCAGAAATTGGCTCATTGTAACCTGAGTTCTTTTAGAAGTACCCAGAAGTCTGTGCTTAGAACTCCTATATATACAATATGCCCATCTACTATCTAGTTCCATGTGCTCCTAAATAGAGAATCTGGAACATGAGCTCTCTGTGTGGTTCATTACACCATGATCCTGGCCTCCAGACTTTGAACCTTTGAGAATTAGACGGATTTAATGTAGTATTTGTGTTGCAAAAAAGTCTATCACCTGGCGTAGGCTCCTAGCATTGCTTATTCTCCTTGGTGGGATGAATGGAGGGGTGAAGAATGGAACGGCTGATGGAACTCATAGATTTTAATACTCAATAAAAAAACTTTAAATTAGGTAACATAGAGTTAGATGATGGAAAACATATTGCATATTATATATATTACAATGTATTATATATATTACATATTACATCTCTATGTAATACAGTCTTCATTCAGCATCACAGAACATTAAAAATATTGAACTGTAAATCAGTGGATCTACACCTGAAAATCAGTATACACCTCTAAATGTGTTTTCTATCTCTCTCCAATTCAATTTTCTCATCCATGTAATCAGAAGTTTGCACTTGACTGCCTCTTCCAGCTCTGTTTCTATGATTTTATTCATGTCTTACTGTTCTAAATGGGTTAGAGTAATGGTCTTTAAACTTCTTAAAACTAAGTTTTACAATTCATGACTTTTAGACTAACTTTGGTATAAAAAACCAATGAAGGCAAGAGTTCTGGGTTGAAGCTAGGTGAGAGATAGATTTTGCAATTATGAGATGTGTTACTGTTCTGCTGGCCTCCTCGTACTCCCTGCTCACCAGGTTAGAAACTACTGTGCTAGTAATGGAGAGTGGGTACTAAAGCTCAGAGCGTAACTAGGCATATTTGAGGTCATTTGTTAAAGGCCAAATATTGAATGGCTCCTCAGCAGGACAGCAGGGAACACAGCTCAGGAGCCAGCTGCAGTTATTTCTGAGCATCAGAGAGATGCTCTGGGGGAGAGATGAGGAAACAGACTCCACAAAACACCATTTACTTTTCTCTATGATTTAAAAAGCAAAATCTGTAAAAAAAAAAAAAAAAATGTCAACTTCATGTTCCTTAAAAATGTAGACCCAAAGAGTAGGGTATCCCTGGAGAAGACTGGAGAAAGAACCTTAAATCAGACTCAGTGAAAGAAAATGCATTTTAAACTTTATCAAGGAGCATGGTACTGTGTCACATCAATAACAAGTGCCCACGGGTATGATTTAAATAATGGCTCAGACTTTATCCCCATTGCCCTCTGTCCCCTCATTTAAAATAAGTGGCAAGTAAGGTTGACTGAGAAATGTCAGCTAGGCCATCCCATTTTTCTTCCAGCCAATTCAGACCCAAAATAATGTTTATGTTTTATTTTGGTCACCTTTTGTTAGGATTCTAAGTGCCATCCATCACGTCCTCTAAAAATATTAGCAGTTCTTCATGACCTAGAAGAAGACAGTGAGTTCTAAATTGACTTGCTGACAGAGGTAAGTGATAGCCAATGCCACTTTCCAGCTATTTTAGGGAGAGCCTGCGCATGACATAACCCTGATGGATGATGGTATGCACACAATGGGAGAAAAGAAAAAAAAGGCAATGAGAAAAACATAACCATGTTATTTCCCCATCTCCCTCTCCACCTGCCACCCCGGGAGAGCATGGCATGTCAGAGAGACCTTGACTGAGCTTATAATTGCTCCTTTATTTAGCATAGCCCAAGGCTGTGTTATCAAGGACTTTGCAGGTAGACTTGTTGAAACAGCTACGGAAAGTAAAGGATAAAGAATAGGAAAACTCCAGGACGCTGTTACCTCCCCTTTACTCTTTATCCACCTGTCATTTAGTCCACCCTACTTCAACTTTGTTGAGGTTACCCTAAGACCTATATTACTTTCGATTTTAGAGATACATTTACCCCTCGTGAAATTTTTTAATTAAGGATTTCTCTGTCCATTTTACAATAACTTTTGTTAGTTCATCCAAAATGAATTCACTTCATCCCTTGAGAATCTCTGAGGCTCTATATGCTAAGTACTATTAAATACTAGGGAGGAAAAAATAAGATCAGATTTCTTCCTTCATGAAGCATAATTTGGGTTTCCATATTAAAATCATAGTTTAAGCTGCCACTGCCCTAAACCAGCATAATTCCTAGCTGCCTTCTAAATTCTTTTTTTTTTAATTGGATATTTTATGTATTTACAATTCAAATATTATCCCCTTTCCTGGTTTCCCCTCCGGATCCCTCCTCTCCCATCCCCACTCCCTCTGCTTCTATGAGGATACTCCCTTTCCCACCTACCTACTCCCAGCTCACCTCCCTGGCATTCCCCTACAATGGGGAATTGAGCCTTCACAGGACCAAGGGCTTCTCCTCCTATTGATGGCAGACAATGCCATCCTCTGCTACATATGGGGTTGGAGCCATGGGTCCCTTCGTGTGTATTCTTTGGTTGGTGGTTTAGTCCCTGGGAGCTCTGGGGGGTCTGGTTGGTTGATATTGTTGTTCTTCTCATGGGGTTGCAAACCCCTTCAGCTCCTTCAGTCCCTTCTCCAACTCCTCCATTGGGGACCCTCTGCTCAGTCCAATGGTTGGCTGTGAACATCTGCCTCTCAGGCTCTGGCAGAGCCTCTCAGGAGACAGCCATATCAGCCTCCTGTCAGGAAGCACTCCCCAATATCCACAATAGTGTCTGGGTTTGGTGTCTGTATATGGGGTGGATCCCCAGGTGGGGCAGTCTCTGGATGGCCTTTCCTTCAGTCTCTGCTCCACACTTTGTCCCCGGATTTCCTTTAGACAGGAGCCCTTCCAGGTTAAGAATTTGGAAATGAGTAAGTGGTCTCATTCCCCAACCAGGGCCCTTGCCTAACCTCTGGATATGTCTTCTTCAGGTTCTCCCTCCCCTTTGTTGATCATTTCTGCTAAACTCATTCCTGTTCGGTCCTGGGAGCCTCTTGCTTTCCTGGCACCTAGGCTACCCCCAGTTCCTCATCTCCCATTGCTACACACTTCTGTTCCAGTTCCTGACCCTCTGTATATCATCCCCATCTCCTCTCATACCTGATCCTGCCCCCTTCCCCCCTCCCTCCTAAGTCCTTCCCACCCTCTACCTCCCTTGAGTATTTTGTTCCCCCTTCTAAGAAGAACTAAAGCATCCACACTTGGTCTTCCTACTTCTTGAGCTTCATATGGTCTGTGAATTGTATCTTGGGTTTTCCGAGTTTTGAGTCTAATATCCACTTCTCAGTGAGTGCATACCATGTGTGTTCTTTTGTGACTGGGTTACTCACTCAGGAAGATATTTTCAAGTTCCATCCATTTGCCTAAGAATTTCATGAAGTCCTTGCTTTTAATAGCTTAGTACTACATTGAGTAAATGTACCACATTTTCTGTATCCATCTCTTTGTTGAAGGACATTGGTGTTCTTTCCAGCTTCTGGCTATTATAAATAAAGCTGCTATGAACATAGTGGAGCATGTGTCCTTGTTATATGTTGGAGCATTTTTTGGATATATGCCCAGTAGTGGTATAGCTGGGTCCACAGGTAATACTGTGTCCAATTTTCTGAGGAACCACCAGAGTGATTTCCAGAGTGGTTGTACTAGCTTGCAATCCCACCAACAATGAAGGAGTGTTCCTCTTTCTCCATATCCTTGCCAGCATCTGCTGTTCCCTGAGTTTTTGATCTTAGCCATTCTGACTGGTGTGAGGTGAAATCTCAGGGTTGTTTTGATTTGCATTTCCCTGATGACTAAGGATGTTGCACATTTTTTTCTCGGTCATTCGATATTCTTCAGTTGAGGATTCTTTGTTTAGCCTGGTACGCCATTTTTAATAGGATTATTTGGTTTTCTGGAGTCTAACTTCTTGAGTTTTTTGTATATATTGGATATTAGCCCTCTATTGGATTATAGGATTGGTAAAGATCTTTCCCCAATCTTTTGGCTGCCGGTTTGTCTTATTGAGTGCCCGTTACCTTACAGAAGCTTTGCAATTTTATGAGGTCCCTTTGGTCTATTGCTGATCTTAGAGCATAAGCCATTGGTGTTCTGTTCAGAAAATTTTCCCCTCTGCCCATGTGTTTGAGGCTCTTCACCACTTTCTCTTCTATTAGTTTCAGTGTGTCTGGTTTTAAGTGGAGGTCCTTGATCGACTTGGACATGAGCTTTTTACAGGGAGATAAGAATGGATCAATTTGCATTCTTCTACACATTGACTGCCAGTTGAACCAGCACCATTTGTTGAAAATGCTGTCTTGTTTCCACTGGATCATTTTAGCTCCTTTGTCAAAGGTCAAGTGACCATAAGTGTGTGGATTCGTTTCTGGGTCTTCAATTCTGTTCCATTGATCTACCTGCCTGTCACTGTACCAATACCATGCAGGTTTTCTTTTTGTTTGTTTGGTTTTTTGTTTTGTTTTGTTTTTTGATTTTTCAAAACAGGGGTTCTCTGTATAGCCCTGGCTGTCCTAGAACTCACTCTGTAGACCAGGCTGGCCTCAAACTCAGAAATCCACCGGCCTCTGCCTCCCAGGTGCTGGGATTAAAGGCGTGCGCCACCACTGCCCAGCTACCATGCAGTTTTTATCACTATTGCTCTGTAATACATCTTGAGGTCAGGGATGCTGATTCCCCCAGAAGTTCTTTTATTGTTGAGAATAGTTTTCCCTATCCTGGGTTTTTTCTTATTCCAAATGAATTTGAGAATTGCTCTTTCTAAGTCTATGAATAATTGAGTTGGAATTTTGATGGGGAATGCATTGACTCTGTAGATTGCTTTTGGCAAGATGGCCATTTTTACTATATTAATCCTGCCAATCCATGAGCATGGAGATTTTTCCATCTTTTGAGATTTTCTTTGATTTCTTTCTTCAGGGACTTGAAGCCCCTGTCATGCAGCTCTTTCACTTGCTTGGTTAGTGTCACACCAAGGTATTTTATATTATTTCTGACTATTGTGAAGGTTGTCATTTCCCTAATTTCCTTCTCAGCCTGTTTTTCCTTTGAATAGAGAAAGATTTCTTTGAATTAATTTTATATCCGGCTACTTTGCTGAAGTTGTTTATCAGCTGTAGGAGTTCTTTGGTGGAATTTTTGGGGTCAGTTAAGTATATGATCATATCATATGCAAATAGTGGTATTTTGACTTCTTCCTTTCCAATTTGTATCCCTTTGACCACCTTTTGTTGTCTAATTGCTCTGGATAGGACTTTGAGTACTATATTGAATAGGTAGGGAGAGAGTGGTCAGACTTGTCTAGTCCCTGATTTTAGTAGTATTGCTTCAAGTTTCTCTCCATTTAGTTTGATGTTGGCTACTGATTTGCTGTATATTGCTTTTACTATGTTTAGGTATGGGCCTTGAGTTCCTGATCTTTCCAAGACTTTTACCATGAAGAGGTGTTGAATTTTGTCAAATGCTTTCTCAGCATTTAATGAGATGATTATGTGCTTTTTTTCTTTGAGTTTGTTTATGTAGTGGATTACATTAATGGATTTCTGTACATTGAAACATCCCTGCATCCCTGGGATGAAGCCTACTTGATCGTGGTGAATGATCATTTTGATGTGTTCTTTGATTTGGTTTGTGAGAATTTTATTTAGTATTTTTGCATTGATATTCATAAGGGAAATTGTTCTGAAGTTCTTTAGAGTTCTCACTGCTCATCAAAGAAGATTCTTTTGCAGCAGAAGGAGACCTTTGCAGATATCAACAGCTGGCAAAATTGTAGAACACAGCTGGTGGTAGGGGGCCCAGACCTAACTGATACAACACAACCACCATACCCGAGGCACAGGGACTGTCAAAGAGGAACAGAAAGATCATAAGCGGCAGAGCACATGAATGTCTGCTGTGTGATAGCATCTTCTAGATAGGACAGGAAAGCTGTACCCAGGAAAGCTCAGCAACATGGTTGCGTAAACAAGACCTATAAAATGACTTCACCAGTTGATGTGCCAACAGGAATGGGCAAAATCTCAAAGGCCCCACCTGTAGATGGAGAGCTATGGTGATTAATGGCTGATGAAGAGGGAACATTTTATCTTTCTATCTTCTGATATTTTCATTATATGTGTCTTATGTAACCGCCCCCTTATGGACGGGCTTTTTATTTATTCTTTTTTTTTTCCTCTTCATTTTCTAGTTTCTGTTTAAATATCTTCAAGTTCTTTGGACTTTGTCCAGTCCACTAAAGTGCCATCAAAATCTTCTTTGCTATTAGGGTACTTTTATGGTTTTATTAGTATATTAATTATCCATAGTAATAGGTCTCATTATGACATGTTATGAACTCATAGTGTATATTTCCATCCTACCCACCCCCTCCTCAGCCACACTCTCTTGTCTCTTCCCTGCCTCCTGCTACTTGTCTGCTCTTCCACACGTGTTCCCCATCAGCTCTCCTGGGTTTTCTTGTTTAACAGCAACATGGTAGACACTTTACCAAAGAAAATCTCTCTCTCCTCTAACAACCATTAGCTGTTTACATATTCTTAGGGAAGTGGGGCCTTGTGAACCCTTCTTTCCTCCTTCACAGGATTTTAAGAGGCCCCATTTTGGGCAGTAATCACAGTTCTTCCTTGCTATGAGTTCAAGAGTGCTATGGTGACGTCATCCTTAAAGAGTGTTGTGTCTCACTCCCCACCATCCTTTAGCTGTTACAGCCTCTCTGCTATCTCTCCCGCAGTGTTCCCTGCGTTTTGGAGGGGTAGATAGAGAGATCTCATTTCTGGCTGAGCATTAAACAGCCACTTGTTCTCAGCAGAAGTATGATCAGTTATGGGTGTCTGCAGCTACCACTGCCCACTGTGAGAAGCAGAGGCTCTGATCAAATCAGGCAGCAGGGCACTTTCATTTTTAGCATTTCCTCCTGATCCTTTCTTAGACTTTCCATATGTCTGCTTATGTTATCAGTGTGTTGTTGATGTAACTTTTTCCATCACAGCTTTGAGAATATCGATAATAGCTATTTTAAGTTTCTGGGTCTGGCAATTTCAGAAATATCTACCATATGTGAGTCTGGTTCTGGAGTATAATCTCTCTGTGTAGCTTGAATTTTATATTATTTTATTTATTTATCTTTTGGCTTGCTTTCCTAACTTTTGTTGGAAGCTGAATGGCATGGATAGAAAAGAGGGAGTGAAGGAAATACCTTGCAGTTCTGTTTGGCTACAAATTAGACTGTGTTTACCATTTGCTGGAGTTGTAGGTATCAATAGCTATTTTCTCTGTATTTGTTGTTTTTTGCTTGTTTGTTTGTGTTTTTGATTTCTTTCCTGTTGCATCTGGGTTTTCCTAGAGATCTTTTCTCAGGCAGAATCCAAGGTTTGTACTGCATTCAGTCATTGTCCTTGATGTTATGCAGGAGTCCGATCTATCTGGTGTGATGTTTGTTAGTGGGACGCATTCTATAACCCTGTAATTAGCTTTCAGTGTTTTCGTGATCTTGCGTTCATGTTCCACTGCCTTCCCAAGTGCATTTCTTGTCCTTTTTCTGCTACAAATATGAAGCAGGAAGATGAGAGGGATCTTGATGTCTTGTTCTTTTTCCAGAGGCCAGCAACCGTTTTCTGTAAAAGGCCAAACAGAAAATGTTTTAAGTTTTGTGGACAATTCGGGTTTCATTACACCCACTTAGGCCCGCTACTGTAGAATGAAAACAACAGTAGGCAATATGTAAGCAAATCTGCATTGCTGTGTATTAATAAAACTTTAATAGTCAAGGAATGGACCACAGTGAGGTAATACTTCACCCTACTAAAATGACTACAGTTCAAAAGGTAGAAATAAACAAATATTGGCATTGGTGTGGAGTGATGCAAACAACTTTTCATTCATTTCCAATTGGAATATGAAGGGCACCAGTCACATTATAAAAGTTTCAGTTCCCTAAAAATTTAACCATAAACTTACCAAATGGCTCAGAAACTCAAGTCCTATAGCCACTAGATGGAAACAAAAGCATCATCTACTGCAAATTTACAAGTGAAATGCTCATACCTGACTGAAGTGTATCATCACCTACACATCCACTAACTTTTAAATGAATAAGCAAAATGTGATATATACACATATTAGGATATTATTCAGCAATTAAAAATCAGTGAAAGCATAAGCACATTTCGACAAAGAACATTGAAAGCATTATGGTAAAGGAAAGGAGTCAGTCATAAAAGACCAACAATTCAATGACTCCAACTATAGAAGACTTAGAAGATCAAGAATAGACAGAAAAACCCTTAAAACACACTCAAGAGAGGTAAATTGCACCTTCTTTGCACCCATTTTCCAGCCTACAACTCTTTCTGCATCCCAGAGGCCTGCCTACATGAGGGACAACCAGGTAAGCCCTTGCACCAAGCCCTTGGCTGTCAAGTCCCATTAAAACACACTTAATAGTCTTAAACTTCACCCTACCCCCTGGACTCCATTTTCTGGCCCACAACTCTACCTGCTTACCCAGAGGCCCCTCTTTCACTAGGGACCCCAGGCAAATCAAGATATATCGAAGATTCCATTTTACAGCCATCAGAATGGCTAAGATCAAAATTCATGCTGGCAAGGATATGGAACAAGGGGAACACTCCTCCATTGTTGGAGGAAGTACAAACTTGCACAACCACTTTGGAAATCAATTTGATGGTTTCTCAGAAAATTGAGAATAGATCTACCTCAAGACCCAGCTATACCACACCTGGACATAATGGATAAAAAATAAAAATAAAAAGGGTGGTACAGTTACACAATGGAGTATTACTCAACCATTAAAAACAATGACATCATGAAATTTGCAGGCAAATGGATGGAACTAGAAAAAAAATCATCCTGAGTGAGGTAACTGAGACCCAGAAAGACAAACATGTTATATATTCAGTAATAAATGGGTATTAGCCATAAAGAAAACTTGCCACAAACTACAGACCCAAAGAAGCTAAGAAACAATGAGGGTCCAGAAGTGGATACTTGAATCTTACTGAGAAGGGGGAATAGCTTAGACATCAGGGATAGATGGAGAGAGGGTACTGGATGGGCTTGGGGCTGGAAATGGGAACAGGAGAGAATAGGTGGAGAGAGAACAGAGGGAAAGAGTAGTAGAAGAGACAGCCGGACAGCCGGATTGGGAGTGGCATCTCCAGAACAATAGAAACTCCTAGCTATCAACGAGGATGACCCTACCAAAGACTCCTAGCAATGGGAGATACAGAGCCCGAATCAGCTATCTCCTTTAACCAGGCAAGACTTTCACTGGAGGGATTAGGACACCAACCCAGCCTCAAAACTTTATACCCACAATTTTTCCTGCCTACAAGTTGTGCAGATGTAAAGATGGAGCAAAACATGAGGAAGAGCAAGCAGTGAGTGGCCAAGCTTGAGTCACGTGCCAAGAGGGGGAACACATCCCTGACACTATTAAGGATATTCTGCTATACTTGTAGGCAGGAGTCTAGTATAACTGTCATCAGAGAAGCTTCATCAGGACGCTGATGGAAACTGATGCAACCTACTGATGGAAACCCTCAGCCAAACATTAAGTGGAGCTTGGAGAATCCTGTGGAAGAGGGAAAGAAGGATTGAAGGAGCCAGAGGGGTCAAGGACACCACAAGAAAACCTACAGAATCAACTAATCTGGTCCATAGAGGCTCATAGAGACAGAACTGCAAACCAGAGAGCAAACCTAGGTCCTCTGTACATAAATAATAGTTGTGCAGCTGAGTCTTCATGTGGGACTCCTAAAGCAGGAGCAGGGGCTATTGCTGACTGTGTTGCCTGCCTTTGGATCCCTTTCCCCTAATTGGGCTGCCTTGTCTAGCCTCAGTAGGAGAAGAAGTCCTATATGATATGCCTACATGATTAGTCCTACTTGATATCCCAAGGGAAGTTGATATCCCAAGGGAGGTTGATATCCATGGGAGACCTCCTCTTCTCCAATTAGAAAGCAAGAAGAGATGGAGAGGTGATAAGAGGAGGGACTGGGATTGGAGGGCTGGGAAGGGGAAGCTGCGATGGGGATGTAAAATAAATAATTAATAAAAAACCCAAAAGAGTAGAGAAACATAAACACAGCAATTACATTAGTGGCTTGCCTAGAGCTAGTGGTAGGAATTAACTATAAACAAATGTGAAGGGCTCTCAATGGGTAATAAAAATGATCTGAACAATTATGTGGAAAATAATACAACTCAATGAATTTACCAAACATGATTGAATTATTCACTTACATGATGAATTTCATAGTGTATAAAATGCATCTCAGTAAAATTGCTGTTGGTGATGGGTATTTTATAAAAATAACAGATTCTCTACAGAAGAACAAGTGAAATAAAGAAGGAAAACAGTTCTGTTGTAAACATTGTGCTTGCCCCAGATCTACTAAAGAAGCCACTCGTGAATACGATTTCCTCTCTCTTCCCTCTGCTTAAGCTTTCATTTTTCTTTATTATAATTTTTTACTTGGATTTATTATTCGTTTTCCTGTTCATAAAAGAAAGCTTTTATTGACCATATTTCTTACAAGCATGTCTGATCTTTTGACATTGTTATCTATAAAGATCAAACCTAAGAGTTGCAGAGTTTAGTTACTAGAATAATCCAGAAAACATCTCATTGGGTTTCAAGTAAACTTTTGACATTGTTTGGGCAATGTGCATAGCTCTTTTGGGTTGATTGCAGGCCATAGGGAGTAGCTTGGACACCTTTGAAAGTTGTATGTGTTTCTACTTTAACAGAATAACACAAATTTCATAATCATTCGATAAAGCATATTCTGATTTCTCTTGTGCCTTTGAGCCACAATTTATTTATAAATTAGGTTTTTCAAATTTTCTAGATATTTGGTGTTTTCTATTACTATTATTAGTTAAAAACTTAACTTTTGGGAGACCTCTGCCTGGACCACCAGGAGTCCATAGCAAACGAGCGCCAGGAGAAAGCTACCCTCCCAGGAGCGTGGAAAACCCGTGAGTGGGGTTAAGGGGAGCAACACTGTTCATAGAGACCTGCCAGGAACCGGTGGGATCCAGGGACTGAGGAGAACTCGGGGGCAGCAAACCTCTGAACCTTCCTGGTTCCATCTGTGGGTGGAGACATCTGCCTGGGCCACCAGGGGTCTGTGCCTGGGGACCTCAGCCTGGGCCACAGGGCTCCAGGAGAGAACGGGTATCCCAGGAGTGCTGACACACCTTTGAGCACAGGCAAAACCACCACTTCTGTTCAAACTCACTGGATCAAGAGGGACCCTTGAAAGCCATCAGGACATAGGAACCAAGGGACAGCTGGGGACAAGATCCTTATGATTTCTGTCTGCACCCCAGAGCAGACCCTGTGTCACAGCTCTCCAAACCCAAACACCTCTCAGAGAGAGCTGGTCTTCAAGGAGTACTGACACAGAAGCCTGCAGGAGGGGCAAGCCACAATCAGACAGAGTAAGATCAGCTAACATCAGAGTTAACAAGATGGCAAAAGGCAAGGGTAAGAACATAAGGAACAGAAACCAAGGGTACTTGGCATCATCAGAACCCAGCTCTCCCACCACAGCAAGCCCTAAATACCCCAACACACCAGAAAAGCAAGATTCAGATTTAAAATCATTTCTCATGATGATGATAGAAGACATGAAGAAAGAAATGAATAACACCCTTAAAGAAATACAAGAGAATAGATATAAACAACTAGAAGCCTTTAAAGAGGAAACATAAAAATCCATTAAAGAATTACAGAAAAACACAATCAAGCAGGCAGAATTTCAAGAAAATACAATCAAAGAGACAAAGGAAATGCACAAAACAATCCAGGAGCTAAAAATAGAAATAGAAACAATAAAGAAATCACAAAGGAAGACAACCCTGGAGTTAGAAAACCTAGGAAAGAGATCAGGAACCATTGAGGTAAGCATCACCAACAGAATACAAGAGATAGAAGAGAGAATCTCAGGAGCAGAAGATACCATAGATAACATCGACACAACAGTAAAAGAAAATGCAAAATGCAAAAAGCCTCAAACCCAAAACATCCATGAAATCCAGGACACAATGAGAAGACAGAACCTAAGGATAATAGATATAGAAGAGAGTGAAGATTCCCAACTTAAAGGACCAGTAAATATCTTCAGCAAAATTATAGAAGAAAA
>CM052713.1:36710625-36732160 GCA_028551405.1 Uromys caudimaculatus
TCTCTCTCTCTCTCTCTCTCTCTCTCTCTCTCTCTCTCTCTCTTTCTGAGACACTATTTCTCTGCATAGGCTGTCTTGAAATACACTATGTAGAAGAGCTTGGCCTCCAACTCAAAGATCCATCTCCTGAGTGCTGAGAGTAAAGATGTGGGCTATCACTGCCAGGTTACGATACTGTAATTTTGGATTTCAATTTTAGTTAAGTCTATGCTTATACCATTTGATTTTCTGTCACGGTGTCAACTAATCTGTTATAATCAAATTAAAAGGAAAGAAATTTTACTTTATCCTATAGTTTTAGAAGTTTCATTCCATGGTCACTTGGCAAGACTAACTTGGGCCTTTGTTGGGGCAACACACAGGGTGGTACTGGAATTTATTCATCCGTAGCCAAGGAGATATTGCCAGTTGGTGGAGGTGAAAACCGGGAATAGGCATTTCCACACCCAATTACATCTGGACATCTCTAATTGCATCCAATGGGATATACTTTAAAAAAAATAAGAAGGATCAATGAATGTTTGAGAGGGTTTTGGGGGAGAACTGAGAGAAGTTGGATGGGATCGTGGGGGTAGATAAAGTCATAGTATATTTTATATATGTGTGAAATTTTCAAAAAAATACATGAAAAATAAAGTGCTTATAAGGAAAAAAATGAGAGGTTACCATATAAATGTCCACATTCTTTAAGAGTAAAAGAACAAATTCATGTCAAATTCCAACTCTGAGCAAAACACATAGACTGCTGGTACTCAAATTTCAGTTTATCAAAGGTGAATTAATGAACATAAGTATATTCCTAAATGCTGAGATTCTTGATTCATGTATAAGAGCATAGAATTTAATCTGTCTACAAAATGATAAGATCTAATGTGTGAACGCAAAACAAAGAACCACATTATTTATTGATTTTATTTTATTGACTTGTTTATACTTTGTTATATTCTTCTACTCCCCCAAAGGAAAAAAATTAATGTAGCCTTTAAAAGTAATATATATATATATATATATATATATATATATATATATATATATATATATATATAATCTAGATGTTCTCTGAATAATAAGATAATCTGTTTTCCAAAAAATATACATTCTATGCACTTCTTAGCAGCAAATATAGCATAAGACACAGAAAATGAAAATAAATAAAGAATAAAATGAAGTAAAAAAGAAATTACTGCTTAGAATGTGTGTCCTGGCATTTTATCTCTTTTAATGATACATGCTCATCGCAAATTTAAGGATTTTTCTGCCATACGACACAAATAGGAAAGCATGCCAAGACACTGGTCACAAAAGAGTGTATGGTTACAAATTTATCCACTTCTGAAGAGAGGAACCTTAAAGTTTGTTGTTGATACTTGAGAAACATTTTATTAAAGAAAATGAAGTAAAAAGAAATTTTCTGGGAGACTAGACTGACGTCCATAATGTACAGTATAAATCTGGTGACCAGGCTTAATATAGACCTAAATTTTTGAGTGCTAAATTAGTGAATATACTATTTATCTTCAAAGAAATCTTCTATAAATATTGTTTCTTTCATGAAATCGAAGCAATAATAAATTTATTATTCTTCCTCACAAACCTTGAGGATGTTATAATCCAATTCCATTAGTTAGATGTAGTTTATTTAATCAATAAAGGTAAGGAACAAATAAATATAATTCTGTAGCCACTTGGAAAAACTTAACAGAGACAGATGCACAGACAGAGTGATATCATGTCTCCTCAGAGGTTGGCAGAAAAAGCACATTACTCCAGGAAGGTCTCTTGTTATCAAGGAAGCAAATGTCAGTAAGTGCTTGTGAGGATGCGGGAAAGGGAACCCGAATTCACAGCTGGTAGGAATGTGACCTTGGAGAGCCACTGTGGGAGTCAGGACAGGGATGTCTGAAAGCTAACATCAAACTGTACGACTCAGCTTTACCACGTCTGCATATAGTTCTAAAGAACTCTAAGGCAGCACACTACAGAGACTCTTACCATCTGTGTGGACTGCTGGTCTATTCACAACAGCAAGGAAATAGGATCAGCCTAGAAGTCCATTATCAATTGATAAAAAATGCATATACACAATGAAATTTTATTCCAGCATAAAAATATAAAATTACAACATGTTGGGAAAATAGAAGCAGCTGGAAATTATTATTTTATAATCTGGACACAGAAACTTACTCAGCACCAAGAGTTAAAACTACACACGTGTGCATACATACATACACACACACGCACACACTTATACATATATACACATACATATATGTATATATGTGTGGTGTGTCTGCGTCTTCATATGTATGGGTTAAGTCATGAAGCTATAAAGGAGATCCTGAGAGGAAAGAAAGAGATCTTATGAGAGATCAGAAGTTGGTTGGTAAGAGCAGAAAGGACTGCTTGGGACAGGAAGGGAACGAGCTGTGAGCGAGGCGCCAGGGAGGCAGCGGAGGAGAGGACCAGTAGCAAACAGAGTATAATGACGCGTGCAATGAAGATGCCCTGGTGAAACCTGTCACTTTATATGCGAACCTAGAAAATCAATGTGTGTGCTTTTAAACACTGAGAACTTCTACCACATTGGCTCTTGTGTGCCTCAGAATATGCCCACCAGTTTTCACTTTCTTTTAAACTTTATTTTCTCCATATATACATTTAGCATACCTTTTACATTATATTTTTAGTCAGCATACAAAATATGCCTCACTATGGCATTTTCATGCATACATATCACTGTGCATCGTATTGTCCCTATACTACCTTCCTTGTCCTTGTCCTTCCTTCCGCACTGGTGCATTTCACTGTATCCATTGATATATATGAACCTGAAATTCTGCATAAAGGACACAGTATTTCTCTTGCTGATCCTCTTCATAACTTCCCAACTTCCCTTTTCCTCTTCTATCTCTAGCTCTTTCTTCACCCCCATATAGTCTGCTTCTATGTTCATTGCTCTCTCTTGCCAACTGTCTGTCTCCTCTCTCATACAACACACACACACACACACACACACAGAGAGAGAGAGAGAGAGAGAGAGAGAGAGAGAGAGAGAGAGAGAGAAACACACACACAAACACACACACAGACACACACAGACACACACACACACACAGAGAGAGAGAGAGAGAGAGAGAGAAAGAGAGAGAGAGAGAGAAACACACAAACATACACACACACACGGACACACACAGACACACAGACACAGACACAGACACACACACACACACACACACACACACACACACACACACAGAGTCTTTTGGAGGTAGGCCAGCATTCTTTCCTTCTCGCATAACAAGCTGGCTCAGAATTGTCTGTTTTTCCTACCCTGGACCCAAGAATCAGCTATATTTTCAAGAAGCTCTTGAAATTCCTGATCTCTGAATCTTGAAGTGAGATTTATTCTCACGTAAGTGTCTGGAGCTAGTGCCAATTTGCAGATGGTCCATTTTATGCATATGAATCTTCTCATATTCATTTACCTGCCACAGTGGCCCCAAATCAAGTCTAACAGCGACTGAAGAGCTCATCAATTATGAGAAAGTTTAGTGTTGTGTGTCTCAACAGATGTATGTCACCCATATAGTATATGCAGTGTTCAATATTATTCTCTTCTAATCAGAATTCTGGTGGCCAGAAATTAGTTAGTGCCTGTTCTGAGAAGTAGGCAATGCAACTCTCTGGTTCTGAACCTAATATAGATTAGTGTACATTTCTTAACTGGTGCTTTCTAAATATATTTTCTAGCTTATCTACCCTGAAATATGTTCTAACATTTTTAGATCGGGACAGCTGGACACAACTAAATACAAGCTATTCCCTGCCCCTGTGAGCCAACTGCTCTGGGAATCACCCTGTTGACAGATTAATAGCCCTGTGCTGTGATTAAGAGGAAAGTAGGTGCAACTCTAAAGTATACCTCACATAATGCAGGCACAAGGAGGCAAAGCAAAAATTTATTGCCACTTTGCTGGTCTTACGAATACAAAATAGAAAGTAGATTGTGAAGATGGAAAAGAACAAGCTACCATGGTATTTTTTTGAGTACATTTTACCTAAAATGTCCCTTTGTTTAATTTGCATATACATTTTAAATATTATAGTCATCCTAGATGCATTGAGTTTGTTTACGCAACTACATCATCTGAATACCTCTGTAAAATCCTATCCCTGAAAAATTTGAGAAAGGGTCCTTTTGCTTTTACTAACCCATTACCTCTGTGCTGCAATGCATTCTCTTTAGTGATAAGTTTCTTCACTAATGGTCTAAAATATGCAGTTTTCTTGTCAATTTTATTAATTTAATGGACTCTATACTACTAGAAGACATAAAAATGGATACATATAAAAGTACAGATGTGCCGTGGAAGGAGCTAACTCAAACTTATGTTTGAGCATAGAGAACGGTCCTGCCTTTAAAATCTAAGTCATCAAACCTTTATTTCAACAGTTCTGCTTCTGTATTATTGAAAGAAACATCTGATAACATTATTTCCTGTATGATCTGAATGGGTCACATTGCTCAAGTTTTCCTCCAGCTTATCACTTGCAATGTTTGTAGCTCCATAGAAACAAGCAAGATAGAGAAAGGAGAAATGGGGGTCACAGTAAAAATGGTAGCAACACTGTTGGGTGTTATATGTCTAACAAATGTTTCCTTGTGCTATATTTTTTAACCCACTGAGTTCACTTATTGATGCCTATATGTGCATGTGCGAATACAGGACTCTATTAGAACATGGGTAGCCTTTCAGGAGTTACATTTCTGAATAAAACTACTCCCTTTTTCAGTAATCCTCAGAGGCTAATAGCTCCTCAACTTAGGTTAGAACATTGTGATCAACTGCTCTATCCAGGCTGGGATTTTGGTTGACTTTGCTCATGCATGTCTTGTGTAAGTAAGCAATAACAATCACTGAGTTCATGTATGCAACGGCATTCTTTTACCTGGAACATACTGCTTTGTTATATGTGATCATTATCTTTGTCTTTTATAGCCATTCATCCCCCTTTCTGAGCTATTCCCTGAGCTCTGTGGGTAGGGTGTGTGCTATAGCTATCCCATTTAAAACTGAAAACCACATAGCCTTTGTTCTCTGAACTATGGCTAGTCTTGTGAATCTCTATTCTAACCATGATTCATGACCAAAAGAAGCTTCTCTGATGAGGGTTGAAAACTGCACTAAGCTATAGATATAGAAATAAGAACTTGAGGGTCAGTTTATTATTGCGTCCAATTAACAGTACAAGAGTATCAAATTCTCACCTCAGGCCTATGATCTAAGCAACCATGAAGTTTTAGCCTAGCTAATGGTACTAAGCATGGGCTCTATCTTGTGGAGTAGGCTTTAAATCTAATCAGGAAATGGTTTGGCACTCCTACAACGTTCATGCCACTACTGCACCAGCAGACACGTCTTGTCAGAGCATCCATTATTACCACTCCCAGAGATCACAGCTGGCTAAGAAAGACTGTTGACTGTTTTTCTCCCCCAGCAGCGTGCATAGCAACTTCTGGCATTATGAAAGCAAGCCAGAAGGAAGGGAAGCTTTAGGTTGGTTCCACCTTAGTCTCTTCATTTTCTAGGATTCAATTATAAGGTGTCTTTGGGAATAGAGTCTTACTATTAAGTTTTGGAAAATGTTAGGGAAAATGTCGATAGACTGTAATGTTAGGTGTGTGTCCATAGTATTCCACTGACCAACAACTAAACAACAGGTAAGCCACAGCTACGAATAGTATATAATCTGGAGAAATATTGTCCCTATTATAGGTCAATGCCTTTAAACTCTGTTATGTACGTATATAATTTTAAGAAACTTCTGTGTCAGTAGATTTCCATATGGATTTTTTAAAGGCCTTCAGTATTTGTTTTCCTTCTCCATATGCGCTTCTCTTTTACTCCCATGCCCACCCATTTAGTTCTTCCTGTGTCTTTATTCCTTACTACCCTTTCCTAACATTTATATTTTATTCCCCTAAACTTGAAATCTACCCTCCATAGCTTGTTACTAGTTTCCTACCTTGTGTGGGGGGCTACAAATTAAGCATACATATCTACAGATTCTAACCTAGCATCCACATATGGAAAGATTATTTCTAGCTGCATCTATTTTTTATAATTTCTTTTTCTTTATAGTTGAGTAATACACCATTATGTGTATTGTCACATTTTAATAATCTATTTATCAATTGATGGATATCTAGGTTGTTTCTGTTTCCTAGCTATCGAGAATAGAGGCGCAAATGTGGACGAAATGTATCTCCTATGGATTTCTCCGAGATAATGAGTCAAGAAGAGTTTCTTGGGGGTACTTGCAAGTACTTCACTTCTTTCACTAATAATGGCATCATAATGTCAAGTAAGGATGGGCCATAAGACCTTCCTTAACCACCCAATCCATCAAAGGACTGTAAAGGCAGATAGCTTTCCCTTATTGCAGATTTCCACAAAGTGCATATAGTCAGAGATGATAGACAGAAAGAGTACAGAAACACAAGGGTGAGTAGCAGCAACTGCACTGGAAATCTGTGAATGGAATAGCTTAAATATAAAGGTTTTAGAAAGTTACAGTTCTGGTATTACTTTTAGTTTGATCAATCAAGTTCAAAGCCCCAAAATAGATTGTAACAGAACAAATGACAGAAGCATGCAGTTGTCAAGTTCTCCTTAAACTCTGCATTCCAGCAATACAAGTTCCAGTCAAAGACACAGACTGATGGAGCTACTAGTGTACAAGCTTAGAGGCTCAGAGGTTCCCTTATTTTATAAATGAAGATTGAGAATTATTTACTTGGCCCAGTTCACTCTGGCCGAATACTTTTCCTTCTCCTGTATTCCTTTCCTTCCAGAGATCATGACCATTTACTACCAGGTCAATTCTCCTAATGTCTAGATCCAGCATCTCAGTGTAATATATTTTCTCTTGATCAGAATGAATATATGTTATATAATAGTAATATTAGATTATATAGTAATAATATGATGAAAATAGTATATTCTTGATTGTGCATCTTCTCTCTCAAGGAAACACTATTGAATCAAAGGAGATAAGATTTTAGAAAATACATTTTCAAAAGTAAAACTACACCCTTTTGATTCAACCACATTGACCCTTCTATTACAAAAAGGATCCCTTTAAATTCCTTCTATACTGAAGTTAAACTATTGGTTTTATACTACAATATTATTGTTTTTAAATGTAAAGAATGGGTGACTCTTAGCCGGGTGTGGTAACACACATCTATAATCTCAGCTCTAGGTAGAGAGAGTCAGGAAAATCATCTGGAGTTTGAGACCACTATGGGCTACACAATGAGCAGTGGGCTAGCTTAAACTCTAGAATGAATTCCTTCCAGTCTCCAAACTAAACCAACAGAGGTGACTCTTCATGTATGTTCATGGATGTAGATCTTTTTTAGACAATACCAACCTTAATTGTACCCCAAAAAAGACATTGAAAAATTCCCATGTTTACTGATTATTGCTCTGCAAAATGATAGCATCTATTCTACAGAACGATGAAGGCTCTACAGAGAAGACTGCCTTTGGACAGCTTTGCTTGAAACCACATCAACACAAAGATGATTGGCAACAAATTATCTGTGGATAGAAAATGCAATGCAGTTGTCATGCAAAATGATTGCATAAGTTAAATTTCTTGTCAACAATGTTTAGATTAATTATGTTAGTTCACACATAAGGCCATGTTATTTAGAATTTAAATAACGGGAAATTTCTCACTTTAAAGAGACTCTGGCACATTAAAGAGTAGTTTAATGTATTTGCTAACATGAATGCTTGGTAACTATACTCACTTCCTGGGACTATCCAATGACGGTGTGGTCTTCTAGTTGAATTGTCGTTATGGGTATCACATAGTTTACAGTTAACAAGTAACTGAAGTACCCAAATGTGGCTACTTAACCTCTTTGATATCTTGTTAGTCAAACTCTTGGGCACTAAGAACAGCATCCTGTTGGTTTACAAGATGCCTTTAGAGAATTTTGAGGATATTATTATCTTTCAAGTCAAAATTTAGTATGTGAAATTATGCAGCTGATGCTGTTTGGGCACAAGCCTTTTGCACAACGCTGATGAATTTCTCTTCAACTGCTTTTATTGTTTATATTCCTGGAGTTGCAGAAATGGTTGGATGTTACTGGGGCTGATTATCTCTTTTCTCAGATAAAAACCTCAGAAGAGAATGTGTGTCCGTGGAGTGTTCGGCCACAACTACAACATCTGTATTACCCGCACTGTGGTCTTATTACTCCAAGCCTAGGAACCATCATAGAAGAGGGGTGTAAAGACTGTAAGAATCAGTGGTTAGGGAAGACCAGAGTAAAACAGTGTGTTCAGGACATGACAGGACCACTGCTTTCATGAACTGAAAGCAACCATAGCTGCCTGCAAAAGACCTGCATAGTATCAAGCCAGTCAACAGTCTACTGTGGAGTTGGAGGTGGTTTATAATCCCACACCCCCAACTTTATAGACAGTTGATGTCTTCTGGGGAATGGGAACCAGTTTTCTTTAAGGGTGTGGCCCATCATATATCCATCATGCTCCAGAGGATGGTACTACACCAAGGAATAAAGGCGTAACACAAACTGGACTATACAGGTTGTTTTTTAAGGCAAAAAATTGGGCAGTAAGGAGGTACACATGGATCTTGGAGGTGTTAGGGAAGATGTGGGGGTACATTATGATCAAAGTACAATTCATGAAATTCTCAAAGAACTAGCAAAATATTCTTATAAAAGAATTCAAAAAGGACAAAAGTAGAGTCATACTGAAATACTTGCTTAGGTCTCCCAACTTGTTGCTAATGGAATCGCTTCTCAACCTGTGGCTAAGCTCAAGTGTCTTCATAGAAAAACTGTGAAGAGTTCATTCACAGAGAACTTGAATTCTACTCTATTCTTTCTGCTGTTGCTGATGCTTGTTGGTTCCTGTTGCTGTTGTTTTGCAACATGGATTTACTTTGCAGCCCAAGCTGTTCTAGAACTTACTGTGTGACCCAGGGAAGCTGAGTTGACCCTGCTTTTGCCTTCCATGCTCTAAGTTGCAAAACAAACAACAAAAGATTATTATGCTTTTAATTTTTTTTCTTTAAAATGAAGATGAGGCTAATATCATTTTGTATATTCTGAACTAAGGCTCAGGACAGAGCAAGGGGAATGTTGGGTTCATATCATTATCAAGAACTATCATAACCTGCCTTGTTAGGAATATGTTCAGCTTTGAGCAATGAGGAGACAGAAGCAGGAGCCCAGGAGGACAGACAATAAGGACTCAGAAAACAATAACAGGCTGATCTTTCGAATAGTTGCACAAAGGAGGGATCAGGCATTCCTCTGTGGCTGGCAGTTAACATCTGCCTGTGAGCAAGAAAAAAAATATCCACCGGACAGTGACATAACCAGTAATAGCGGAGAAAATGAAAAGCTATTTAAAAAGAATAATGGCATCATACAGGCAGAGAGAAGTTCGGAGAACTCATCAACAAAAGGAAAGAAAGCAACTGGCTACAGACCATTCTCAGTGTAGCAGGGTATCCAGAGGGCAGAAGAATTGCAAACAAATTCTCCAACAATCAAATTTATGGTAATGGAATGTGAGGGCATCAACACAATGGGACTAAGTACTCAACAGCCAGGAGGGTAGGGAAGGAAAACTGTCCTTCAGAAACACATTTTAAAAAACTTTAGGTAGCAGAAGTTGAGAGATTTCTTGATGAAAACTGCCTGAAGCCCTGCTATCACCACATTAGCCTTCCTGGTTGGGGATTGGAGGAGTTGCTGAAACCATCCAGACATCAAAGCAGAAGGTGAATGCCCCTAGTCTGATGGAGTGTCAGACACATGAGGAGAAGCAAAGGCATGTTTTCTGTGAGTATCAAGGGCATACTCCCTTAGGTAAAGGGAGGACAGCTGTCTAGTCGCTCCCTGATGGGGTTATCGTGACTTTTTTATTTATTTTTTCCAACCTTTTCATCTTTCCTGAACCTTAGGATAAAAGTAGCAGTGTTTGTTAGGACTATACAATCTTTTTTAATACTTCAAATTACACGATGCTTAATAGACTGTGCTCACACTCACCTCATGTGCTCATGTGTTTCTACCATTTGAGCAGCTGTATGCCACATTGAAATCCACTTTCACTTTGGCCCTAGCTATGCTTCAGTTCTGTGTGATCCCAACCGTGCTGCCTCCCTTGAAGCTAAGACCTGATTTGGTCTCTAAGCATCGGCTCTGCTTTTTATTTTATGCATACGAGTGTTTTGCCTGCATGTGTGTGTGTGTGTGTGTGTGTGTGTGTGTGTGTGCGCGCGCACGCGCGTGCACATTCGTGTGTCTGTGTCTGTGCGTTTATCACATGAAGAGTCCAGAAGACAGTGTCCGATTTCATGGAACTGGGGTTACATACTGTTGTAAGCCACCATGTGGGTGCTAGGAACTGAACCTGGATCTACCACAAGAGTAGTGAGTGCTTTTAACTACTAAACTGTCCCTACATCCCCTCTTAAAATATCTACATGAGTGGAAAAAAATACATACACTCCAAAGTCTTGACAACTTCCACCTTGTTCTTTGTGGTTTTTACACTAACCCCATCACGGACCATTCTCTTGTCGCTCCTGTGTTGTGTTGGAAGTAAATGCTAGTATTTCCCTGATTTCCTAGTATCTTAGATGAGCTCATATATTAGTTAAGAAAAGTGGAGGTAAGGCTGAAGCAGACGTCAAGACCACATATCTTAGGAATGGCTGGATTATAAACTGTAATCCATTGAAACTGTCTCCAGTGGTCAATAGTCATGTTTTATTTTCCACTCAACACAAAAGCAGCCTTTCTCTCTACGCACACACTCTGCATGTCCATCTATACATGGGATAGGGTCATAGGACGTTCCTATTTTCAGTGTTTCAAGGAAATCTGTTTTGTTCTCCAAGGGTGTACTAACTGTGCATTTCCACTGACCTGTGTAAGCGCTCCCTTTGCTCCACCCCTCTGACAGTTGCTTCACTTCATCTTGTTAGGTATCAGTGGCTCTAACAGGGCTGAGACAATGCCCAGGTGCTTTGACTTGAATTTCCAAAGCATTTTTTTTTTCCTTTTTGCCATCTGCATACTTCTTTTAAGGATGACTACTCTGATCATTTGCCTCTTTTTAAACTTTTTGGTTAAATTTTAAGTTCCTTAAATATTCTGGATATTAATCCCTTTTCGGACAATTTTTTGACAAATGTTTTCTGACAGTCAATTTGGTTGACTGTTTTCTTGGTGTGTAGGAGCTTTTTGATCCGATAGAATACTATTTTTCTATTATTGATTTTGTTTCTGTTCCTTCTGAGAGTATATACAATATAAATATCATTGCCTAAACTTATGTATTGAAATATTTCTTCTATATTTTCTTCTAGTAGCTTCATAACTTTAGTACATAGTGTTAATTTTTTTTTATTCACACTGGCATAAAAAGACACAAAGCCAGTGGAACAGATCCCACAAATAAAACCAGGCAACTACTGCCAATTGACAGTATATATATTCTTGACAAAGGTGCCAAGAATATATTTCAGATTGAAGAGTTGGAGTTGGAGGAATGGCTCAGTCAGTACCTGATGCAAAGAGATGAGGACCTAAGTTCAGAACTCCAGAACCCATGCAAAAGCTGGGTGAAGGGATGCTTTCTGTAACCCTAACTATAGGAGTCTGTGGATAGAGAGACAGGGTCCCTGGACTTCATTGATCAGTTGGCCTAGCCAAGAAACCTATCTCAATAAATAAGCTGGGGGCTATAGAGAAGATACATGTGTTAGTTTTGTGTCTTTTCTGATAAAAAAAAAAAAAAAAAAAAGACCCTGCAAAAACATGGGAGACATGGCAGCAGAAGAATGAGGCTGATCCATTGCATTGTGAAATGAATCAAGAGGTAGAAAGAAAGAACAGGAAATTGGGCCAGGTAACGACACTTTCAGTTCCATCCCCAGGGACTACGTTCAGTGAGTCTACCTTTCCTAAAGGTTCTAGAAGTTTCTCAAACAAGGACCAAATGTTCCAGTGTAATTACCCATTCAAATCACTTCTCCTCCCTCCCCCCTTACACACACACACACACACACACACACACACACACACGGGAAAGGAAAGCCTCTTTAATAAATGGTTGTTGAGCAAATTGGGTATCTATGTGCACACTGATCACTTCCTGAAAAAAAAAAAAAAAAGGAAAAAAAAAAAAAAAAAGAAAGAAAATCAAAGGCCTGAATGAGTTTACTTTTTCTTTCAGTTTACTTTCCTATTAGGTGCTTTTAGACGTTGCCTTTCCTATAAGACTTTATTGAAAAACTAATACATTATAGGTGCATTTGATGGTAGCATCTTCACAGTTTCTTTGGACACTTCCTTTTTCCCAGTCCCCATAATGACCTCTTGGCTCACACTGTCCACTGCTGTGAGATCCCCTGGGCAAGATCTACCTGATGATTTTCACTTGCCTAGAGCAGCATTTGAGAGACTAGACATGCCTCTGTTTATTTACAAATTAGAGAAATTTCCAGCTTTTTCTTCCCTTTGTCGCCTAGTAGGTGATTTATAATTTTTGATTCCTTTAAGGATCTAGCATACATTATGGATGGATTGAGTCATTTATAGCAGCACACATTTGCATAGAGAATTTATAATAGCCTGGGGTCTCGGAGACAGGAACTTGATGTCTAGGCATTGCGATCTTAAGCACTTGGAAGGTGACAGCAGCAAGAGATCTCCTTGGCCTAAACAGGAATGCTTTGTCTGCTCCAAGGCTGCTCATGGTTGTGATCAATCGCACTGTCTCTGGTGGTCTGTGTAATCTGAAGATTGAAGTCAGGCTTCAGGTACTGACCCAAATTTCATTTTCTCAGGGGAAAAAAAAAAAAAAACCTTCAACAAATGAGATTCTTTCTTTCAATTTCCGTACTTACTGTTTCTAGGTTGCAGAACCATACACACACCTATGTATATATAGCTGTATGTACAAAAGTGAAGGCAAGTCTGCAATACTCCAAGGAGAGTTAACCCTAACCCTAACCCTAACCCTAACCCTAACCCTAACCCTAACCCTAACCCTAACCCTAACCCTAACCCTAACCCTAACCCTAACCCTAACCCTAACCCTAACCCTAACCCTACAAATGGGCAATTTAACTTCTGTCTTGGACTTTTGTTGTCTCCATGAATGTCTGGGAATGAGCACTGTGGCATGCTGTTGCTTCTATTCACGCTACTCTATCTGATGACGTCGTTACCTGAAATCAGTTCTATCATTGGAAAGCTGTCAGTAGCAGCCCTTGAACTTTACCCACAGTCCATTACCAGTCTGAGTTTGCTTCCACATACGGATACACAGTACTAACCTTCCGGAACAGGGAAATGACTGCTTCTCCTCTTGACTAGACATATTCCTCTTTGGAAACGTAGGAGCTTGTGTATAGCTATTGAACAAAAAGCTGTGCTCTGAACTTAATATTCCTTACCTAAAGTTCCTGCAGACTGAATTTAGCCTCTTTCTTACTAGGGCTAGTGAATGAATGAGAACTAGCTATTGATTTTCTTCATGAATTCTTCATTGATCAATCGATCAATAGATTAACTCATTTATCAATAGTCACCAAAAAGACATTAAATGTCACTCACAGCCCAAAAAGAGGATGGATTTCAAGATGTTGCAAGAGAATTTGTTTCCAGTGCCTCTAATTATTATGAATCCCAGTTTAAAAGGGTGATAGACCTGAGTAAGTCAGTCACAATGAAGGGTTCTATGACAAAGATAAGAAAAGAGTGACAGGAGACACAGAGAAGAGGTAAACTCAAGTGGAAATCCTAGTCTTAAAGGAGAATCAACATAAACCAACTAGCTGGGCACCTAGAAGAGGCAAGTTGGTTCAGAGAAAACTGCAGAGAAAAGACACAGAAATAAGAGAGAGCAAATATTCTTGAGAAACAACAGCTACGGGGTGCTTTTGTATGTAGGTATGTGCATGCATGTGCAAGTTGGAGGTCAGCTTGGAAAGGGAAGTCAGGGTGAGATTTTAAAACTGAACAACAAGGACCTGCTCAGGATACCTGTGTTCACATATTAAACTTAGATTTTTGTCTTGACGGGTTTTTAAAAATTATCTTTAATCTTTTTTTTTTTTTCTTTTACAATCCAGTCATTATCCCCCTCCAGGTCTGCCCTCCAACAGTTCCTCATCCCATTCTCCCCTCCTCCAAGAGGATGTCCCCAACCCGCCCTCAACCCTGCCAGGCCTCCCCACTCACTAGGGCCTCAAGTGTCTCTGAGGTTAGGTGCATCTTCTCTCACTGAGGCCAGACCAGGCAGTCCTCTGTTGTGTGTGTGTGGGGGGGGGGGGGAGACCTCGTACCAGCTAGAGGATGCTATCTGGTTGGTGATCCAGTATCTGAGAGATCTCGGAGGTCCAGGTTAGTTGTGACTGCTGGTCTTCCTATAGGGTCACCTTCCTCTACAACTTCTTCCAGCCTTTGCCTAATTCAACCACAGAGGTCCCCGACTTCTGTCCAGTGGCTGGTTGTAAGTATCTAAGTCCGTCTCTGTTAGCTGCTTGTTGGGCCTCTCAGAGGGCAGCCATGCTAGACTCCTGTCTGTAAGGATACCATAGCATCAGTAATAGTGTCAAGCCTTGGAGCCTCCCCTTGAGATAGATCCCAAGTTGGGCAGGTCACTAGACCTCCTTTCCACCATTTTATTGTTTTTGTTTTTTACAGGACAGAGTTTCTCTATGTGGTGTTGGCTGTCCTGGAACTCATTCTCTAGACCAGGCTGACCTCGAACTCAGAGACCCACTGGCCTCTGCCTCCTGAGAGCTAGAATTACAGGTGTGTGATACCAGTGCACAATTTGTCTTTGCAATTTTTTTTTCATTTTTTAAAAAAATTTTATTTATTTACATTTCAAATGTTGTCCCACTTCCCAGTCTCCCCTATGCAAATTCCCCACCCCATTCCTCCTCCCCCTGCCTCTCAGAGGTGCTCCCTACCCACCTACTCACTCCAGCCTCAATGCTCTAGCATTCTCCTATGCTGGGGCATCAAGCCTCTACAGGACCAAGGGCCTCCCTTCCCATTGATGCCAGATAAGGCCATCCTCTGCTACTTATGCACCTGGAGCCATGGACCCATCCATGTATATTCTTTGATTGGTGCTTTAGTCCCTGGGAGCTCTGGGGGGTCAGGTTGGTTGATATTGTTGTTTTTTCCTATAGGGTTGCAATCCTCTTCGGCTCCTTCAGTCCTTCCCATAACTCTTCCTTTGGTGTTCCAGGGCTCAGTCAGATGGTTGTCTGTGAATATCTGCATCTGTATTAGTCAAGTCCTGGTAGAGCCTCTCAGGGAATAGCTTTACTGGGCTCCTGTCAGTAAGCACTTCCTGGCATCAGCAATAGTGTCAAGGTTTGGTGTCTTCAGATGATATGGATCCCAAGGTGGGGCAGTCTCTGGATGGCCTTTCCTTCAATCTCTGCTCTATTTTTTTTTTTTTTTGTCCCTGCATTTCCTTTAGACAGGAAAAATTCTGTGTTAAATATGTTGGAATGGGTGGGTGGTCCCATCCCTACACTGGGGGGCCATGCCTACCTACTGGAGGTGGTCTCTACAGGTTCTATCTCCCCTTTGTTGGGTATTTCAGCTAATGTTTTTCCCTTTTGGTCCTGGGAAACTCTTGCTTCCCTGGCATCTGGGACTTTCTAGTGCCCCTACCCTGATCCATACCCCCATTGCTACATATTCTATTCCTTCTCCTGACTCTCTGGATTTCTCCCCTGTCTCCTCCCGTACACAATCCTGCCACCCCCCCTTCTCTCCCTCCCAGGTCCCTTCCTCCCTCTACCTCCCATGATTATTCTGTTACTCGTTCTAAATAGTATTGAATCATCCACACTTTGGTCTTCCTTCTTGTTAAGCTTCATATGGTCTGTGAATTGTATTGTGGGTATTCTGAACTTTTGGGTTAATATCCACTTATTAGTGAGTATATACCATGTGTGTTCTTTTGTGTCTGGGTTAAGTCACTCAGGATATTTTCTAGTTCCATCAATTGTCTTTGCATTTTTAAGAGCTTTAGAAGAGATTCAAGGAAGAAAAGGACAGATTCACATTCATCTATTTTATATGACAAATACATGACTTCACTGCTATGGACTAATTCCACCAACCTTAAGGTCATGTGCAAAATAAGGTCCAGGTCCTGAGGTGCTTTTCAAACCACAAGGCAAACAGGATCATCTTTAATTGCACAAATTAATACCAGCATCTATGTTAGAATCTTCTTGGAAATTTGTAAATGTTATACAAGACCAAAGTTAAATCATATTACAGGGAGAAATTATCTAAAATCAGATATCAACACTAGGGTTATTGAACCATTTTCCATCTTATTTTTGGAGTAAAATTGAACAGAACATTCTGTATTGTACACCATTTAATTTATTGATAATAGTACCCTTCTGGAGATGTCCTTGGCTGACTTAGCATTGTCTTCCTAAAGCAGAGAGATAAATAACAAGTTGATTATTCATTAAGTGACATTGCCTTTCTAAGGAAGCATGCTGCTGGGGGGGGGGGCTTTAAAAAGTTAAAAGTCCTGAATCATCTGCATTTCAGATCTCTCAGATGAATATATAATAAATCTTCCTCCAAATCCCACTGTATAAACAAATAGTTTTTTGTTCTAAAAAGGGTTTGCTCTGAGGCTCAGAGAATCAAGACAATTTCTATAGAAACTAAAATAATACTGTCAGCTATTATAAATTATTACCTGCTCACAATGACAAAAAAAAAAAAGTAGTGTTTAGATGAAAGCAGTACCATCTACACTTGTCTATACTTCCTACCTACAGGCCCCAAGGTTGACTCAGGAGTTAAAATAAGCAGCATGCCAGACAGCCAATTCAAGTAAAGGAGAGTGTGTGAAATTCCTAGGTTCTGTCCATATTCACATGCAGCCTCTTGATCCTAGTGCACAAGGACGTGTAAAACTTTATTAGTACTAGACAGAGCAGGAAGATACCCTTGAGTATGGGAAGAGTTGTAGCCTTATGAAGCAGGAAGAGCTGGGTTTGAGCTGTACATTAGAAGGTGAGACAGAACAAAGACAACCAGCAGAAGGCATGTGAAAGACATTTGTCTACATTTCCTGTAGCTCCCATGTCACTATGGATGAATGCCTTCATGGTGATGACCAGGTTCCATCCTGTGTTTGTCTCACACAGTGACAAACACTGGTCAATAAGATGTGCTTGCAAAGGAACCTTTGTCTGCCATGGAAATGCACATCTATGCAACTTTTTTTGGAAATCAGTATAAAGGCCCCTCAAAAACTTAAAAATAGAACTCCCATAAGACCCAGTTATACTGCTTCTAGCCATGTACTCCAAAGAATCAATCTGTTTAGCAGAAACTCATGTTTAGCAGAGTCCTATTCACAATGGCCAAATCATGAAATTAGCTTCGGTGCTCATCCAGAGATAAGTGGCTAGAGAAAATGTGAGATAGATAGATAGATAGATAGATAGATAGATAGATAGATAGATAGATAGATAGATAGATGGAGTACATTTTAATCTGCCATAAATAATTATGGTTTTGAAAGAAAATGGATAGAACTAGAGATCATCGTGTTCCATGCAACAAATCAGTCCTACAAAGCAAGGGGTCATGTGTTTTCCCTCATTTGTGGAAGATATGTGGGGCAATAAAAGATAACCTAATCATGGAATTTCTAGAGATAGAGAAGAGAAAAGGAAGGAAAGGATGGCAAAGATCAATGAATTAGTGACTGTTCAAAATACTTTGTACATGTTTGGGAATGTCATAATAAGTCCTCTTTGAAAAGCAAACAAGGCCTCATTGACAGCTCTCAGAGACTGCTGGTAGCTTGATTGATCCATCCTAGAAAATTCAAGGCTATCCTTGTTTGCTTTTCTATTGCTGTGATAAACATGACCCAAAACAACTTGGGTAAGTAAGGGGTTCCTTCACTTTACACTTACAGTTAGTTATGAAGAGAAATTAGGGTAGAAAAGTCAATAGAAACCTGAAGGCAGGGACTCAAGCAAAAGCCATGGAGGAATGCTGCTTGTTCCTCCTGGCTTACTCAGTTTGTCTTTTTATATAGCCCAGAATTAGCTGCCCAGGGGTGGCACCACCCACAGTATACTAGGCCCATCTATCTTAATTATCAATCAAGAAAATATCACACAGGTTTACCTACAGACCAATCTGATGAGAGCATTTTCTCAACTGAGTTTCCTTCTCAGATAACTTGAGTTTGTGTCAAGCTAAAAACAAAAACAAAAACAACAAAAACCAAACCAAAACAAACTCTAATCAATAGTTATCATTTATTGATATTTGAACATATCTTTGAAAGTTCATCCCTCCTCTCTAAGAGGTTTATCTAACTCATAAATGCTTCTTCCAAATAATGCAGACTTGTATCCTATTTCTCCCTGGGTGGGAGTTATTAGTGCATTTTGTGGTATTGTAGCACCTGAGCCAACTGCCATATTGATGACTCCAAACATAGTTGAATACTATGTCTCTGAGGAAGCTGTAGAAATCAATAGAGCTTATCCCCATGTTCATGTTTTTTATTAAGTTTATTTGAATAGGCTTATTCATTTGTACTTCCTTTTTAGCATAGAAGGTGAATGTAGACAAAAGCTCATATATGACAGAGGTAAAAACTCAAACTTAAGTTCCAAGAATCCAGGTCATTCTTGATTTATCAATTAAAACACTTATCAATAAAGCTATAAAGCAAATCCCTATACCTGGCAGAAGGTATACACTATGGAAGGAAAATGAAACCAAGCAAAATGGAGAAAAATTAAAATGGGAACTTTCCCCTTAAGGTGGTCATGCTATAAATGAAGGAGGAGTTTCAGCAGTAATGGGATCTTGGCTGATGTTCCAGTTGTGTATGATGACCTAAAATAGAACCCAGATTGGGAGCCAGAGACAGGTGGATTTCTGAGTTTGAGGCCAGCCTGGTCTACAGAGTGAGTTCCAGGACAGCCAGGGCTATACAGAGAAACCATGTCTCGAAAAACCAAAAAAAAAAAAAAAAAAAAAAAAAATAGAACCCAGAATATCAGTTGTCATTTGTCAATACATAACTATGATACTGATAAAGTCAACTGTAAGATACTGATGCACAAAAGAAGGAAGATGTAAAATAAAGCAGATATTTCCTGGAACAATCTCTGTGTGTTGGGAGCCTCATTAACCCCTGCTTTCCTCCTGACAATAGTGGACTGTCAAAGGCTAATTGGCTACATAATGATATTACCAAGATGAATGTCTCACCATATGTTCAAAGCCATTTGATATATTGAACTAAAAGGATATCTGTAGTTAACAAGATTACGAATTCTATATCTTTAAAACATCTAATTTATACATAAGTTGGCTTTAATTTTAAAATTAAGATAATTCTACCAAGAAAGGATTTGTGAAAGTTAAAATTCTGAATAATTGAAATATGGCACACAGGTTTATTTTATGACTTCCATGTATTCCTTTGTGTAGAAATAAAGTTATAAAGTTCATCCCCAGCAGCGGTTAATTTCTTCCCACGTTCAACCAACCACCACCTCCACCAAAACCTGAAGATGCCATTTAGACCCCTACTCACAGGAGACTTTAAGAATGCCTATATTAGCTGTATGTGGAAGTTAATAGTTGGAAGACTTGAGATGCTAATGACAGCTCTCCTAATTTCTTATTAAAATAGATTTAAAACAAATACAAGAAGTTTGTTTTGAAAGCTTGTAGCATCACTGTAAACTCAAGATAAGAGAAACTCATATGCCAAAACTGGGTGGAATGTCAACCAATGTCATTAGCCCCAGGGATGAGCTTAAGAAATACATTCTTGAGCTGTAGGATACATACACCAGTTTCTGACCCTGAACTAGCCTGATGAATTTGGAAAGGTTGGAAAGACTTTGATTCCCCTTCCATGGAACTGCTGAGTTCTGAGAGACGAGTTAGAAAATCAAGCAACCATGTTCTGGCTCCAGAGGAACTAGTTTGTAGCCAGAGAAAACTGGGATCTTTCTCCATCCACATTTACCAGGAATACGTACAGGAGAGTCCCAGGGGACAGGAGAAGCCCATTTATTTTAGTTTAGTTCAGTCCCTTAAGTCTAGGCAGAGATAGGATGGAGGCTAGAAAGGCTGGTGAGTAGTTTTAGCCTTTCATTCAAATCCACTGTGAGAAAGCTACAGAATATAATGTGGCTCCTGGTTTACTGAAGGAATTTGATAAATGAAGAAAAGATACAAGGGCTGAATACATACATGGCCCAGCAATTAGGCACACTGGCTATTCTTCCACAGAACCTGGCTCAATTCTTAGCAGCCACATGGTTGCTCATGACCATCTGTAACTGCAGTTCCAGGGGACCTGATATCATCTTCCAGACTCCACACGTACCTGTCATGCACATAGTGCATAAGCTTATGTGCAGGCAAAACCCCCAAAGACATATAAAATATATTAAAATAAAACTATCTCCTTCTCGCTGAACTTGTCACTAGTGGAGCATTTGCAAGGCACAAAGCAAGTCTCAGTAGTTCCAAAGGATCAAGGCAGTAAAAGTTGATTCTTTAAAAAAAAGTTAAGTTTTTTTTCTTTTTTTTAATTTATTTTTTGTAAAGAAGAAAATATATATTTGAGGGGTTTTTTTGACTTTAAACTTTTTTTTTATTTTTTAATTTTTTGATACTTTATTTACATTTCAAATGTTTCCCCCTTTCTAGGTCTCCTCTTTGGAAACCACCTATCCCCTCCCCCTCACCCACCTCTATGAGGGAATTCCACCTCCCACCCACCCACTCGACCACTCCCATATTCCCACCTGGACATAACCCTTTACTGGGGCCTCTCCTCCCCCTGATGGCCAACAAGGCCCTCCTGTGCCACATATGTGGTCCGAACCATGGGTCTTTCCATGTGTATTCTTTGGTTGGTGGTCCAGCCTCTATGAGGACAGGGGGATCAGGCCAGTTGACACTGTTGCTCCCTCCATGGGGCTGCAGACTCCCTCAGCTCCTTCAGTCCCTTCTCCCACTCCTCCATCTGGGACCTCACTCTCAGTCCAGCTGTTACTGTAAAGTGAAACTTGGGTATTCCAAACATTTCAGCTAATATCCACTTATCAGTGAGTACATACCATGTTCTTTCTTTTATGACTGAGTTACCTCGCTCAGGATGCTATTTTCAAGTTCCATCCAATTGCCTGCAAATTTCATTAAGTCATTGTTTTTAATAGCTGAGTAGTACTCCATTGTGTAAATGTAGCACATTTTCTATATCTATTCCTCTGATGAGGGACATCTGGGTTGTTTCCAGCTTCTGGCTATTATAAATATGGCGGCTATGAACATAGTGGAGCATGTGTCTTTATTACATGTTGGAGCATCTTCTGGGTATATGCCCAGGGGTGGTATAGCTGGATG
>CM052713.1:36732660-36751198 GCA_028551405.1 Uromys caudimaculatus
AGCCAGAAGCTGGAAACAACCCAGATGTCCCTCATCAGAGGAATGGATACAGAAAATGTGGTACATCTACACAATGGAGTACTACTCAGCTATTAAAAACAATGACTTAATGAAATTTGCAGGCAAATGGATGGAACTTGAAAATATCATCCTGAGCGAGGTAACACAGTCACAAAAGAACGAACATGGTATGTACTCACTGATAAGTGGATATTAGCCGAAACGTTTGGATTACCCAAGTTTCACTTTACAGTAACTGCTGGACTGAGAGTGAGGTCCCAGATGGAGGAGCAATTGGATCTTAACAGAGCTGGAGAAGTCCATGGAGATCTGGCTAACGCCCACTCAGCTTTTTCTCCCTCACAGAGTACCGCGGGCTCCAGTCACGCTGAGCTAACCACTGTAGCTCCTGATAAGGAGGCACATACTCTTTTGAATTTCCCACATTGTATCTTCTGTATTCTCTACTGGGAACCCCTGCTTCTTCTCCATTTCCATCACAAACATGGAAAATTAACTAGCCTTGTAAGCCCTTCAGACAGCACCCCCTGAAAGACTATCTTGTGAGGCTTCACCACAGCCCACTCTCGGTTCTATGCACTACACTATTGCTTCAGGCAGGATACGAATTGCACTATTCACAATAGTCTAGGTGCCTATCAATAGATGAAGAAAGCATATTTATGCATATATGTATGCTATGTATATGCACACACATATGATGAATACATTAATCTATTAAATTAAAAAATACTCAAAACTCGAGAAGCTCAACGGTGAAAATAATTATGCAACCTCCTTATGTATAACTGCAAGAGTAAGTCTCATTAAATTCTAAAATCAACAAAAAAGAATCCTAAACAAGCTCTGCATTCCCCTAGATAACCTCAATTCTTTCTTTCTTTTTTTTTTTTTTTTTGGTTTTTCGAGACAGGGTTTCTCTGTGTAGTCCTGGCTGTCCTGGAACTCACTCTGTAGACCAGGCTGGCCTTGAACTCAGAAATCCACCTGCCTCTATCTCCCAAGTGCTGGGATTAAAGGCGTGCGCCACCACTGGCCAGCTCAATTCTTTCTTTTTAATGTATATCATAAGCCGCTGTGCACACAGGATGATGTCTTACCTGGTTTTTGAGTCTTATGTATCTAAGTAACCACTACATAATAGATACTCAAAAGGCCCCTTGAGTGCAGTAATGACTCATTAGACATTATGCTCAGATTTTAATAAGCTTTCGATTTCTTTTGGCAAAAAGTCTGCTTCCCTTTTTCCCTTCATATAATGCCACTTAATGAAGACAAAGTGTAATAGAATAAACTTTAACATGGAAGCACAAAATGAGTGAAAATAAAGTTGGGTACAAGTATACCTTTAACTTCTGGGATCCAATTTTTACTTTATGTTCCATAGCCTTGAAAGTCAATTCTGGGGTGAAGACTAATTCAGAATTTCATACACATTCAGCTTGCCGTGCCTGACTGTTCTCATCATCATGATGACTATGTAGCACAGTTGAGGGGAGCCTTCCTCTGTTGGTTACTTTTTATTGTCAGTCTGTCACAATCCCAACTGGGAAGAGGGAATCTCAACTGAGGGACTGCCCTGATCAGATTGGCCTGTGGGCATGTCTCAAGTGATCATCTTGATAGAAGATTGATAGAAGCACAGTGGGGAATGGCTCAGTCCACTGTGGGTAGCACCATACCTAGGCAGGTGGACCTGAGTAGTAATAAAAAAGCTACCTAATTGAGCACCAGCCAGGTAAGTAAGCTACATCCCTCCTTGATTTCTGCTTCAGTTCCATCTTTAATTCCTGCCCGAATTCCTCAAAGATAAACAAAGACCTAAAAGTGTTAGTTGAAATAAATCTTTTCTTCTACTGTACTCTGTTTAGTCAGAGTGTTTTATATCCACAGAGAGACTAAAACACTCCTAAAATGTAACATTTTGCTGATCAAAGAATAGTCCCTGATGCCAATTGACAAGGGAAGTGAGCATCTTTGGAGTGAGTTGGGAGCTAAATCAGGTGGGCCTTGGACTCAGATTTTTCTATCACCTACTTGGATATGATGCTGCAGACTTTAAAGGAATCAGAGGTTGTGCTCAGACTCTGATTCTGTCACGCTAAGTGCACAGTCCCCCTACCATTCCCCTGTATGCAAGGGACTTTGTAATAACTTGATGACTTGGGGCTTTCCTGTGTATCAGGCAGTGCTCCAGGCATTTTACATGTACTGGGTTAACTTTTATTTAAAGTACCTGTAAAAGAACATAATGCAATTCCAATTACACAGATAGGTAGAAAACTAGGTAGGTGGGCTCTAGAACTTTCACTTGTGCAGCCTCCACATCATTTCTCTTTATGGCTTAAATTGATGCTATGAAGGGCCACGGGCTGGACATCCTACCCATCTCCTCATACAGTCATGGCGTGTGGTCTGCAAAGGGTGAATGGCTTGTGGGAGGTCACTCTGTGATGGGAGGATTTGGATGTGAATGTAAGCAGACTGAGGGACAGCCCTTGTCCACACCTCTACAGGGACTGAGAATGTATTCTTAACTAAAACCAGGCTAGCGGTAGAGGGCTCAGGATGTTAGACTATCAACTAAAACCCAGTCATTCTTATCAAGTTGGCAGTTAAAACTCACCAGGACACAACACTTTGGCTATTACTACTCACTTTGATATACGAAGGCAAACTCAGTTGAGGATGGAATCCATAAATGGGTACTTCCTAGAGACAAGCAGCAGTGTGGTGGAGAAGCTGAGACTTGAATCCAGGTACATCATGTATTAGTTACTCTCCTCATTGTTGGTACAACACTAAGTGGACTCAGTGGACTTAAAAAAGGAAGTACATGAAATTGGAGGAAAATGATGGGAGAAAGGGAGGAATATTTGATCAAAGCACATTAAAAGCATGTATGAAATTCTAAAACAATAAAATATGTAAGAAAATGAGTGCTTGAAGGAAGAGATAATAAAGAGTTGACAAAGAAGGATGTCTTCTCATTGCCAAGGCCTACCTGTAGGGTCAAGAATGTCTTTCCCAACATAAACAATGTGAAGAAAAATTGTGCAATAAAATTATTGAAGTCATCTAACTATCACAGTATTTGATCAACATAAGGAATACACCAAGATGACTGCTTGCAGGTGTTCTTTGATTTATATTTAAAGGAAAACACAGTTCTCTCATGTCCAAACCCAGAATATTTTAGTGGACTTCCACATTCAAGAAAGGAAATTTGACAATTGTAGCTAGCCTCCCGGAAAGCAGAGGGGTATTTAATCACTCGGAAAATGGTATGTAGACTTGTGAGCAAGAGCTGCGTGTGAGGATGGGTTTTGCCTGAAAAGGGATGCCCGGAAATATCACCTACCCCAGAAGCTCCATGTATGAGAACCAGCACAGAACGAAGCTGACTATGAAGCACATTTTGTTCATTACTTTCAAACAGGAAGTAAACAGCTGGTGCTACTCCTGGACAGTGCTCCCAGAGCATCACAGGTATCTTCAGTGGTTCAGAAGTATCTCCCAGCATCTGTTTTTTAGAGCCAAAAATATCAGAAAGCTCTGGACTTAAAAAAAAAATCCCATCTTTTCTGAAAGGATTATAACATGTATCTGAAAATGTAAAAACTCGTGTTTTATGACGTTTTCCACTGAGACATGAACAAATATCCACTCAGCCAAGACAGGGCACAGATGATAGGCCAAAGAATTGATTCCACCCAAGCTTAACGGACTAGTGAGTTTGTAAAGTTACTTATATAAGCATGGTTGAACAGTTACTAACAGGAACACCGATGCCTGAAACACAAGTGAATCACCACAAAGCCCACCCAAGCATGGGTGGTGACTCACAAAAGCTGCATTTCTGGAGCTCCATACATGAGTTGTAGGTGGACCAGCCCATTAAAGTCCCTTCTTTTCACAATTGTTACTGCTAAGGATAACCTTGGGGTGAGGTCTTGTGAGTTTTGTTTTTTAGGTGATCTTCCTGACCCTTTTAAGTTTCCTTTATCTCTTTGGTCCTGTAAGTTTTGTTTACTTCCTGAGTCTCATAAGCCACCTTGCATTTCCAAAACTTCTGCCTTTTCCTCTTCTGTGTTTGCTGATATTTGCTTGGCTTTATGCTCTTTGAGCTGCAGTCAAATAATTCTGGCCAAGAAGTAACTTAAGATATAGAAAGCTCAGTTGGTTTTCTTCTGTGTCATTGTGGTTACTGTCCTGGGCAATCTGACACTTAGTATTATTTTATTTGCGTGAATTTTTAGTTGTTTGGAGCGATAGGATAATGCAGAAACAATCTTGGTTAATGTGAGAATGGAATTCTTCCAGGCACTGCCTCTTAGACACTTTAACATAGTCATTGTACGAATGACTAGGACATAATTTTGAAAATAAGACCAAGTTTACAACTTTAACCTAAGTCACTCAATATTCTCAGCCCAAAAATCTTCTTTCCTTAAAATTGATGGGACTGGAATAGGTCAGTGATGCTCAGTTCTGTATCATCTCAAGTCTGACTTAATAAAAACAAGAAAGACTCTTTGTGGGGTAATTTCAAGAGGTGTGGGGAAAGGTGGGCTGGTGCCCCTTTCCTGTAGAAGACAGGATAAAGGAATTGATATGGAAAATGGATCATTGTTGGGATATACCTATTCCTCTGCGGATACTCTCTGGAGTAGATGACCCGATCCTAAGAAGATCTGTTGAGAAATATGGATAACCATGTTGGCTTATATGGCAAGGACCAATACTAGTAAGACTAATTTGATAAATATAACTAGTATAAGATGTTCAGGGGCAGTGTTCAAGTTTATGCTTAAAAAGGTCTGAAGAATGTCATAGTCCAAATAAGGTGGAATTGAAATCAAAATAGCGCTGGGCAGTGGTGGCACACGCCTTTGATCCCAGCCCTTGGGAGGCAGAGGCAGGCGGATTTCTGAGTTTGAGGCCAGCCTGGTCTACAGAGTGAGTTCCAGGACAGCCAGGGCTACACAGAGAAACTCTGTCTCAAAAAACAAACAAACAAACAAACAAAAAAACAAATGAAATCAAAATAGCAGGATGAATTGAATTATAACATTTCTTTCTAATATCTCATGTTTTTTAAAGCATAGAAATTCAAGGATGTGATGTGGCATACTGCATTTGCAATTAAATTCTGGAAGCAGGTCTTAGCTCTCTGGAAGCTGGCAAGCAATCCAATTCACAGGGAAAAAATGATTACAGGTCTTTTTGTGCTTTACAAATTTATTTTCAAGATAATTGTAAACTATGCAAACTGTTCTAAATATATGAAAAGACCTATATATCAGCTTAGTAAAAATGCACAGTTGATGATATTTATCCATAATTCATTGACTATAAATAGGAGCTAATTTGTGTGTGTTATGCTCTAGAGACAGTTAAACACTGACATCATTTCTTGCAGTGAGCTAGGATGCCCAGTAATTTTCCCACTTAGTAGACACCTTTATTTCTTAACTACCCAATCTAATATAATTAATGAATTTATGGATTAACTGCCTCAGACTGTGAAACAGTTGGTCTAGAAATCCAACTAATCACTAATTACTGTAGATTCTTTGGAAAATCATGTTCAATATGCAGACCCAGGGGTTTCTACTCTAGTTGAAGGCTTTTTGAGTTGGATGTGCAGAACTTCTGCACAAGTTGATGTTGGTGCAGCTAAATGGCACTGCAGTTTAATCAAAGTGTGCATCACTAGGGACTCACAAATTTATATGCATGCTCTGAATGAGAATAAAAAGAACTGTTTCACTGTGAGCTCCCAACAGACTGGCCTAGCTGGCTATCTCAAACTCACATTGTCACTGTCCGACTCTTAGCTTTACTATACAACAGTATGGTTTGCTCTGTGTCCTGATTCATGCCCTATGTTTTTCATTTTTTTTTTTTTTTTTTTTTTTTTTTTTATGAATAAGGCTCTTTCCTGCCACAAGAGAAACAGAGGTCAGGTCTTCAAGAGAAATAAGGCCAATTTTATATTGGGAACATGGGTCAAATAGAGATGTGTCCCTGGTACAAGCTGTCCTGTGACCAGAAGACGATGTTCTGTCTTCTATGTGTCCCTGAATTACTTAAGGAAGTTCTCATCCCAGCCACGAGAGATGCTGATTTAACAGTTCCAGGGCAAGTCTTGACTCTTTAATAAGCTAATATTTTAATCCTGATAAAAATGGCTACAGACTGCTTCTTAAGAAAGAATGGAAAGGATCTTTATTTTCTAAATTCTCACTGCTCTGTGTAACTTTGTTTAAAATCTAAATGCTTTCCTTTATATAAAAACTAATATATGCAAATATTGTTATTATAAGTATAATAAATGCTACTGTCTCTCATTTACATACTTTATGACCAAGAGAATCTGTCCAATTAAAAAATTCTGATCCTGTGACATCCCCAGAATAAATGAATATGCCAGTAGGTAATCCAAAGCAAACAAGAGAGATTCAAATCATCTTTTTAATTCTTTTTTTTTCTTTTTGTGATTGGATATTTTCTTTATTTAAATTCAAATGCTTCCCCTTTCCAGGTATCCCCATCAGAAACCCCCTATTCTATCCCCTCTCCCCCTGCCTCTATGAGGGTGCTCCCCCAGCCACCCATTCCTGTCCTCCTGCCCGGGCATTCCTCTATACTGGGGCATCGAACAACCTCCGGCCCAAGGGCCTCTCCTCCCACTGATGTCTAACAAGACCATCCTCTGTGACATATGCGGCCAGGGCCATGGGTCCCCCCATGTGTGCTCTTTGGTTGGTGGTCCAGTCCCTGGGAGGTCCAGGGAATCTGGTCTGTTGACGCTGTTGCTCCCTCCATGGGACTGCAAACCCCCTGAGCTCCTTCTGTCCCTTCTCCAACTCCAGCAGGAACCTCTGAGCCCAGTCCAATGGTTAGCTGTGAGCTTCTGCCTCTGTATTTGTCAGGCTCTGGTAGAGCCTCTCAGGAGACAGCCATATCAGGCATATCAGCAAGCAGTTCCCGGCATCCACAAAATGTCCAGGTTTGGTGGCTGTGTATGGGATGGATCCCAAGGTGGGGCAGTCTCTGGCTGGCTTTCCTTCCATCTCTGCTCCACACTTTGAATCCATATTTTCTCCTGTGAGTATTTTGTTCACCCTTCTAAAAAGGACTGAAGGAAGCACATTTTGGTCTTCCTTCTTTTTAGGCTTTATATGGTCTATAAATTGAATCTTGGGTGTTCTGAATTTTTGGGCTAATATCCACTTATCAGTGAGTACATACCATGTTCGTTCTTTTGTGACTGAGTTATCTCGTTCAGAATATTTTCAAGTTCCATCCATTTGCCTGAGAATTTTAGGAAGTCATTGTTTTTAATAGCTGAGTAGTAATCCATTGTGTAGATGTACCACATTTTCTGTATCCATTCCTCTGTTGAGGGACATCTGGGTTGTTTCCAGCTTCTGGCTATCATAAATACGGCTACTATGGACATAGTGTCCTTATTACATGTTGGAGCATCTTCTGGGTATATGCCTAGAAGTGGTATAGCTGGGTCCTCGGGTAGCACTACGTCCAATTTTCTGAGAAACTGCCAGACTGCTGTCCAGAGTGGTTGTACCAGCTTGCAATCCCACCAGCAATGGAGGAGTGTTCCTCTTTCTCCACATCCTCACCAGCATCTGCTATCACCTGAGTTTTTCATCTTAGCCATTCTGACTGGTATAAAATGGAATCTCAGGGTTGTTTTGATTTGCATTTCCCTGATGACTAAGGATGCTGATCATTTCTTTAGGTACTTCTCAGACTTTGAGTTTCCTTAGTTGAGAACTCTCTGTTTAGCTTTGTTCCCCATTTTTAATAGGGTTATTTGGTTCTCTGGAGTCTAAATTCTTGAGTTCTTTGTATATACTGGATATTAGCTCTCTATTGGATGTAGGCTTGATAAAGATCTTTTCTCAAACTGTTGGTTGCAGTTTTGTCCTATTGACAATGTTCTTTGTCTTATAGAAGCTTTGCAATTTTATGAGGTCCCATTGGTCTATTGTTGATCTTAGAGCATAAGTCATTGCTGTTCTGTTCAGGAACTTTTCCTCTGTGCCCATATGTTTCAGGCTCTTCCCTAATTTCTCTTCAATAAGTTTCAGTGTATCTGGCTTTAGGTGGAGGTCCTTGATCCACTTGAACCTGAGCTAAGTACAGAGAGATAAGAATGAATCAATTTGCATTCTTCTACATGTTGACCACCAGTTGAACCAGCACCATTTGTTGAAAATGCTGTCTTTTTTCCACTGGATGGTTTTAGCTCCTTTGAAAAGATCATGTGACTGTAGGTGTATGGGCTCATTTCTGGGTCTTTAATTCTATTCCATTGATCTACCTGCCTGTCACTGTACCAATACCAGGCAGTTCTTTATCACTATTGCTCTGTAGTACAGCTTGAGTTCACAGATGCTGATTCCCTCAGAAGTTATTTTATTGTCGAGAACAGTTTTCACTATCCTGGGTTTTTTCTTATTCCCAATGAATTTGAGAATTGTTCTTTCTAAGTCTATGAAGAATTCACTTGGAATTTTGATGGGGATTGTGTTGAATCTGTAGATTGCTTTTGGCAAGATAGCTATTCTTACTATATTAATCCTTCCAATCCATGAGGATGGGAGATCTTACCATCTTTTGAGGTCCTCTTCGATTTCTTTCTTCAGAGACTTGAAATTCTTGTCATACAGATCTTTCACTTGTTTGGTTAGAGTCACACCAAGATACTTTATATTGTTTGTGACAATTGTGAAGGGTGTCATTTCCCTAATTTCATTCTCAGCCTGTTTATCCTTTGAGTATAAGAAGGCTACTGATTTGTTTGATTTAATTTTGTATCTGGCCACATTGCTGAAGTTGTTTATCAGCTGTAGGAGTTCTCTGGTGGAGTTTTTTGGGTCACTTAAGTATACTATCATATCATCTGCAAATAGTGATAGTTTGACTTCTTCCTTTCCAATTTCCTTCACCTCCTTTTGTTGTCTAATTGCTTTAGCTAGAACTTCAAGTGCTATATTGAATAGATAGGGGAGAGAAGGCACCCTTGCCTAGTCCCTGATTTTAGCAGGATTGCTTCAAATTTCTCTCCATTTAGTTTGATGTTGACTACTGGTTTGCTGTATATTGCTTTTACTATGTTTAGGTATGGGCCTTGAATTCCTGATCTTCACAAGACTTTTAACATGAAGGGATGTTGAATTTTGTCAAGTACTTTTTCAGTATTTAATGAAATGACCATGTAGCTTTTTTCTTTGAGTTTGTTTATGAAGTGGATTACGTTGATGGATTTCCAGATATTGAAACATCCCTGCATCCCTGGGATGAAGCCTACTTGATAATGATGAATGATTGTTTTGATGTGTTCTTGGATTCAGTTTGTGAGAATTTTATTGAATATTTTTGCATCAATATTCATAAAGGAAATTGGTCTTAAGTTCTCTTTCTCTGTTGGGTCTTTGTGAGGTTTTGATATCAGTGTAAGTGTGGCTTCATAGAACGAATTGGGTAGTGTTTCTTCTGTTTCTATTTTATGTAATAGTTTGAAGAGTATTGGTATTAGGTCTTCTTTGAAGGTCTGATAGAATTCTTCACTAAACTATCTGGTCCTGGGCATTTTTTGGTTGGGAGACTTTTAATGGCTGCTCCTATTTCTTTAGGGGTTATGGGACTGTTAAGACGGTTTATCTGATCCTGGTTTAACTTTGGGATTATGTGTTTGTCTAAAAAATTGTTCATTACATCCAGATTTTCCAGTTGTGTTGAATATAGGCTTTTGTAGTAGGATCTGATGATGTTTTGAATTTCCTCAGTTTCTGTTGTTATATTTCCCTTTTCATTTCTGAATTTTTTTTTTTTTTTAATTTGGATACTGTCTCTGTGTCCTCTGGTTAATCTGGCTAAGAGTTTATCTATCTTGTTGACTTTCTCAAAGAACCAGCTCCTGGTTTTCTTGATTCTTTGTATAGTTCTTTTTGTCTACTTGGTTGATTTAAGCCCTGAATTTGATTATTTCCTGCTGTCTACTCCTCTTGGGTGTATTTGCTTCTTTTTGTTCTAGAGCATTCAGGTGTGCTTAAAGTTGCTAATGTATCCTCTCTCCTGTTTCTTTTTGGAGGTACTCGGAGCTATGAGTTTTCCTCTTAGCACTGCTTTCATGGTGTCCCATAAGTTTGGGTATGCTATACCTTCATTTTCACTAAATTCTAAAATGTCTTTAATTTCTTTCTTTATTTCTTTCCTGATCAAGTTATAGTTGAGTAGAGTGTTGTTCAGCTTCCATGTGTATGTGGGCTTTCTGTTGTTTTTTGTTGCTATTAAAGACCAGCCTTAATCTATAGTGATCTGATAGGAGACACGGTATTATTTCAATCTTCTTATATCTGTTAAGGTCTGTTTTGTGACTGATTATATGGTCAATTTTGGAGAAGGTATCATGAGTTGCTGAGAAGAATGTATATTCTTTTGCTTTAGAGTGAAATGTTCTATAGAGATCTGTTAAATCCATTTGGTCCATAACTTCTGTTCGTTTCACTATGTATCTGTTTAGTTTGGGTTTCTATGATCTGTCCATTGATGAGAATGGCATGTTGAAGTCTCTCACTATGATTGTGTGAGGTGCACTGTGTTCTTTGAGCTTTAGTAAAGTTTCTTTTATGAATGTGGGTTCCCTTGCATTTGGAACATGTATGTTCAGAATTTAGAGTTCTTGGTAGATTTTTTCTTTGATGAGTATGAAGTGTCCTTCTTTATTCATTTTTTTGATGACTTTTGGTTGAAAGTAGATTTTATCTGATACTAGAATGGCTACTCCAGATTGCTTCTTGGGATCATTTGCTTGGAAAATTGTTTTCCAGTTTTTTACTCTGAAGTACTTTTGCCTTTGACACTGAGGTGCATTTCCTGTTTGCAGCAAAATGCTGGGTCCTGTTCACACATCCAGTCTCTTAGTCTATGTCTTCTTATTGGGGAATTGAGTCAATTGATGTTAAGGGATATTAAGGAATAGTGATTGTTGCTTCCTGTTAGTTTTGATGTTATTTTTATGTTTGTGTGGCTATCTTCTTTTTGTTATGTTGAGAGAAGATTTCTTTCTTGCTTTTTTCTAGGATGTAGTTTCCCTCCTTATGTTGGCGCTTTCCATCTACTATCCTTTGTAGGGCTGGATTTGTGGAAAGATATTGTATAAATTTGGTTTTGTCATGAAATATCTTGGTTTCTCCATCTATGTTAATTGAGAGTTTTGCCGGGTATAGTAATCTTGAATGGCATTTGTGTTCTCTTAGGGTCTGTATGAGATCTGCCCAGGATCTTCTAGCTTTCATAGTCTATACTGAGAAGTCTGGTGTAATTCTGATAGGTTTCCTTTATATGTTACTTGATCTTTTTCCCTTACAACTTTTAATATTATTTCTTTGTTTTGTGCACTTAGTGTTTTGACCATTATGTGACAGGAGGAATTTCTTTTCTGGTCCAATCTATTTGGAGTTCTGTAGGCTTCTTGTATGTTTATGTTCATCTCTTTTTTTAGGTTAGCGAAGTTTTCTTCTATAATCTTGTTGAAGATATTTACTGTCCCTTGAAGTTGAAAATCTTCACTCTCTTCTATACCTATTATCCTTAAGTTTGGTCTTCTCATTGTGTCCTGGATTTCCTGGATGTTTTGAGTTAGGATCTTCTTGCATTTTGCATTGTCTTTGACTGTTGTGTCAATGTTTTCTATGTTATCTTCTGCACCCGAGATTCTCTCTTCTCTTTTATTCTGTTGTTGATACTTGCATCTATGACTCCTGAGCTCTTTCCTAGGTTTTCTTTCTCCATGGTTGTCTCCCTTTGTGATTTCTTTATTGTTTCTATTTCCATTTTTAGATCCTGAATGGTTTTGTTCAATTCCTTTACCTGTTTGATTGTGTTTTCCTGTAATTCTTTAAGGAATTTTTAGTTTCCTCTTTAAGGGCTTTTACCTGTTTACCTGTATTCACCTGTATTTTTTCAAGGGAGTTATTTATGTCCTTCTTAAAGTCCTCTATCATCATCATGAGATGTGATTTTAAGCCAGAGTCTTGTTTTTCTCGTGTGTTTGGGTATCCAGAACTCACTGTGGTGGGAGAACTGGGTTCTGATGATGCCAAGTAGTCTTGGTTTCTGTTGCTTATGTTCATGCCCTTGCCTTTCACCATCTGATTATCTCTGGTGTTGCTGGTCTTGCTGTCTCTGGCTGTGGCTTGTCCCTCCTTCAAGCTTCTATGTCAGTACTCCTCGGAGACCAGGTCTCTCCAGGAGGAATTTGGGTATGGAGAATCGTGGGACAGGGTCAGCTCTGTGGTTCAGAAAGAAACCAGAATGATCCTGTCCCCAGCCATTCCTTAGTTACTGTGTCCTGATGACTCTGGGAGGGTCCCTCTTCGGCTAGGAATTTGAACAGAAATGGTTGTCTTACCTGTGCTCACAACTCTGTAGGTATTCCTGGGACACCAGCTCTATCCTGGCAGTATTTGCATGTGTCGTGCTGTGGCACAGGATCTCAGGCTGCTCCTCGGTTCTTGTGTCCTGAAGGTTCAGGGAGGGACCCTTTGAGCAGAAGTGGTGGTTTTACCTGTGCTCACAGGCTTGTCCCCACTCCTTGGAGGCTACCTCTCTCCCAGTGCTATTTAGGTATGGAGCCCTGTGACACAGGATTAGCTCCGGGTGCAGCCATCTTTTTAATTCTTAACACTATGCCAAAATTCATCTCCTCCATCCATCTGGATTCTATACAGCAACATCTCCCCTATGGAGGCAGTCTGATTAGTACAGGGCACAGTTGCACAGGGAAGGAAATAGAGTAAAATCCTTGCTTGAGGAGCCAATTGTTATGTTGCAGGAGAATATTTAGAGCTGTTTGTGGGTTATGGCAACTCTTTTTGACCTCTCTTGTCCTGCTTCCTCTAGCATTCCTTCCCTCCACATTCCCACAGTGGAGGGAAAAATCAGGACATATTTTTTCTATGTGTTCACATTCTCTCAGGTTCCAGGGTTAGATCATCAGTGGAGGAAAAAGAACCACAGATCTGGTGTTTCCTCATACTAAGCCCCATCATTCCAATAGCCTTAGGAGCAACAGAGATGATATTTTTAAAGTTCCATATACCTGCATCTTTTTCTTTCACTCAAAGCTTCTGAACTTCTATAATATTCTAGTTGCACATCTATTGCTTTGGTAAAATACCCTGTCATAAAGCAACTTAGGAGAGAAAGAGTTTATTTTAACTCACAGCTCCCTTTCCATCATAGCAGGGAATTCAATGTGGAAGAAACTTAAAACAGCTGGTCACACCACATCCAGTTAAGACCAGATAGAAATGAATGCATGTGTGCCTGTTTCTGCTTAGTCTACCTTTTATACTCTTATAAATCTCAGGACTCCAACATAGGGAATGGTGCTGCCCACAGTCAGGGTGAGACTTCTATACCAATTAACCACGTTAAGACATCCCCTCACAGGTGTGCCCACAGGCACACCTGATGTATACAATCCTTTACATCAAATTGACAATTGAAGCTGTCCATCACGTGTATAGTATGCTATCTTTATTGATGGCCATCCTTTAGATTCCAGTGTCCATCAAACTGAAGCCTAATAGGACAGTTTTGCTATCAACTTTATATGAGGTTTTCTTCCAGCCAGTTTCTATTTCATGTCCTTATAAACTTCAACAAAAATTTTCCACTACTCACAAAATATATAAATTACTTGAAGTCCTGATGAAAGAGAACATTTGAACACAGAAACATTCTAAATTATTGGATAAATGTGCCTAACTCTGTACTCCCCTCCAGTAATTTAAACCATGCCACCAGATTTACCTAATGACATTCTAGTAACCCAAGAGACAGAGCAGCTACCCAGTTCCTTCTTCCTAATTTGTAGAATATTCTCATAAAACCAGCTGCAGCATGGCCAGGCCATAGTTGTGCAGCTTTGAGAGAAGAGAAACAGATGCCAAGGAAAACCCACTCTCCATTCCTACCACTTGAACCCATGGAGAGGGATTTTATGTGTATGAAATATGAGAACCCTTCTTAACCTCCTGCACTCTTTGCTCCAGCCTTTCTTCCTTTCAGATGCTTTCCTCTCACCCAAACTAGAACCTTCTCTTTGGTATCACGCTACTTGAGGACTTGTCTCATGAACCCTTTCTTATCAACACAGCTTTCAGAAAATGCCCCTGGCAGATTCTACATGCCTGCCAAGATGTGAATTGTGTGGTATGGTTTATTTCACTCCAAGGTTGAATTCTCCTTTACTCCTCTCCAACAGGCTGCAGGAAAGTGAGGTAGAAGCAACACAGACAGTATAGCATGATATTTCTTCTGGCACGTGTGTGGGGAAATGGCAGGACTTCTGAGAGGGTGGCAAAGGGGATCAAGGGAAAATGGTGAGCATTTAACATCAGCGATTTTGTTTTTTGTCACCTTGGTATCATGGAGAATGCCCAGAAACCTGTTTATATGTGATTTATTAGCGTAGCTCTCCATTGTCACTGCAAAGATTTTGTGTTTTGCCATTTTAAGTTTGGTGCTCATTTTGATGACGCTCATAGTATTGTACCAGGTTTTGAAACAATTATCTATTCCTACAGCCTCAGGCTCTGTGGGGAGAGAGACAGGAAAAAGATCTGTGACCTGGAGGCTAGGAGATACAGCTCAAATGCTGCAATGACATGGGACACAGAGTAGATGTTGGTCATTACATTTCATATCATCTGCAGATTGCCTCTGAGCCTGATGTGCCATCGCACATGCAGGTTCTGAAAACACAGTGTGCAGCCCTCATGCCTGCTGACATCCCCCTCCTTATATGCTCCGACTCGCATGAATTTTAAATGAAAAAAATGTCAAGAAAAAATTTAATCTCCTTTCTGAATACTCCCTCTCCTCAGCCCCCAAAGCAAGTATCACACTAGAAAAGCTCCTTCTATGATTTGAAGAACATCAATCAGTTTCACGGTTGGAGGCAAAACAGTTCCGCTGAGGAGTATTTTTAATGTACAACAAAATGCTTGCCTAGCTTCTCATTGTTAAGAGGGGGAGACAGGTTCCAGTCCTATTCGGTTGCGTTACCTTCACTAGCTATTTCTCTTCCTCTGTGGCTGCCATGATGGTAAGGAACAAAGACATGCCCAAAGACACTGGGAGCCCACTTAGGACTCAAATGATACCTTGTCTGTCTCTGCTTAGGCCAAAAAGAGCTAAATCTCCCCCCAAAAAAGAACTAATGCTATAAATAAAATATGCTTTCTAATTTCTGGGAAATGGGCCTGTATCTATAGGCTTGATATGGATCTGCACTTTTCATATCATCTACAGACTGCCTCAGAGGCTGACGTCCCATCACACATGTGGGTCCAAAACAGCAGCAGCAACAACAAAAAACTCCCAACCCCCCCCAAAAAAAACCAAAACCAAAAAACCAAAAAACAACGTAGAGCCCTCGTGCCTACTCAGTTTCTTATCCGAATACTAAACCCATGAGTGCAATTAGGTACTTCATTGGCAGGGTTCCCCCTTGAGAAGATTAATTTCATGGCACATTTGTTCCGGGTAGTTCTCCAAACTATACTTTCCAAATTTAATGTGAGACCATGGGAAAGAGCAATCCTACATGTGGAACAATGAGACAATGCTTTACATTTTGGCGAGAGTCGTGATGACTATTGTTAATGCCATGACAACTACGCGGTCTCTTCCTTTGAGTAGGTTACAAATGACACAGTTTTGCACTCTCATGAAACCAGGTTGCAATGGAAAGGTTATTTCTTACTGAGGTCATTTTGTGTTCATGAGTCAAAAAGGGGCTTACTATCCAAGGTAAAACTTAGTATCACATGTTTGTGTGTGCCTTACAATAGTAATATTTGGCTTGGAGATTGGGGCATAAAGCTGCTCCCAGCTCCCAAGATTTTAAGAGTTCCAGTGATGTTCTCTTCTTGTTTGGGGAGGGAAGAATGATGGAGGCCTTCTCAGAGAGCTTTGCTTCAGCAGATGCAGGAGACTCCCATCTTAATCGGTCTGGGTCACACTGCTTTATCTGCCTGGACAACCGACTACCTACATCCTAATCCTTCTGCGTGTTACTGACTCTTCTCGGGAACCAGGATTTACAACTTCTCTTCTCCTCTTTGCCAGAAAGGCTTGAAAAATATTCTTCTTTCTCCCTCTCTGTCTCTCTCCATTTATTTATGTGTTCCTGTCTCTCTATCTGTCCCTGTCTCTATATCTCTCTGTCTCTCTCCCTCTGTCTCTCTGTCTCCCTGCCTCTATCTCTCTGCCTCTGTCTCTCTGTCTCTGTCTCTGTCTGTGTCTCTGTGTGTCTCTCTCTCTTTCTCTCCCAACAAAGATCAATGTAGTTTGAAGGGGTAGAGAAATGAATCAACAGTTAATAGCAAAGGCTGTTCTGCCAGAGGACCAGGGTTCGATTCCTAGCACCCACACAACAGCTCCCAACTGTCTGTAACTCCAGTTCCAGAGGACCAGTCATTTTCTTAAATATGTATGTAGGCAAAACACCCATATACATAAAGTAAATAAAATAAAATTTAAAATAATGAAAAGATTGTAATATGAAGTGTTTCACCTGGATTCCCGACAGCAATCCTAGTGGTGATGTAAAGGGGTTTGAAGGAAAGAGGACCAGTGTGGCCTTGCAAGGGTTTGCAGCATTAAGGAGGACAGGGTTAAAAGACTGAGCATGATGCTGCAATGATAGATGAGGATCATGTGCTCTGTATCCCAAGAAAGAGGAAAAAGGGAATTCCCTCAAGATGCTTTTTATTTATGATGGAGAGGGATGTTTAATCTCATTTAAACATAATACAATGTGGTGTGTGTGTGTGTGTGTGTGTGTGTGTGTGTGTGTGTGTGTGTGTGTGTGTGTGTGTGAGCATTCCATGGCCCACAAAAAATATACAAATTTAATGTTTTTGTGGATGAGAAGAGCAGCTGTAATTTCCTTTTCAAACATCTGAGAAGGAGCAGCTAGAATAGAGCAGAGAAGAGGGAAAAATTCCACTGAGATGAAGAGATATGTCGACATCGGATGGTGCTGTGTGCACTGACCTTCCTCTACTGCCTACAGAAAAGCTGCCTTTTAAAATCTGCCTGTGGTTTGGGGTCCTCAGAATTGAGAGGTAGACTTTTGTAGGAGAAAAAAGTATAATATTGTGGTCACTTAAAGTGCTGAGAGCAGCCCCAAAGTTGGAGTAAAGCTGAAGAGAGCACTGTGTGAGAGCATCCAATAATGGTCCAGGCCCAGTGCCACAGTATTGTCTGTCCGCCTGTCTATCTGTCTATCTATCCAACCATATATTCATTCATTTCCCTATCACTTATTTATCTTCTAATTGGGAAGGAATAAATAGATAAAACTATTACTGAGCTAGAATAACACTTTTCCTACCATTTGCATAGCATTTCAAAAATAAGATTTTTTTTACAGCCATGAATATTAACTCATCAAGACATGATTTATTTGTATTGAAACAATGGAGGCAATTTCTGACTTGATTGATAGAGTGTCTCTCTAGGACCATGTGCTCTATATCACTCACCCAAAGGCTTGGGTTGTGGCTGTGAAGTCTTTCTCATTATGTTCTACATCTCTTCCCTTCTCACACCTAAACATTTGAGATCTCTCATCAGCACGGTACAGTCTAAGGTACAGTTTTCCAGAGTTGTAACAAAGATTCAGTTAGATATATGGACATTTCATAAGCTTAAATTTAAAAAGTTTGTGTATAAATCAATTATTATAAATCAACTGTGGCTGCATTTTCCCCATTGAAACTATGTTATAAATTGTGTGGGAGACTTCATAAATCTCAGACCTAAGCACTCTTTAAAATATATTCTCTTTACATGGCAGGATAAATTGTTTCCCCTTCTTCTGAACTTGGCATATATTTAGCTAGGTCAATGAGATTAAGCCTGGGGTATTATAACTCAACCCAGGAAAGGGGATCTTGTAATAGTAATTTTATGGGGGATTTCTGCCCCACTTGATTCCACTTAGCTTCTGAGTAAATGACATAGAGACATCAGATTTTATTAACAAGCTGTTAGCACTATGCTGGGCAGGTTCTGAGCTAGTCTAACTAGATTAGTCTGTTAATAACCAGATAAATGTTCCATCATTTGCCAACTGAGTCTTGTTGTGTTCCATGAGTGTCTGTGGGGTGAGCTTCTCTTGGCCACATGCTCATGGTTCATCCTCTTGGTCCATCCTCCCTCATGGTGACCTCTTTCTTTTCCTCTTCTTTGATCTTCTCTCTTCTCATGGTCCCTACCTGATATTTCCTCCCTCTGTCTGTAGTCTTGCTCAGTCACAGGCTTTAGCTTTTTTTTTTTTTTTTTCCTCCTTTTTTAATTTTGATACTTTATATACATTTCCAATGTTTCCCCTTTTCTGAGTCTCCTCTTTGTATACCCCCTATCCCCTCCCCAACCCGCCTCTAGGAGGGAATTCCACCTC
>CM052713.1:36751698-36768610 GCA_028551405.1 Uromys caudimaculatus
GGGGTCGGACTCCTCTGCCCCTGCGTGGGTTATGAGCACGACCCCAGTGCACTGGCCCCCAATAAACCTCATGTGATTGCAGCAAAAAAAAAAAAAAAAAGAAAAAGAAAAGGGGAATCATCGGAAATGTAAATAAAATATCAAGAAAAAAAATAAATATATAAAGTTTAAAAAAAAAAAAAAAAGAATTTCGGTTAGTAGGTCAATACCACCATCTGTAACAAGCCTCAAGAACTTGTAGGAAAATATGACTTTACCTAAGAGGTAAATAAGACACCAGGGGCCAATCATGTAGCAATCTATATAAGTGAGTCCTTGGATTAAGAGGTTAAGTATTTATCTTAATTTATATTTATATGTATGTGTCTATGTCTGTGTGGGCATGTCATATGGAGGAGTGCCTACATAGTCAGGCGAGAGCATCCAATTCTTTGAAGCTGGAGGTACAGGAGATTATGAGCCATTCAATGTGGGTGCTGAGAACTGAAGCTAAGTAGGTGCTATGGAAGAGAAGCAAGCACCCTTAACCACTGAGCCATCTCTCCAGTCTCTGAACAGAGAATTTAAATGCTTTAAGGAAACTAAACAAGTTAGGGACAAAAAGTAATTTCTGTGAAACTAAATTTAAAAAGAATTCCAACAAACCCTTAAAATGGAAAAAAAAATACACTAAATAGAACGAGAATTGTGATAGAAGGAATAAATTCCAGAACAGATCAAGTAAAGGAAGAATCCATGAGCTCGGAGGCAATTTGAAAACACATAGCATGAGGAGAAATTATTCAAAATAAATAAAGACAGCCTTTTAGGACAGTGTTAGAAAAACAAATAGGTGATATGACAATGTTCTGGAGACTGCCAAAGAGGTGCAGCAATCATAACGGACATTTTTCCCAAGCCTAAATAAAATGCAAATATCCCAGTATAGGAAAGGCTAACATCACACAAAGTATGGCTAGGCAGCCTGGATTTGTGACAACTAAGTCTGCCCTAAAATGTATAACGATCAAACTACGGAGGGCTGAAGACAAAGAGGAGGGTTTAAAAGAGGCTCGAGAGCAGAAACAAATAGAATGTAAGAGTAAATTCATGGCAGATGTCTCAACCTAAGCCCTGTAAACTAGATAAAATGGAATGATATATTCACAGATACGAAGGAGGAAGAAAACAACCAGCCAAAGTCACCGTACCTGTCGGAGCTTTCCTGTAGAAACGATGGGTAAATAAGGACATTTCTAGGCAAAAGACGTGAGAAAATTTGTCATTGCTGAACACATCAGAAATGCCAAAGGGGAGGACGTTAAACTGAAAGAGACACGGGTGATTAGGAAGAAAACATCAAAATGCATCAAATCACCCAAGAAATAGCTATACAAACACAGCAGAATTCTCTGGTGTTGTAAATATTGTGATGAGAGCTGAAACCAAATGATAACAAGAATATGAACATGTTCAGAGTCCGGCAAGATAAAAGGTAAAATGGAAAATAAGAATGCAGAATTGGGGAAGAATGGGGTGCTATGGTGGAGACCCATAGATGATTGTTCCATAAACAAGACAAGGGTGTCTTACACACCCGCAAATTCCTGTGTTTGGGGATATGCAACACACGTCTAAAGCACATTCATCACAGACCTTAGTCACAAACCTTAGATTGAGATTAAACAAGATAATGAATTTAAGATGAGGCTATGGGGTAGGCCCAACCTGAATCTAAGGGAGTCCTATAAGGAAAGCAGACTGACAGGAAGGGGAACTGGGGAGATGGCTCAGTTGGTAAAGTGCTTGCTATTCAAGCAGTAGGACTGCCATTTGACCTACAGCACCCATGTAAAAGCTAAGCACTCAGCAAACCTGGGCAAGAGCCTGTGCCTGGGGAGGTCAAAGGCCCTAAGGGTACTGAGATTGTTTTGCTAAATGGACAGGCTGTTTAACTGCCCTGGAAATATGTATGTTTATACCCATAGAACAATGCTGCTTCATGCCTTCATCTTATTGCAGTGGGCAACAAGTGGGTTAGTGCAGAGACTCCTAACTGATCCGAGTGTCATGACTAAGTGACACTGGAGTTCTCAACACTAAATATGACACCTATCTCACCCCTCCAGGCTTATTAAGAGAGGAGAGGATAAGAAGAATGTAAAAGCTAGAAGGTGGGAATCTGAGCCACGTAAAGACGCCTTCTGGATGTGACACGACTGCTGTGCTCATGAACTTGTAGCCATTGTGGTTACTTGCACAAGATGGGGTCCATCAACATCCCAGCATGGATGGGAGAGGGCTTATGAGGCCACTCACTGGGGACTATTGGCAGTCAGTGGTTGCTGGGAAGGGAGTATCAGCCTCTTTAGAGGCATAGCCACCTAGTGATTCCCCATGCTCCAATAAAAATGCCCCACTCATACTCATGCAAGCAACCCTACCTAGACCAAGTGGCTCACACAAAAAAGACAGAAAAGTGAGAGAAGTCTTGTTGGAATGAACAACAGGTTCAGCCAGAGAGAAAGGGGGTGAGAGAACACAAAGGTGGGTGAAAATGGCTAGAATTCATTATATGCATGTATGACACCAAGGAATTAAAAAATACAGAAAAAAATTAAAAGTTGAACTACTGTGTGTGTGTGTATGTGTGTGTGTGTAATTTCAGAAGCTGCCTAGAATTCCTGTATTGCCACCCAACCAACTGACCTGGGTTATTCTGTTTTATTCATTCAGGACTCTATTAACTAAGAAACTATGCATCATGAGAATAAATCATCAATCAATCATTGACCAGGCATGGTAGCTTGCACTTGTAATCCCAGTGTTTGGGAAGGAGAAACAAGAGGATCCCTGGAGCTCACTGGCCAGCCAGCCATGAGTAATCAGTGCTTCTACAGTCTCAGTAAGGGACTCTGTTCCAAAAAACAAAGTGGGCAGACTCCAAGACTTACTTCTGGATCCCACACATGCACATATGCATGTACCTGTGTGCACAAGAGCATGGACATGTATGCACACACTCATACACACACACACACACACTCACACGCACCCTTGATAAAGAACTTAGATAAAAGAAGTCGGTACTTAGAAAGACTATGCAATTAATCACCATATAAAGAGGCATAAAGAAAGTATCCATTTGTAGCAGAGGAACCCTTGGAAGAGACCACATCTGCCAGAGACTTGACCAAGCATGAGAATTCTTATTACTGTAAAACTTAAATTTCTGTAGTTTTAGCCTTCTAATCTATGCTATTTGTCGTGCCAACCTTCACAGACTAATACATATGTGATTGCATCTCACAAATATTAGAACAGCCAGCTCACAGAATAGTTTGGAAATCTGGAAGACCTCGAAGAGCTGCTGGACTGAAGAATACAAGGAATGGGCCAGCAAAGCGAGAACGAAGGATCAGCAAACAACTTTTGCAGTTCTACGGAAGCTTGCAAAGAGTTGTTGGGTCGTCATTTGCTCAGTGTATTTGTTAGAGTTATGTTATGAAATGCTTGATACACTATAAAGCTGCCATCTTTTTCTGTGCATTATACTTCCCTTTTGTAGTCCAGTGAGACAGCAATTGTTTCATGAGAACACAGAATCTCTAGAAGGAAATTTAATTTGTGCCATCAAAACGGGAAGTGTTAGGGAATTCAAGCTTTTGTCGGAAGGCACAAAGGAAGGGAAGAAAGCACAGGAAAGGCAAAAGCTAGGTGTGTTTGTTGCCTTGCCTGTTTCTTCTGATATAGCTCACACTATCACTACAATAAGTAGAAAGAACAGTAAAGCAGGTCAGAAGAAGCAGTTCCCAGTCCGTTGGCTGCTTGGAGGCCATTTGCTTTGCATTCTGACCTCTGTCCTGATCGCAGTCCCCATCAGAAAACTCTGCACTCAGAAGGCCTGGTTATGAATTATCAGTCAGTTAAGTAGAAGGACTTCTTGCCTAGTATTATGGGTAAGAAGAACTGTCAGCAGCCAGTCTGACAAAGCTGCAGTTTTATGCATGATGCAGAAGAGGAAAAGATGCCTTCAGCTCATTAGACTCTGAGGGCAAAGGAAGTGTATCCCATGGTGGAGGTGGTGTACCCACGACAGAGGGCTTGTGTCCCATGTGGTTCCAAGCATCCGAGGCAACCACAATGGCTCTGTGAAAGGTATTTTCAAGTCTCTGGGGTTCTTCAAAGGCCCCATTGTTCCTGGGTTCCGGAAAAGGAGCTGTCATAGAACTCAACGGTAGAAGGAAAATGAAACTACTATGACTCGCAGTGTCTGCATAGCTTAAGTTATTTAAATTTCAGACTATTTATGCTAATAAAATAATCCCTGCAAAGTCATTTGCATAGCTTGTACCCACCAGTCTTTAAAATAGAGAAAGACTGTCTAGTAGTTGCTATACATAGATATCCTATTGTTTAATTATTTAGACGACTGCTATTTAATTTCAATTCTAATGGATGATCCTCTGCAAGTTCAATTTTTTAAGATAGAAAGGAACTTTTAGTTTAATGAGGTCCAAAAATAAAATTTACTCAATTATCTTGATTGGTGTCTTATCTAACTAGCTGAGTGTCTGGAGCTGACACAGAAAGAACATTAGCTCTTGTTGTATGCTTTGCTCCTTACATTTGTGTTCACCCTGTATTCCAGGTAACTTGTATATGTTATCTCATTTTAGTCTTATGTCTGTATGAGGAGCACTAGAGACAGATAGAGCAGGAATCTTCAAGCAACAGCTCCCTCATGACCTTTCTGGAGGCCAGGACTCCAGAAGAGAGTTCTTTTCCTGGTACATTGTTATTCCTTACCCTGCCTGGGAACTCTACTGGAGAACAAGACAGAGACTGAGAGGAGTCTGTCCTCGCCTTGTGGTTCAGCCAACCTAACTGACTGGTTCATCCCTTCCCTGTGTCTCACCCTAGTTTCTGCCAGAAGTTCTTAGCTGGCAACTCAATGGTACATCGTTCATGGAGACCAGAGCTTGCTATGCAGGAATGCGGCCTCTCCCATCTCCCTATCACTTCTAAGTTCCCACCTATAAATTTGTAATTTGTGTGTGTGTGTGTGTGTGTGTGTGTGTGCATGTGTGTATTTGTGGTCAGTATATCTCTGTGTGTGCTTGTGTGTATGTGTATGTATATGTGTGTGTATGCATGTATGTGGGTGACTTTTTGTGTTTATGTATGTGATCGTGCAAATGTGTGTGTGCATATGTGTATGTATCATTGTGTATACGTGCATATGTATGTATATGTATGTTTGTATGTATATACATGTGTGCAAGTATATATATGTGTGCATGTATATTTTTAACTGTGTGTATGTTTTTATGTGTATATGTATGTGTACATGTTTGTATGTGTTTGTGTATGCATGTGTGTTTGTGTGTATGTATGTATGCATATGTTTGCATGTGTGCATATTATGCATGTGTTTGTGTACATGTTAATGTATATGTATATGTGTGAATGTGTATATATGTGGGTTGATGTGTGTGTGTGTACATCTGTGTATGTGTGTGCATGTGTATGCACGTATGTGTTTATATGTGTGGATGCATGTGCATGTGAGTGTTTGTATATATGTATGTGCATGTATATATGTGTAGATGAGGATGTGTGTGCATGTGTAGGTTAGTGTATATGTGTGAATATATATGTGTGTTTCTCTGGATGTGTATATATATCTCTGTGTGTAAATATCCATGCACACATACATGAATACACACATGTAGTCATATGCATAAATATACACATGTATGCACACACATATACACATACACATGTAAATATACATAAGAGTGAACACATAATTATATACATGTATATACAAATAAATATAGATATATCTATACACATGAAAAATTCACATGACACACAAATAAATACACATGTATACACATATACTCATGTAAACACACATAAATATACACATATGAACACACATAAGTATACACACACATAAATTTATACATGTGATCACACATACATAAAATACATACATATTTGTTTTTGTGTGTATATATGTGTTTATGTATACATATTTTAATGTGTATGTGTATATGTTTGTATTCATGTATCTTTTGTGAGTGTGTTTTTGTGTGTATTTGTTTGTTTGTGTGTGTTTGTTAGAAAATATGTGTGTGTTATGTATTTGTTTATTGGTATTTCTGTGTGTATGTGTATATATATATGTATGTCTGTGTGTATGCGTGCATGTATATGTGTTTGTATATATGTGTACATATATGTGTATTTTTCTGTATGTATATGTCTATGTCTGTGTGCATATGTGTATATTTGTTTTGAAGTATACCTATTTGTGAGTGTGTACAAGTTTGTTTATTTGTGAGAATGTGTTTGGGTCTGAGTGTATGTGTAAGAGTGTGTCTATATGTGTGTAGGTGTATGAGAGTATATGTGCCTCTGTGTGTGTGTGTGTGTGCATGCACACACACACAAATGTGTTTGTGCTCAGTCACTCAAACTTTTGACTTTTTCCTTTTGACTTCTTTCAGTTTAAATGGCTGTTTTAAAAACTCACCTTGTTCACCCAGCATATTCTCTTTCTTTCTCTTTTTACTTTTTATCACCAGTGAAGCCATGATAGGTTAATAAAATATGAGGAGTTAGCCATGAGAACCACCAGCAATAGGAACCTTGGGGTCAGCCATGATATTTGTCATCCTGTGCTAATATAGTAAGGATCTTCATTCCAACAGTTTCTCTGGAAGATAATAAGATTGTGTGACTCTTTCTGCCTCACCTCATCTCACTCTGAAACATAGCCAGGGGCAATGTAAGAAGTCACCCAGGGTGGCACTTTCATAACATATTAATAGGTTTGTTGTTTATTTTAAAGAAAGTTCCATTCTCTCTCTCTCTCTCTCTCTCTCTCTCTCTCTCTCTCTCTCTCTCTCTGTGTGTGTGTGTGTGTGTGTGTGTGTGTGTGTGTGTGTATGTGTGTGTGTTTTGCATGTACCTGTGCATATCCATGTGGAGACCAAAGGAGAATATCAACAGTGCATGAAGAGGTCTTTTTTTATTACTCCCTACATGAATTTTTGAGACAAGTTCTTTAACTGAACTTGAAGTTCACCATTTTTGGTTGCCAAGTAGACAGCACCTGGGATCTGTCTGTCTCTGCCTGTCTATACCTCTCAATATCAGTGCTGATGTTATAGACATAAACAACTATTCCTGACTTTTTCATATGTTCCTGAAGATTTGAACTCAGGTCTCTTTGCTTTCACAGTAAATGTTTTTATCCATTGAGCCATCTCTTCAGCACCACAACCTTGTTTTAACCAAAAAGATGCCATGAAGAAACCATAGGACAGTTTGGCCCTAATGATCATTCTCATTTTCTTTTTGTTTAAATTATTTTATCATTCCACCATTAGTCCTAACAGCATTTATTTACTGATTATAATGCATACATAGGGGTCACTTAGTGACCAAAGGTTACACCAAAGGTTATTTCAAACTCATCTTCTCAAGACATAATGGAATACATATTTATCAATCTGCTACAGAGGCCAGATGCTCTCATCCTTCACTTGAAGACAATAGACTTTTAGGAGATTATCAGCCCAAACTCAAGTAGAAATATATGTGAAGCTTACATATTAACTGCTCTGGGCTCTAGGAAAAATGAAGCAAGGATGACATAATTTTATATGGAAGATATTGGCTTGACCATTACACAGGATAACCAGAAGTAGTACCCTTCCAAAATGTCATAATACTTCAGTGTTATGAGGACAAGCTTAAGTTGAACACCAGCTGTCAAAATATAAGGCAGATCAATGTTAAGACAGTCATGTAAGAGAGCAACAGATGACAGATGCTATCAGAAGACCACTAAGTAGTAGTTACTGTCTCCTGTCTAGTAGTAGTAGTTACTGTCTAGTCACCTGGATATTTATGAGACACCACCAAATACAGCACCATGGACAATGTGGAAGAACTATGCAGGTAAGGGTTTCTGGGTAGTGTTCTGGGTGTGGTAGAAACCTGGGCACAAGCCAGTGTACAGAGATATGTCTTATTGTACTGGATGCTTGGCTTAATGAAAGTGTTCAACAAGACCAAAGGCTTACTATATCTGGTCATTTGAGCATATTCACCACATCTCCACATCTCAGTCCCAAATGTGCACACACATTGCCTGGTGATGTTGCTAAAAATATACATTCTGACAATGGCTAGCTATCTCAGGGTCTATCACTTGCATTTCTAATAGGTTTCAGATAATAATGGTGTACTGCTGTGCTGAGGACTACCTCCAAGTTTGTTTGCTGGGGATTCACCAAGGAATAAAAATGAGGACTAGGGGTAGGGAATTCTATTCAAGACCAAAAAAAGAAATCCAATTCCAGAATTCAAGAGACAACAGAATGCTATGGAATGGCTTGACTCGTGGAGTGTGTGTGTGTGTGTGTGTGTGTGTGTGTGTGTGTGTGTCTGTGTGTGTGTGTCTGTGTGTGTGTGTGTGTCTGTGTGTGTCTGTGTGTCTGTGTGTGTCTGTGTGTCTGTGTGTGTCTGTGTGTCTGTGTGTGTGTGTGTGTAATAGGGATCAGAGTCCTAGGAGTTGAGGGTTGTGGCTATGACACCCTCATAGGACACAGGCTGATCCCTTTGTACAGTGAGGAAGGGATTCAAGAAAAGGAAACAAGAAATGCCTACTCTCCTGGCACTACAAAACTAGCAGATTGCTGGGAGATTGTGAATTCTCTATTGTTACAAAAGCCATGACAGAAGACAACATTCATTTCATCTCTTGACAGGCTGGTCTCAGTTCTGTGTTTGTCTCTGTTACCATTCTACTCTTATTAATGGTAAACCAAGTTCAACATTGAACATAGAAAGAATTCTTTTTATCTCAGTAGCTATCCACAGCTCATGAAAGGGGGGAAATTATCCCAGCTGTGAAAAAGTCAGTGATCCATCTTATTCTTGCAAGAGAAAACTGAACTTAGAGTGGTAGAAAATAACATCAATGACAGTCCTTCTCCTTCAAATATCAGTTTTCTTTGCCATGCTATCCAACCATCCATATTTCTGTCAGAAAATTCCAGTGCCATGTGCCTAGTAAACTAAAATGTAAAACAATAGCCTAAGGATAAAGACAGGCTTTATTTAAAAAATGAAAATATTAAGGTGCATGGTCTGTGCTGGAAGCAATTTTTATTGCAGCCAATCTAAGTTCAAAGTCTTTAGGCCCCAGGTGCCAGGTGCAAGCACCACTGCTTTCAGAAACTGCCTAGAATTTTCTCAGTTACAAATTTTGATGCTCTGTACTAGGAAACTTTCATACCCCCAGCCACTGTGCAAGGAATTCAAAGGAACACTCCATATACTTTCCATGCCAGTTTATAGCACGCTTCATCTCCTGCTATCTTCCAAAATGACAGTTTGATTATAATATAATTATCTTTTGTCATGAAGCTGGTGCATAATTTTATTTCCAGATGGGTTTATGTTGCTTATATTTAAACTCATTACTGGAAAAATGGTCATAGAATAAAATATAAATAAATAACCTAAGGGTAGACTGTCATAAATTCCTTGAAAGAGGAGTCTTACAAGTTGGGGGTTGCAGGGGAAGAGTTGCTTTCTGTCTATCTTATATCACAAATATTCTATGGTGTGAAAAATAAATATCTCTGTCTTAAGAGGACAGAGGTGGTTCTGAGTCAATGAAGATGTTTCTATGGAAATGAAAAATGCAAATGATGCTATGAAAAACATGAGAGCCTCCTTGGTATAGATAATTTGACATGGGGGCACCTGCAATGCACAGAGGAGAGTCATGGATAAGCCATGGCCAAGGCTCATCAGAAAACAAGCAGCTAAGACACTGTAACATGTAAATTAGAAAAAAGGCAGCCATGGTTGTGGTTTGAATAAGAATTGGCCCTATAGGCTCATATATGAATGCTTAGTCATCAAGAAGCAGAACCATTTTAAAGGATTAGAAAGATCAGGAAGTATAGCCTTGTTGGAGGAAGTATGTGGCTGGGGATAAGCTTTGAGGTTTCAAAACCCCACACCAGGTCCAGTTTCTCTATCTATCTATCTATCTATCTATCTATCTATCTATCTATCTATCTATCTATAACTCTATCTCTATCTATCTCTATCTCTATCTGTATCTCTATCTGTATCTCTATCTGTATCTCTATCTGTATCTGTATCTCTATCTCTATCTCTATCTCTATCTCTATCTCTATCTCTATCTCTATCTCTATCTCTACCTATGAATCAAGATGTAGAGGATGTAGCTGTATGCTACCTCTCCAGTGCCAGGAGTACCACCACGCCATGCCCCTGCCATCATGATAATGAACAGTGACTAAGTACAGAAGTCACCCTGCAAATGATATTTTTTAGGCTTTATGGCTTACGGAACGAAAACATTTTTTGTGTGCTTCTATTCTGCCGACCCCTAAATTTGATCCCATTGATCTCTACTTTTTTTTTCAGAAAGTGATAGTATATTGATTTCCCAGGGATATTATAACAAAGTGAGTGACTGAAAAGAAAGACACTTTATTCTCTCATGGTTCTGAAAGCTAGAAGTCCAAAGAGTATAACAAGGCCAAGCTCATTCCCTGACACTCATTTCTTTACTCTGCCTATTTTATTTTTTTGTTTGTTTATTTTTTGTTTGGTTGGGTTTTTTTGTTTGTTTATTTTGGCAGCCATCAGTCCTTGGCATTTTTCTCCACTTGTATTTTTACAGTCTCTGTTTTATTATCATGTGACCTTCTTCTTCCATTAAAAAGGCCAACAATCATTTTGGAATAAGAATCACTTTAGTTAACCCATCTTAACGAGGTAATACATGTGAAGACTTTACTTCCAAATAAAATCATATGCATGGGCTAACATTTTGGGAGAACATGATCCAACCTGTTAATGACAGGGACATACATTAGCCAAGAGATGCAGAATTATTATGTTCTTAAGTTCTGGATGTAAGGGTAAAAGAAAGCCATTGTGTATGACCACTCAATATGATCACTTAATAACATCCTCCTTGAAGAGTTTAACAGAGATTCCTTAAAACTGGGTTTAAAGTTTTCCATTTAAATCCACTCCTAATGCTATTCACTAAGATTATACAGTAAATGTAACTTCCTCCAAATGTACCAAGCCTTACTAAGTCTTATAGACCTGGAGGTGATTAGCAGGATAAGAACTTCCTTTTCCTTCACTTAATCTACTCTCTCACAGCCCACATTCTAGGCATTGCTGCCAGCCATGAATAGCCAAGTGTTCAAAGAGCAATCCTCAGGTTATAAACAACATCTTTTATGCTAGAAAGAGCTTATCAAACCAAGGAGAGGGACCACAGGTTAGATGAAGTTAATGAGAGAATGCAGTCAAGAATAAAAAACAGTCAAACTGATGCTTTTAAGACTTCTGTGCCCTGGATTCTGGCCCCAGGTCTGGCTGAGTTGCATATTACTGTTATGGCTGTCTGAAGGAAGATCTTTCAACTTTCTTTGCGATGAATATCTCCACATCATCCCTTAAGATTCAGCTTCTGTCAACTACCTCAAAATGCCTGTCTGATACAGATTCCCATTCTCACATACCAACATCCCCATCAAGAGCATGCCAAGTGTGAGGAATACAGCAGGTATAGCCCTGAGATCATTCTTATGAAAGGCTCAACTTCTAATCTACTTATGTTTGCCCTCAAATACTGTGAGCTGCATGAGACTATGGATTTGTTGCTGTATTTGTGTATTCAGAATACATTTGAAGAATGTATAAGTGGCCACTCTTCTGCCTCAGATATCAGAAGCTCTGTCCATGGCATGACTGATTCTAATGGTACAGGTATCTGGGGGAGCTCCCTGGATTATTAACTTCTGTGGACACATACTCCTGGATGTAAATTCAGAGACGTGGTTTTAAGTTTGCAGAGAAATGGATTTAGCTTAGCTCTTCTCTGAAATTCTATAAAATGAGAATAATTCTGATATTTACTTTACATTGCCTTGTGAGTAGAAATTTACAAATATCCATGTGGAATACTTATCAGTGTTTGAAGTAAAAGAGTGATGGTTAATACTTCTTAACTATTACTTAACCAGTTACATTCCTCTCATGACACTGCTGTAATAAAATGCCATTCCCTTGGTGGCTAAAGAAACACAATTTTATTTTCTTCTAGTCTGAGAGGCCAAAAGAGGTCAAAGATGTTTTACTGGACTAAAATAAAGGTACTGGGAGAATAAGATCCTTTAGAATTGTGGAGTGATATATGGAATTGGTAGTAATATACAAAATGAATACCCAATCAGAGTATATAATATCTCCAGAAAATACAGTATATGCCGTCTATAGCCACAGACTAAGAACGGTTCACAGCCTAAGTGTTTGCTAAAAGCATACACTAAACAAGAATGAACTTGAGAGTCCTATTTCATTCAAAAGGACAAGAACATGCTATGTTCTCCTAGAACAGAGGCAGTGTTATTTTCTAAAGATGATGAAAGTCCTCAGAATGGCCAGGAGATATTTGTTCACTGCAGAAAAGGTAATAATTACTGAACCTCTACCTGACATGGTAAGGTGCTCAGAAGGTTTGTCCCCTCTCTCTTCTTCAGGTAGTGAAACCACAGCAATATCTACTTGTGCCCCACCTCATTGACGAAGGGCAGCTAGGAGATATATGTTTCTTTCAGGGGTGGGGGGGAGAAAGGGATGGAGAAAGATGGAGAAAGGGAGGTGAGGAAGGAAGGAGAAAGGGAGGTTTATAGTCCTGTTTATGGATTAATTCTAGGTTTCTAGCATTTTCTTACAAATTTATCAATTTGTTCTCCAGTCAACACTCATTTCTCAATAGTGATGGATTTTGATTGGGAAATAATTTTTAAGCATACTAAAAATCAGCAAGGGACTATAGCCATAAAAGAAACTCTGCAAAGACAACATCTTCTATGTTACTTTAAAGGAGTTTATGTAAAAATCTTTTATTTTTCCTATAGTTCAATGTGAAACCAAGAAAAAAAATCAAAGTGAAGGAGACTTTACAGTTCTCAATCCCAAAGAAAGTCTAGGCAGTTTATTCCTTGCTATTTGCAAGAAAGTCACCTTTCTAAATCACAGACTTCAAAATTGACAGTACTGATTTATGAGGTGATTGGAATACATGATGAAGTCAATGCTGAGGGAGGGTTATTAGATAGAAATGCTTCTTAAAAGCCATTTTCAACTGATTTAGTGAATACTATAGTTTTGACTAAAGTAGAGAACAAAGAGGGAAACTAGAATCAGCCTCTTATCTAGGCAGCAGTGATACAGCAGACTATTAATACAACTCAACAGTTAGAAATGCCTTTCAGTGAAAACTTTAAACATCTGTACAACCAAGTATAGCTGTCTTCATACTTTGAAAGCCAAACACTAAGCATAGAAAGATTCTGAGCTGACCTGGTATTTTCCAGGTCTCATGCGCCATACGTCTTTCCAAGGAAGTGTGAGGGTCAAGTTTGGTGCAAGGACCACGGATGATTAGAAAACTCACCCATCTCTGTATCAAGATGAGGGTATTAGAAGGAGGCTGCATCCCCTGCTGCTGGAGATGAGTAGCTCTGCTAATGCTAATTTCAGAAAGAAAGGAACTGCAAGGAAAGAAATAGCTTTACAAGCATATCAAAAGAGCACTGGATGCACAATTAGCAAAGAACAAGGTTCATCCTTCCTCCTATATCACCTTCCAGGCTCAGGATGCTAAACAAATGACTTCCTGGAATGTCTCTGCCCACCTCTAGAAACTCCCAGTTGATCTGAAGGTAGACTGCTCAAGTACTCCTTAAAAGGTCTTGAGCTTCTCATCTGTTCAGGAGCCTGCAGGTTCCACAAAAACTATCCCTGAATAATGACCAAGCTATCATTTCCAGGTGTCTTATTAAATTATTAAACTCCACCACAATTACTGGAGCTGATAAAGTGCTGGCATAGGGCACAATGGTGGCAGTAATTGTGTGGCAGAATAATTAAACAGCAGGCTACAATAATTATTCCACTCCATCTTCAGAGATGGAGCCACAGCTCTAACAATCAAATCAATCAATTAGCGAAGAAGAGTGCTGATGAGGGAAAAATCAATAAAAACCAAGTTTTCACAACAAAGCAATAAATCAATTCCACATAATTGTGCTGCTTCATTGTACAGAAAGCATGATAGTATCCTTTGCTGCAATTAAATATCACAGTGATGGTTCCATTGTCTTTACCTATAGCTGTAAGGCAATCTCATTATTTAGATCTTATGGAATATAAATGAACACCAAGTCTCAGTCTATATTTTTCAAAAAGAATGCCATAGCAGAGAATCTCCTAGGTCAGTGAATCTCAGGCTCCTGTCGTTTTCTTTCTATGGTAAACCCAAGCAACATATATGGCACCTAGAAAAAAAAAATCAGAATGGTGCTTTGGGAGTGTTCCATGTTGACTGTTGCAAATTTGCAGAGCATTCTCACAATATTATCTGCAGACTTCTCACAAATGCCAAAAAGTGTAGAGAAGAGTAGATCTTTAAGTTAATATATTGCATAGAGAGGCATACTGATGTGCAAATCAATAAGGTTTCTCATGGTCAAGTGGTTGATGGCCATCTGTTTTCACTTCAGTTACTCTACCTGGGTAACTACTGTTCAAGGGAAAGGATTTCAGCCTCCACCTGCTCCCTAAAGCTAGCTACATGGCTATTAGTAGCAGGTTGGCAGTGGGAAGAGCTGAGGATTGGAGGGTTGCCTGAAAATAGTGCAAGTCCCGAGTGGGTAGGCTCATTCTTTGGTAGGCAAACATGGTCTTAAAATGACGTCTCTTGGGGCTTCATTAGACGTGTCGGAAAATTAGAATTAGTGAAGCCAACCATCACATCCAAGTTTCTGCCGCCTTCAGCTTGCTGTTCAGTTGGCTTTACACTCTTCGTATTTTAGTTGTCAAGTGTTGAACTGACAATGCAAGCTGGAGAAGTCTAACAGCACCCACTGGTCTCATCTTCCAAGTATTTCTAGGGTATGTCTTTCCATCTCAGAATGATGAGCAAACTCAGAATGGATGAGTCCAGACAAGACGAATTACAATGTCTCTTGGTGAGATTCTAAAGTTGGACTGTGATTATAAAAACCATAATTAGTGATTTTAAAATAGCAATTAGCTAATGTGTCATGGTTGCCTCTGACCATCTATTAGCACTCTTGGAGTCAGAATATTGTCATGTTTGTGATTATCACCTATAAATGCAAAAGGTACAAAGCATCAGCCAAAGGATGAGATGCAGTGGTAAGTGTGGTAGAATCTGACACAAGTTTCCCAGGGCTCTCTCCCTGCAATGTGATCTGGACCTACTTGATACCTCCAGGTACAAATTCTGATGACATATATGAAATGTTACTGTGCTGGGGCCACAGTTGTGAGAGTCAGTACACATGGTTTTTGATAGGGGTTGACCACCCAGAGTCTGTCTACTGTACCAAGGCCCAAATGGCAGAAGATATCCAGGCATCCAAATCTAGGTTCCCTGTCTTCCGCCAGTGGTAGACCATGGAAAGCCTACAGTGCTGATACTCCTCTAAAGGTAAAGTGTTTAATGACTTTTCTTTACCTGCTTTTCAATTTTCCTTCCTTCCTTCCTTCCTTCCTTCCTTCCTTCCTTCCTTCCTTCCTTCCTTCCTTCCTTCCTTCCTTCCTTCCTTCTCATTACACAACTGGACACCAAGGCTCCTATGACCCACCACAGCTAATGCCACAGGCCAGACAGTAAGTCACGTCCACATTTAATGTCCTGCTTAACTTGTTATCCTCCTTATGATGTATGGGATGATTCCTTCTAAGACCCTCCAGGGTCCCAGCCCCACCATTTCTCTTATAATGGTGGTGTACACACACTGAATTCTGGGTTGAAGCTTCCAACCTAGATGTCCTCTCTGAGTGGGAAGAACTAATTTGCATCTCCCCTTGACTCCTAAAATTTGTTGTCCACTCCATATGGAGTTTCCAGAACATAGTGCTGTTTTGGAGGGAGAACAGGCATGCATTTTCTCTTACAAAAGGCTTGCTAATGTCAGCATTGAAGACTTGTTCAGCAGCTTAGCATTAGCCTTTTGAAATACTTTCAAAGATGGCAGACCAGGTTGCCTCTGGGGAGGAATAGATGATGTGAAGGGAAAGACTGGGCCAGAGGGCAAGGAAGAGGAGAAAGTGGAGTTTAGAGAAAAAAGTTTAAAGATGGCCTTGATTTAGAATGACCCCAGGTCACAGCTGATTCTGAGCCATGGGGATGAGAAGAGGGAGAGGGTGTGGGATGGGAGCGTTGGGGGATAGTTTAAGAGGTCTACATTATGTGGACACGTTAAAAATACTGAACATTTTATCATAATTCTGCCTCATTAAATATCTCATACATTCAACCAGTCTGATATACATATACAAATACACATAAACATATATATACATATATATGATATATATATATGTACATACATATGCATACCTGTCAACAATACTATTTCATATTGACTATCAATATTAACTAATCACTGGGAATTCAATAAATGTTCATCCACCTTCAAACCAGTTTTGGGGGATTTATATTTGTTTTGCTTTTTTTTTTGATAGATTTATTTTTATAGGCATAGAAAACACGTCACAGGAGCTTGGAGTTCTGTTTCACTTGGTTTTCCTGTGAAGAGTTTGCTGCTTACAGCATGAAAACAACAGCCTTCTTTATCGTTTTCTCCCTTGCTTTCTCCTTCCCAGGATCCTTCCTTTCCACCTCTAACCCCAATACTTTTCTGTTTCCCCAAGTCTCAAGATCTTACTAACCTCTACTCACTGCTGCTCCCCTTCAGACTCCCCAGTTTCCATCCTAACCTTGAACTAAATGACATTTTCTCTGGTGGTT
>CM052713.1:36768710-36823748 GCA_028551405.1 Uromys caudimaculatus
CCACTCCCATATTCCCACCTGGACATAACCCTTTACTGGGGCCTCTCCTCCCCCTGATGGCCAACAAGGCCCTCCTCTGCCACATATGTGGTCCGAACCATGGGTCCCTCCATGTGTATTCTTTGGTTGGTGGTCCAGCCTCCATGAAGACCGGGGGTGTCACGCCAGTTGACACTGTTGCTCCCTCCATGGGGCTGCAGACTCCCTCAGCTCCTTCAGTCCCTTCTCCAACTCCTCCATCTGGGACCTCATTCTCAGTCAAGCAGTTACTGTAAAGTGAAACTTGGGTATTCCGAACGTTTTGGCTAATATCCACTTATTAGTGAGTACATACCAAGTTCGTTCTTTTGTGACTGAGTTACCTTGCTTAGGATGATATTTTCAAGTTCCATCCACTTGCCTGCAAATTTCATTAAATCATTGTTTTTAATAGCTGAATAGTACTCCATTGTGTAAATGTACCACATTTCCTGTATCCATTCCTCTGATGAGGGAAGTTAGACTCCAGAAAACCAAATAACCCCATCCATAAATGGGGAACAGATCTAAACAGAATTCTCAACTGAGGAAATTCGCAGGGCTGAGAAGCACCTAAAGAAATGTTCAACATCCTTAGTCATCAGGGAAATGAAAATCAAAACAAGTCTGAGATTCCACCTCACACCAGTCAGAATGGCTAAGATCAAAAACTCAGGTGACAGCAGATGCTGGCGAGGATGTGGAGAAAGAGGAACACTCCTCCATTGTTGGTGGGATTGCAAGCTGGTACAACCACTCTGGAAATCAGTTTGGCGGACCCTCAGAAAAATGGACATAATACTATCTGAGAACCCAGCTATATTACTCCTGGGCATATACCCAGAAGATGCTCCAACATGTAATAAAGACACACGTTCCACTATGTTCATAGCAGCCATATTTATAATAGCCAGAAGCTGGAGAATCTTAATCCTTGTTGGAAACAACAGAAATGCTCTCCCCAGACTCAGGCTTGCTTAGCCATATTAGCCAACTTTAGTTTGTCACATTACTTGGTGATATTAAGAGAAAACAAGCATGCAAAAGCACACTTTAAACAATGTGGTTGTGCTATGGACTTAAAAGGCTTTCAGAAGCAAAAAACTGGGAGGAGTCATAAAAGAAGCTGAAAGCTGCTGATCTACCTCAAAGCGGACATTGGTATTTTTTGGTTTTGTTTTTGTTTTTTTTGGGGGGGGGTTGTTTGTTTGTTAGTTTGTAAAGCAACTTATCTGCCAGAGAAATGCTGTCCCCAAAAGAAACGTTAAAAATGCCATTAGCTGTTTTTCATAAAGCAGGCAGGCTTTCCCCTATTCTTGTGAGTGAGCTTATCTGATGTTGCTCCTGCTTTTTTGGTGTGGTTGTGACTTGCACAGAAGAAAAGCAAAACTATAGAAAAGGAGGGCCAGTATTTTCATCATTGTCTAGTTTCGATAAGGAAGGTACTGAATGAGGGCACTGTTGGGATTTTTGAAGGTAGAAACTCGTTCATGAGGAAAGGGCTGGAATGGCCACTCAGTTGGAAGAGGCAGGTAGGTAAAGGGATCGCAGCCCTGCTTTCTTAGCCTCTGTTACCAAGATAGGTTTCAGGTTTCTCTGGTTCCTTCCTGGATTCCACTTTTCTCTTGTTTCCTGTCAGTTATGAAGAACAGCCACTACCATGCTCGCTACCGCCATGATATTCTGTCCAGTAGCTTCAGGCCAAATGAGCCTTCTGATGTTAGCACTTTGTCCTCCCTGTGAATTGTTTATGTGACATATGTTAACAGTGACACAAGAATAATTAGTGTGGGGATATTCCGACACAAAATTAATATGCTAGAGATAACCAACTTCCTAAATATATGTCGGATGGAAGGAAGTTGTCTGAACACCGGAAACTCTAGACAGCAGTGATCAAAGTGTCAATATAACGACTCCCCTCAAGTTCTCTGCTCAGCCTAGATGCTTCCAGGTCCTGGAAAACTCACCTGCTTCCATCAGAATTGACCACCAATGCCTAAACAGTTTTTTTTTTTGTTTGTTTGTTTGTTTGTTTTGCTTTCTTTCCTTAGGGAAGTAACTTTTGTTGAGTTTCAATCGTCTTTATGTATCAAATGGGAAGTAAAAACTTGTGCCTCGTGGGGTGTTCTAATTATCAAACAGATAACCCCTTTTAGACTCAAATTAAGAAGTAAATCTAAATAATTAAAAGTAGCAGAAAGGGTACATTTGAGTATATTTAGTATATTGCATTAAATTTTATAAATGTGCTCAATCTGTGCATGTTCTAGTTTGCTTTTGGTTTCTAGGACAAAACACTGAGTAACACAATTTGAAAAGGAAAGAGTTGACTTGGCTGTTGCTTCTGGGTCACAATCTATCATTTGCTTTGCTCTGCCTATCTTAGTCCTGGAAACCTGACTTACATAAGAAGGGGATGAAAGAAAGACAGAAACATAGACACAGGGGGAGAAAATGAGGAAGTGAGTTGTGTTACTCTATGAGCACCAACTGCAAACCAGAACCTCCGTGAATGCATTTATTGTTTATATCTGAATTAAGGAGGCCAGTTTATGGTCTACAGCTTAACAACAAGGAGGCAGTAGAAGTTAATCTTGATAGGAGGTCTCCATAGGGGAGTGGACTCAGGCTATAAACATCCCAGAGGAAACTGTGCCTTCCTAAACAGTCATCCTTGGACCAGCGAAAGGCTTGTATGATTCCCTGCTCTGTATGTTTCTTTGATTTTTAAAAATGTATCAATAAATGTTGACTTCGTGCAAGCACAAGAGCAGAGTTGTTGTATCTACAGGGTCCTGGAAAATTCTATGATAATGGATTATCTGCTGCCCAGCTCTGACACTTGTGGTCCTAGACACACTTTCTTCTGTTTATTGGACCTCGTCTTTGAAGTCTTTTTTGGGGTGTTATCAAATAAATTTAAGTTTTCTTCTTGATGTAGGTCCTCTCAGAGGGCCAACACAGGGGCAATGATTTATCCATTGCTACATCTTCAGCACCTAATACAGAAGAGGCTGTCTAATGAGCAATAAGTATTTATGGATTTGTGCTGACTGACAAGACACACTGCTTTCTCTTTGTATTTTTCATGTAATCATAGCCCATCCAAGGTAGAATAACAAAGCATTCTTGACAGATCTCCTCATTAGCCTCTTGCCTTCCAAACCATGCCTATCTCAGACTGGGACTGATAGTGGATCAAATGAAACTAAATATGATATACTTCTCACAGGACTCAGGACAAAATAGTTCTTGTTATTAATTAGCCTGACCAAAAGACTAGTTCTTTATGTCCATATTAAAATTAGAACCAGCAGGAGGAGTGAGAAGCCTGACACAGAGGGGCAGCCCCAGCTACATAGGTGGAATCTTGTGGTTAAGGTTTCTTGTTTTTCTCAAAAGCCTGAAATAGTTTCACTTGGCAGCTAAGCAATGCTATTGGCTTCGAGAAGGACAATCAGCAATCAGGAAGCCAAACAGGTTGTTGTACTTGGAAGCGTATTTTCAGCAAAACATAAAGCATCCAGTTAATTTGCATTTCAAGTAGCACAACAAACAGCTTTTTAGTACATGTCCCACATGTGAGGCGATACCTCAAATTAGATTTCTCGAGCATCCTCTATTCCATTCGCATGACCTAGCAAGCCTAATTTGGGGACCAAGAGCTCAGAACCAAAACACCCAGGTGGCCTTTTCATCTCAAGCCTTCCTGCAAGAACTCTTGTTTTGTTTTTAAACAACCTTGATTTGCATTTTTATTTTTAAAAAAACCAAAACATTAGCTTTACATCTAAGCAATTAAGTTCCTAAAGGGGCAAGTAACTCCTGAATTCGCTCACTATCATCTAATTGCATTTATACGAAGCCTAATATTCTTAGCAATTTAGTTTGCTTATTGGGTTTTCCCCCTTGGTGAGTAGTTGATGAGAAGGGTGGCTGGTGCCACATACTCTCTGCTGTCCTATCTGAGTTTTCCTCCTGGCTGACATGTGTCATCTGGAAAGCCAGCTGTCATCTTGTGGTGTCAGGTTGTAGGCAATCCCTTTGGTGAGGAGCAGACAGTCCCCTCCTTGAGAGCCGAAGGTCCCCAGAGGTCATCAAAGGTCTACACCTGTTGGGTTTTGACAGCTCCCAGGGTGAAGTCAAAAGGCCTCCCCTTGCTATTTATATTGGGAAAGGATAAAAAGGGCTGTAAAGCCTTGAGACAGCTGATCAGACCACAGCAAAGTCACATCGTGGTGAGGAGAACAGATGTGGCCTCTGATGAACTATGTGTAGGATCAGCCTGGGAGTTCTCCTCAATCACTGTGATGGGTACGTTAGCACTTGGGTCAACTCCAGGGATCATTCCATGAATTTTCTGTTGTTTGGTTTTTGTTTTTTTCTTCCATACAAGCCACATATGTTGGATTTGTTCTGTTCTGCTGTATTAGGAAATATGACATTTTAGTGCTATGCCACTCAAAACTCAAACCTTTGACTCTTTCTAGGCCACCCACCAATGACTCTCTAACTGTAGCAGTAGCTTTAGAAGTATTTGAGGGAAAATAAAATAAAACTCAGAGGTTATAAAGCATACATACATATTTTGGTGCCATGAACAAACCAATCATAATTCATTAAAATATTTACTAACCTGTTTCTCCAGCCTGTTTATCTGTTCTAAATTTAATCGGTACTACATTAAAATAGAATGCTATAAGGGAGTTTTAGTCTTGAAAATAAAGAGGAAACTTCTCATTCTTGATACAATAAGGATGCTTCTAAGCAAAATCGGGTACCAGTAGAACAGGTTCAGCCTGTATGGGGCTTCCAGAAAGATTACACTGTGGAAGGATAGTTGACACCATCCTGCTGAGGAAGGATGGACATACACCCTTCGTAACTGGCTTTTCAACTTTATTGTGACCTAGGTCTGACATTGTACATGTCCTTTAACCATATTTCTTAGTGGTATAATTACTTGGAAGCCATACCTTCAACCTCCATAAATGTTTTCTCTAGTCAATGAAGTGGTCAATTACCTGAAAGAGTCATTTACCCATGACTCCCTTATTTTATAAGATATTCTAGTGGCTGTGATAAACACATGACCAAAGCAACCTCCAAGGTCATAATCCATCATTGAATGAAGTCAGGGCAGGATCCCAAGGCAGAAACCATGGAGGAATTTTGATCAGTGGCTCAGTTAGTTCTCTTTTCTACCCTAGACTCACCTGCCTAGGGATAGTACCACCCACATCTCTAATCAGTCCTGCCTGTGTTGTGGTAGGACTCTGCCTAATTTAGTCACTTTGATTTAGGCACCTCAGCGTTGTCCAAAGATGCACAAACCAGCACACCTGTATGGTCTCTGTTTATCTTAATTAGATCATCTTTCTCTTTAGTCCTCTCTATCCTGTCCTGAGAGTGACCTCTCCCAGTGTTCTAAGTCAGTGCTTTCTCTAATGTTCACTACTGCACATAAATCAACACTGACCTATCTACATTGAGGATTCTGACCCAGGAGCCACAGGTGGGGTCCAACCTCCTTTACTTCAAACAAAGTGTTAGTTACTGCCAGTGCCAGGATCACACAGACTATATTCTGGATTCAGTGTTGCAAGACAAAGAAAGATAAAGAGTAGTGGTTTTCTGCACATGCGCACAGCCATTAATATCATAATTAACTGAGAAAAAGCCTGTCAGATTTTTAATCCTGGGTCTCTCATCCCAGATAAATGAATAAGAAGCTCTGGTGGGGCTCATGTATGCACATTATCAACTCCTGAAAGGATTTGGACATATACTTACAATCGTTCAATTAGAAAAGAGTGCCCATGTAGTAACTGCTCCAGAGTCACAACTATTTGAATTGCTTTACATAAGGCAATTTTGCATTTCTCAGAATAAATGGACTTCATTTAGAGTCAGACTATCATGCTAATTCAGGAAATTCACATTAGTTACATTGCCCGACTATTAAATCTCTGATATTGTCAAAACAAACCAACACAAAGGAAAAAGTCCTTCTAAAGATGATAAATGACAGAAAGGTTCAGCTCACTTTACTTCTAACATGCAAGTCTATTCTGGGTCCTGGAAAATGTTCAAAGATCAGTTAATCAATCTTTGTCTTATAGGGTTCACTGTCTCATGGGGGAAATCAAGCATTGTCTGCTGCTACTGAAAGGCTGCTCTCTAGGATGAGTGTACAAAATCAGCACATGAGGGATGATCCGGAGCTTGATCAGAAATCTGAAAAAGTCAGGTTATAGATAGAATGTTTCCTGGTTTTGAAGCAAGATCGATGAGTATGAAGGGATTCTTAGATGAAAGGGAGCCATAGCACAAAGGCTATTCAATTGTGTTGTCTGGAGTAGCCCTGCAGAGAAGCCTCTTTGACAGGAATATCAGGTTTTTTTCTTTTTCTTTTTTCAAGACAGGGTTTCTCTGTGTAGCCCTGACTGTCCTGGAACTCACTCTGTAGACCAGGCTGCCTCGAACTCAGAAATCCACCTGCCTCTGCCTCCCAAGTGCTGGGATTAAAGGCGTGTGCCACCACTGCCCGGCTGACAGGAATATCTTTTGTGTGGAGCTTTTGAATCACAGCACTGCACTGAGCAGACAAATTTGCCTTTTACTATTTTACTTAGTACATACATGGAAAAGGACCACACATGGCTACTGGTCAACAGATCTCATGCTAAATTAATATAATAGCATTCTGGGTGCATAGTCCTACTCTTGTCAGTTCAGGACTTTTATGTCAGGTTTGATTGACTCTGGAACACTGACAGGGTAGAATTTCTGAAGTGAGACTGGGATCGTGGGTTGAGCAAATTCTCTATGGCAATACTGCCTGTACAGAGCCTTTGTGGATAGATGTTCTGGATACAAAACATCCATCCCAACTGAAACACCTTAAACCTTTGAAAACTTCACAAATAATTATATGAAAAGCTATAACAGAGGCTATGAAAGCATTCATACTAAGAGATAAATATTCAAAAAGGAATCAACTGAATTAATGGGCAAAATATTTTCATTGAAATATAATTAACATTTCATAAAATCCATTTAAAATACATTTTGATGTATTTACAAACTTGTGCAATCAACACTATTATTTAATTCCAGACAAGTGGATTTCCAAATTAATCTAACTTTCATAACAACATCAAAATTATCCAATGCATGAAGATTAGACTTTTCAATTAATAAGAAGAATTATAAGGTCCTATGCCAAAAGGAAGCAAAAGAATGAAGTAGGGCTCCTACTACATACAAGTTTAACTCAAAATAAAGTAAGACCCTTAGTGAGAGGGAAAAAGCTCAGAGAAGGAAACATGATGTCAAACCTTTGGGACATAAACAGATTCTTAGATATTCCAACAGAAATACGAGTGGCAAAACACAAATGCCAGGCTATCAGAATTTTTAATAATTCATTTCAAAACTCACTATCACAAAAATGAGAAATATGCCCCAGAAAAATGTAAGACACTACAAGAAAATGATATATATGATAAAGAACTTGTTTAGAAATGAGCAATTAATCTTACCAGACATACCTCCAAAATGTCATATGAATGGCCATTATACACATGAACAAATTTTCATCAATGCCCATTAGAGAAATGCAAGTCAAACCATGGTGAGATACTGTTTCAGGCAAATACAATGGTTAATATCACAGTAACTGATGCTAGCAATCATTGTTGAGGACACAGAGAATGGAAGCCCTAGTACCTTGCTGCTCAGAATGAGAAATGTCGCAGCCACTGGGGAAAACAATCTGGCACTTCTTCAACAAATTAAACACAGCGTTGTCATTATTGCAAATCAATTTCAAGACATTTAAAAACATATGTTATCCAGAGATTCTTTAAGCCTAGAATGAGAGCTACAGTGATATTTATTTAATAAATAGAAACTAACCTTCCAGAAGATACTAATGTGAAGCCCAGACTGAGAACCATTGTCTGAGGACTGGAGAAATAGAAGGAGATAGATTTCATTTGTGCCCCATTTGTTCCATTCTGTTTATGACCCACTTGGCTTATAGACTTAAGAAGACCTTACAGGAGAAAATTAGCTGCTAACCAGACATAAATGCACCACCTTTTACTTTCAAGGCAAGGCAAATGATAAAGTGAACAGAAGCTCAGAAATCAAGATCTTCAGATCTTGGCTTAATTCTAGCTACAGGATCTGAGCAAATCACTTAGCATCTTTGTGTCTGCTTTCCTCTACAAATGGAAACACTATTCAAGAGAACCTCTAAGGGCTCCTATATACGGTATGGCTCTAGACACAGACAAGACTTAGACTAGGTCCACCTTTGATCAGCTTTTCAACAGTGTTGGGCTAAAGGCTTACATGAACACAATGCTCACAAAGCCCTAGGCTATCAAAATTATTATTTCTCCAGTTTTTATATGTAAAATCTCTTGGTGAAAGAGGTCAATCCAACCAAATTATCAGAACTCTTAACTTTGGACTGTCAGTCACTAGAAAATACTGCTCCTATCAGATGGATCTCTAGACTATTCCAAATTATGATTATAAAAGTCATATGTACCTACTGTAGTGCACTTAGAGAAATTAAGAAAACAAGTTATTTCTCTTGATAATCTTTGCTACTACACACATGAGACTTCACTTCATAGTTGAAGGTTTGGGTAGCATTTCTCAAATACTTTTATATGAAAAAAATTAATCAAGCAACTGTGTTATTTCCATTTACTTGCATCACCAAACTGTACAGAAATAGAATTTAACCAGCTTAATTAATATTTGGGCATCATTTTACTAAGTTGCCATTTCCAGTGACAATCAAAGTACTTGTTTTTCTGCAGTTATAAATAATGTTGAGACAAACAGATTCTGCATACATCCTTGTGCCCGTTTCTGAACGTGCCCTTAGGACACATATCAAATTGCCCATCCAAGAACTCCTTTCTGGGAACCACCTGTTCCCCCAACAGGTGTCCCGTATTTATATTTAAGGTGTGGAATCCTGCCTTCAGACCATAGCTAATCGGTGTGATACGGTATGCTGGATCCAAACAACTCTATTTATTTTTTAAATTTGGAACTTTAACCTAGAGGAGATAAAGACAGTGTTATTTTTAGCCAAGTTGCATGACTGGCAGCATTCTAAAGGAAGGGCTGTTCTACTAAATAAGACATCAGAAAGCCCAGATTCCTGCGATTCTCTAAGCCTGGCTTTCCAGCTCTCCCTGAGTGTATCTAGGATGCACACTCAAATCTTTTCAGAAAATACTCTTCCTCAATGCATTTTTATCTGGTTGACTTCATCATCTTTAAAATGAAGTAAAATAACTCTATTAGTAAGAAATAAGTGAAGTAAGTAACATTTCTGGCAGAGGTATTAATTGGCTGAAGTAAATATACCTCACAGGATTCAGTCCAGTGCCAGGTATATTAGGCTTACAATAAATCCTGCCTGAATGAAACATAATGTATGATTCTTAGCTTATAGATTCATTTTACTATTTAACATAGCACTAAGTATAGCAGCATTTAATGTGCCTGGCCCTTTAAAGGACCCTTCGTCCTTTGAGGTCAGTTTCCTCTTGGAATTCTGGGAACGAAAGAGGATATAAAAGCAAGCAGAAGTTGAAAAAGAGGAGTTGGATTCAGGGTTTAAGAAGACAGAAGAGTAGGGTCAGAGAGCAGAATGAGAAGAACCCACAAACAAAGTAGAGAAAAAAAGACAAAAAAAAAAGCCATAATTTGGTTTACTCATAAATTTTAAAATTGTGTTAATAGTTAGTCTAGTTTCCCATCTAATGAAGGAAGTTTGTATCACCTTAGAATTCCAGGTTACAGTTCATTGTTTGGGGTAAATCAAGGTAGGAACTTCAAATAGCTTGTCCTATCACATGCACAGTTAAGAGCATAGAGAAATGAAAGTGGGCACAATCATTTGCTTTCTTGTTTGTGTCCATCTTGATTTCTCTACTACTACAATGTTAAGGACTTCCTGCCTAGGGAATGACGGTGCCCATGGTAGGCTAGGTTTTTCCATATCAAGTAGCTTGATAAAACAATCTACCACAGACATGCCCACAAACTAAACCAATGTAGACAATCCATCATTGAGACTCTTCCCAGGTACAACTCTTCTAGTTTAACAACTAAAGCTAATCATCACAATAATAACATTTTTAAATATCTTAGACTTAGTATGTTTTCTGATGCCCTATGATTGGGAAATCTGCTACCTATGAAGTACATTTTAACATGCTTTTCAGGTACACATACCAACAAATTACTAGAATTTTTCCAGAGAGTACTCTCATTTGTAAGGATATCACTAGTATACTCTCAAATTGGCTGTTGGTTTTGGTCTTGCCTCTGTTTTTAAGAAAAGATCTCATCTTAATGGCTAGAACCTCTGGGCTTAAAAGATCCTCAATTTCTGGCTTTCAAATAGCTGAGACTATAGTTATTTGCCAATGTACCCTCTAGGCTTTGGTCTTAAAATATTGCTATCCATATCATTAATATAATCACTGTTAGTTTATCTTCATTTGTTCCCATTTACTTAGGTATTTGTTCATGAATATTTATGTGCATACATATGTAGTATATGAATATGTATAAAATATATATGTGCATATGTAATTATTTTTTCATGTCCATATATGCACATATATGATATACAAACACATATGCATGTGTCAATATGTAAAATGTGTATACACTTATATATGTGTGTATATATATATACGCATACACCTGGTGTGCTTAAACAAACACATATGTAAAATTGTCTCATTTTACATTTCAAAGTTTTATCATTAACTACAATATCAATTACTTGACATTCTAGCTATTACAGCTTCTGTCTGTATACCCATATATCACCTATTTTATTCATTGTTCTTCTAGGTCTTATTACTTGGGATTCTCTTATTCATATGCTTGTTAAGTTTGAGTTTGTTATTATTTGAGTTTGTCACCATTTTTACCACACTTATGAATTAGTCTCCTCCCACCAAGATGCATTGTCCTGAGGACCCACTTTCCTTCCTTAACTACTACAGTAATATCAAGTAAACATTGGTGGGCACAAAGTGTGCAATCAGATAAATACTTTCCAGACGTATGTGTGAATACATAAAGAAGTCTTTCAAAGATGAATAGATTGTACTTTCATTCAATTGTGAAGAAAATGCAAAGGCAAGAGTGATTCCACAGTAAGGCTGTGACCATCTTTGGACATGCTAAGTTCAAGTTCGCTATGTGATCATAAAGTATGAGATGGGAATTTGATGATATAGCCAGCTAAAAAAGCTGGCTAGAGCACATAGATGCAGACTCTGTCTTGCAGGTAAATTCTGAAATGCTGTTAGTGGTTAGAATTCCCGGGCTGTTTTAGCATAAGAGTAGAAAAAGGACATTTCAAGCACCGCCCATGTCATCATCTCTAAGGGATTTGCTTGTCTCAATAGCCCCCATAAGTAAAAGTCCCCCAAACTTCCCATCTTGACAGTGTAAATGATCTCATTTTTAAAAACTCTTCTTGGTCTCCCTACCAACAGAAAGCCTGGCAGAGCTGACCCTGCACAGCTATTTATCCCAGTCTGTTAGACTCGTGTTTATTCATGATGTTACAGGTGTAAGAGAATCAATGCATCCCGTGGGGGTGAACAGAAGCAGAGAGCAGAGCCCACTTGCTTACCTGAACACTTGCTTAGCACCTCTGGCAAAATCCCCAGAGAGAAAAGACAGGGAGGTATAGACTGTTTTATCAGTAATGCACAGCAGCAGCCAGCCATCTCCCTAATGATTACTTGTATACAGACACTGATCAGTTCAACAATAGAGCTAGGGCTCAAACAGAACTTCCTCCTTGGTGATACACACCATGGCCCCACCAAGTGTGTTTATAATTCACTATCTCTGCCCTGGGGCTCTTAGAGGCAAAACATGTAATTTAAAAAAAAACGGAACCTCATTCTATAGTTGAAGATAATAAGTCGTAGGAACCTGCCTGGCGATTCCTATAGATTAAGTGTGACACCAAAATATATTTTCTTTTTTCTTAATTCACATTCCAGACCCCTTGCTATACCCTAGCATTAGTTCCTACAACACTTAATCCAGCTTCTGAAAGTGGTAGAAGCCCAAGTTCATGATCAATATGATACCATTCAGGATTATCGAGAAGCTGGTCTCAAATCAAGTATGATTTTGTGCAAAACTAATCTCCAACTACACTATCCGTCAGCTTTTTTCCTCCTACTTTCCTTTTTTCCCCCATTTTATACTCTATCCACTAGAGATTGAATGCCAGGGTTAAACAGATGCCATTTGTCCATATGATGCTTGTATTCCTTTCTATAGCTTGATCATTGAGCACTATTTCTGTTTCAATTGTTAGGGATGAGAAATTACCTTCTGCCTTGTGCCTTTAAGGAAGTCACTAGACAATTCTCGCATGTGCTAGGCTGCATGTTTCCATATTGTCTTAGAGTCATCTAGAATATGTCTTAAAAATATGCTTTTAAATGGCCAGTGCTCAGATAGATGAAGGAAGAACCCATCTTAGGCTTCTCTAATGCCATAAATATCCAGGTCCTTCAACACAATTATCTGTATGCTCAGTGAGACAGTTATGGCAATTCAGTCTGAAGTGTTGAGCAAGAGCCAACTGTCTTTTGAGTGTGCTCTGTTCATCACTAAGGACAGGCCCTGTAGGGCCATCCTGGACATTACTGAAAAGCAAATCACACTGTTGAGTCAAGCTAAAATCAGAATCCACTTTCACAGGATAGTAAAGTAGTAAACACCTCACTAAAAATGTAGTTCTTAGGCAACTAATAGCCCAACACTATGTTTGGGCTTTGTGTTTAACTCTGGGAAATTTCGTCTTCTTGGATTTCATTTACTATTTGATGTAAACAATATTCTTGTACATGACTTGATGTATTCTTCAAATCAGTAATAAAAGATTATAAACTAGACCAGGTTAAAGATAAAAGGTTGTACCAATGAACTGAGCTTAACAGGTACCCAATGGTTAAGCATTTTGGTCTGTTTAGCTGGTTTCTAAGTCACCTATCTGTACCTTTGAATGAGAGTTACAAGGACATAGGTAGACAATAAAGTGAAAGCTCTCTGAGAAGGCAGATTCTCGTTCCTTGAAGACATTGCTTATGAGGGGAAACAGCAGACACCAGGTAGAGTTCTAAACCAAAAGGAGAAAGGGGAAGACACAGGAATACTAAGAATCCCCAACCCAGCAAGCATGTAGCTAAATAACTCCAAGCCTTAGGAACCTCCCATTCTGAGAAAATAAAGCTGTGTCATCCTCACTCCCATCCCCAACTTGGTCTTCTGTAATTCTGTGAGTCTCCAGACCTTGAATTCTTTGTTGTCCAGGGCATCCTCCCAGGCAATCACCAGCACCCCAGTTATGATGATCCACAGCATTGCAGCTGGCCTTGGAGAAAGCCTACCAAGAGCCTGATTCAAACCTCGTCACCTTTTATTCATAGCCATTTGCAAATAGTTGACTGAGTAAATGCATTGCCATAGTCTCTGTCACCTTAAAGCTACATTGAGCTCACACTCTTTCACCATCAAAATGATCTACAGTAACTCAGTTTTGTGGATGAGATCCAGGTGGCTTTGCATGTATGTACTCCATGTTTATAAATACACATGTAGGTGACACTTTAGATTCTATCAGAACTCCTCTGTACCATCTACCTCCCACATCTAGGTTCTTGATAAATTTCAATTTTACTCATTCTGTATACCCAAGAGCTAGTAGACATTCCTCAGTTTCCTTTGAAGGGTTGCTTTCTTAGTAGAAGGGCAGCTTGAGATTTTTATATTTTAAAGAGATGGGAAAGACAAGAAGTAGAATAATTCTTGCTGCTGCTCTGAAGGTGATCTGGCACCTCACACCAGAGGAATTGTCCCTGACTGGTCGTCTTTCTACATTGTGTAGAACATTAATAAATAGACATTACCCTTCTAATGTTATAAAAAGTTCCTAAATATTATCTATGTTGCAAGCACCCGTAATCCTTCTAACCTCTTGGTTATAGAAATTAGAACAGTTTTTTGCCCCAACAAAAAAGCCTACAAACAATTCTAGAATGACTTCCTGCAAATTATGATCTTTAAAGGTATGAAAACGTTTCATGCCCCCCCCTCCCCATCATGGTTCTGTTTAAGATAGTCATTGTTGTGGACCCACTTAGGATATCTTGGAGGCAAGGAAAGTAACCAAGAGCTTTTGCAATATATTAAAGTTGCAAGGGAGCACAGAAATGCTCTGGCTTACCTTTCTACATTGAGACTATCCCCAGAGATATAAAATGAAATGCCCAAAATGACAAAGTCAGCTAAACACAATGCCAGAATAAGAGTTCAGGTCTTCTGACTTTCAATCCAAAGTTCTTCCTACAATACTAAAGAAGAGTGGCTGAACAGGAGAAAGAAGAGTCAAGAGGATCCTCTGACCACACAGTAAATCTCCAAAGTCACTTTACTGTATATAATTTGAAAAACTGGCAGATGTGCATGTATCTCGACAAACTCATCCTATAACTCCAGCTCCATCTTTTATGGACTGCTGCTGACTAAGCATCATCTTCCCACTGAGCAAGTGGCTCTTATGTAGCACTACAAAGACATGATCAGGGTTCTTTCAAAGACATCCATTTCCCTTTTACTTTCCTTAATGTGCTACCGGCAATGCTCCAAATTTGTAGCTTGCTTCCAGTGCATTAGCCACTAACCCTACCTCACATAGAGAGAACGCCAGACCAGAAGCTAGTCTTGTTTTTGTAAAACATGCCAGTGCCATAAAGAGACTTTCATTCTTCTGTAGGAAGCAATAAGGCTATCTTTAATTATTTATAAGAATTCATAGGCTTAGGTCATAAATCAGAGTATACAAGGGACCATTCAGGACTTCAAACAGATGTAAGTAGGGAGAGAGTCCTTGGTTACAGGAAGACACACCAAAAACACCACAGCATATCTGTATCCTTAAGCTTTCAAAGCACAGGAATAGTCAAAGACTTTTATGGTACATGGTCAATCGAGAGCTACTAATGTCAAATTAGTTCCTAACAGGACCAGCATTGTCTTTCAATGATCGATGATTCGTAAACTAGACTCATTAAGACTTCCTTAGGTGCTTTTGAATCAAGCCTAAAAATGGGTTCCAGCTTGTGTATTGTAACAGAGTACATATGATACCTATATATTCAGGGAACATCACCTTCTGGTCATGGCAGGCCAATTTTTTTCTGACATTTTTAAAATTTAGACTCCTACATCTCTTGCTAAACATGTATATGCAAGAACATAAGGATAATAACGAATTCTATGCAGAGCATTCTGCCATGGGGAAATCATGGAGGGTATTTTCTAGAAGAAATGTTATAAAGAACTCCTTCATTTCTTCTTAGAAGGTCAAGTCAATCAAATCCATTTCTACAAAATAAGACTTGAATAATAGTTTATTGCTGAAATTATAACAGCATTTCTCACTTTCAGTGATTGTCCAGTACTCAACAGATTTTATTCAGTATAAACACAAAGGGGAAATCAGGGACTCTGTCATGTCAAGATCACTGACTGATTTATATCCACTACCAGTGAGGAGCACTCCATTCTGTAGCTATGCTCAATCTTATGCAACATCATGTGACACTACTGATGGCATCCTCACAGCTCAGAGCAGATTTGGTACAATAAGGAATTGATTCTTCAGACTCATTTTCTCTTTTGCTTCACAATTTGATATAGAATTTGATGACATTTACTCAATATAATGTAGATGGTGTGATATACTTCCAGATAATATGAGACCGGATGTAGAAAGTGTACCAACGGATGTAAGGCTTATGAAGGCATAGAATCATGAGAAGGGAGAAAAGCTACCTATGCTTCTAATTTGTAATGCATTAGCTACAGCTATTTTGCTGGTTTGAACAGTTAACCTATGTCTAATACAGAGATCAAAGCTGAAATATACTGCTGACTCAGTGAAAGCCTGAGATGGAAGAAAGGACACACTGAGCTAGACACATACAGTATTGCTATTGCATGGCTGAACTTCTCGTGTATCATTTGCAATAGAGTAAGGAACACGGACATATGCCTCTGCAGATGAAGAGCAAGGAGCATGGTTGGAAAAGGTAAGAGTAAAATCCTGCTGATTATTCTCAATGCTTAAATGCCTTTAGTGTAAGAGATCAGACAAGAAATGCTTGCGGGGTTTTTTTGTTTTTGTTTTTGTTTTTGTTTTTTTGTTTGTTTTGTTTTGTTTTGTTTTGTTTTTTTGCTGTTTGTTTGTTTTAATCCATGGGTTAAAGGAAATGGAATAAGTCTAAATATCAGTAGTCTTAGAAGCTTGGATGTGCTAACTGCTTCTAGTTCCCAAATATGGAGAAAAAAGTCTGGAAAATATTTTAGGCTACAAATGCTTGTTAATCTGAGAAATGTATCACGGGCTATTTGTTTTTCTCTTTAACATGCAAATCTTTTTCCTTCTATTTTCTTTGTATGATATTCAGTATATGTGTGAACTGTGTGGACTGGTGAACTGTGTAGACTGATGGACATATCTATGCATACATGTAGGGGGTCAGAGGTTGACATCATATTTCTTTCCTTATTGCTTTTCACCTTATTTTTTGAGACAGGATTGCTCACTGAGCCTGGGACTCCCTATTTTGGCTAGACTGGCTGGTCAGTGAGTCTTCAGAATCAACCTGTCTCTCTGACATTATACCCAGTTCTGGGGTTACTGGTATTAAAGTGGTTATAAATACTGATATTAAAGTGGTTTAAAAATAGTGTTTTTTTTATGTAGGTGCTGAGGATTAAAAATGGGTATTCATGCTTTCATAGTGTGAATTACCCATTGAGCCATCTCCCCAGTCTTCAATTATTATTCCAGCCTTGTTTGCATGTAACCAAGTACAATGATGAGCATTTGGGACAGACATGATGTTTTCATATCCAGGTCTGCTCTATGTGTAATCCAAATAAGCTAAACTCACCCTTTTTCTTCCCTTAAAAACTTGGGCCAAGGATTCAGTAAAGGGCTTTGGGACTGTAACAAAGGGAAAAAAGAGCTTAGATCTTCAAACACAGAAGCTCCACCCTTATCCCATCTGCCCACTCAAACTGGTTGGCTTTGAAGTGAAGGTTCTAAGGTCCAGGGGTGGTCTTTCCAGCTGGGATCCTTTCCCTCTGCATGCAAGTGGGCTGGGTTTCAATCACTGATGTCGAGCACTGGCAGTTGAAGGACATCCCTGACAGATCATTAGCTTGCTGGAAACCTGGACTTCTGTAATAGATATCTGTCAATACTTTCTGTGCATAAAGAGTCACGTCAGAAAGCGTCCTATCATGAGGTAAAGAAGAATGATTTAAAATCTAGGGTCTGCTATAGAGTAGATGTTTACTGCTAAAAAGGCTGTTTAAGTTACTCTACCTTATCATGTTATAGAGTTGTTATACTTGTGACATGAGGAAGGATGAAAGTATTTAATGTAATGCCTCCCAGTTCCAGTGTTCCATGAGTAGTGCCTTCTTTTTATTTTTCTATTTCTATGATAAGAATTGTTATTGAGCTCCTGCTAAGTGCTAGTCTAGCTAATTGCTTTGTACACACACACACACACACACACACACACACACACACACACACACACACTATTTTGCAACAGCTTTATAATATTGGACCTACTATTCACCAAATTCTGCCCCAGTTGCATATAAAGCACAGGGAGATTAGAGGTTGGCCAAAGGTATACCATCAACATGTGGAGTTCGATTCCAGAGCTCAACTGACCATTACCTGCCCTGCAGCAATCATTTGGCCTAAACACACGGACAAGAGAGAGAGAGAGAGAGAGAGAGAGAGAGAGAGAGAGAGAGAGAGAGAGAGAGAGAACATTTTCAGATTTTGTGACTGCAGAGGCCTCACATCGGGATTCTGAGAAAGTAACTCCTACACTGGATCCTCTGATCATGCTGAATTTGTTTATTTATCTTTTCAAGTCCCTCTCTCTGTCAGCTCCTCTTTGGTGGAACTACTTAGAAGAAGCAGGGGCAGCTCCTTGTCTGGTCTTGTTGATATGTGTACTGAAGGGAAAGTTTAAGTAAAGCAGGATACCACAGTCTGTTTCTTGCCTCTGTGATTTGTGTTGAAGTGACCTCCCTGTTTTCCTCATGGGATACATGCACAGACGGGAAAAATATCTTCCCATGCTATCTGTCTATCTATCTACATACATACATATATATATAACGATATATATATATATATATATATATATATATATATATATATATATATATATATATATATATATATATCATTACCTAAGAAGAGTTGCTCAGGAACCCAAGTGCAAACCATTTACCCTCTATTTAAACTTAAAAATTTCATGTCTTTTGACAAATCAGACAGTCCAGTGAAAGCCCTGAAGTGGGAGCCCCACAGTATGGAAGTCATTTAGTAACTGGGAGTTGGCACTGACATTCAGGGACTACTGAGCCTCCAGCTGGTGCAAGGCTCAGGACCTTCACGTTTGACAGACAGGATGCAGAGGCATGATGTTCAGAAGGCATTACCCTCTTGCTGCCTCTATCCCTTTTGCAGTATTGACTTTTACTATAGTGTGATTGTCAACATCAAGATAAGGCTCAAGGGTCAAGACCTCTTGGTATTTTATTTTCTACTGTGGCTTTCTTTTCCAGAATCTACTTTTAACAAAATGCTTTTCATAGTACAAACATTAGAGGAAGCAGAGGTGAAGCTTAGGTGAATATAACAGACCCAATTAAAGTGATAATTCAGCCTGCAGGAGAGATGATGGTACCCTATTCTATACACACCAAACACACACACACACACACACACACACACACACACACACACACACACACACACACACACATTACACACACTACACGCATATATATCCACCTCCCATATCCCATCACCTTGGACCATTGTGAGTAAAACATAATTCAATTAAACTATTTATGTATGTAAAGTATTCCTCTGCCTATGCCTTAAGAAAGCGCACACACACACTTTTCAGAAGCAATCATGATATGCAGAGGCTGTTCAGCCTGTCTCCACATTTGTAGCTGTATGCATCATTTCTGATGCTCACCAGTGCCCCCACAGAAGCAACATAACCCCTCATCTCCATCTCCACCATCAGTGCTTTAATCCAGGCTTTAATCTGAATTTTCCTCATTTTTCATCTAAATAAATATAAGTCCCCCCATAGTCTTCCTTGCTCATCATTTATCTGCAGTGACCCCCAAATTGGCTCCATTAACACATGCACACTTAGGTATTGCTCCTTTGAGGTAAAGTCTATTTTAACTTTCGTATGACTGAAGACTGAGTCCAAATGTTTTTCAGTTGCAGGCCTTTGCTATATACAAAAGTGTGTCCTAAGCTTCCGGTCCTACCTGCTCGGCTCTCCTGGGGTTCTGCTCTACGTGTTATACTCTAGCCATACCCAAGTTTTCACAGCTCTCTAGACACTGTGCTTTTTGGTTTTTTACCACTTTTGAGACTATCATATAGTTACACTATCTCTTTACTCCTTTTCCTTCATCCAAACCCTCACTTGTGCCCTCTGTCCTTAATCTGTGTCAAATACATGGACTTGTTTTTCTTTAATGATTTGTGTGTGTGTGTGTTTTCCTAAATACATAAATAGAATTTTCTCAGTTTATATAATATCACTTATATGCATATGCTTTCAAGGCTAACCATTTGATATTAGGTAACCATTTGGAGAGTTCTTTCCTAGGAAAGACAATTCATCCTGCTTGCAGCATTCCATAGTTGCCTGCCATTGTTTGTCTACAGTTGAGGTTTCCTGAACTTACCCCCTTCCATGCCTAGTGGTGTTGTCCCTGTTAAAGTCATGTTAGGCAGACTTTATGGATGTAGGTTCTGATATTTCACAGTCTCACAGCAAACTCCATATTCCTCTGGATTTTAAAATCATTCCTTTCCACTACTGAAATGATCCACAAGCCCTAGATGCAGGAGTGGTATTGTAGATATATCATTTGGGATTGTACTCCACAATTCTGCATTTTGATTGGTTGTGGCTTTCTATAATGTTCTCCATATGTTGCAAAAAGACGTTTCCTTGATGAGGGGTGAAGACTACATTTATCTGTGGATATAAAGACAAATATTTAGAATATAGACAGGGATTAGATCCAAGATCCATGGTTTTACTGGCTCTGTGTAGCTGGCTAGGTTTCCAGTTTCAAGAATAGAATGGCTTCCATTTGATCTTTGCTGTGTCTAGAATGTCCCATCCTTGCCCTTCACTCATCTTTCAAATGAATCAGTCTATATTTCTTCTTTTCCCAGTGTTTAGTTCTAAGACAAATCTATTGCTGTCTCTTATTAGACCTTCCAGTCGGTTGTGTCCGTTCAGCTCTGTCCCTTCCTTTATCATGCCGCATTGTTTGTATTGATGGATATGCCCCTCTGCCGGTCTCTTCGGACTGAGAGTAGGCAAGGGCAAGGACTTGTTATCTTAGTCCTTTGTACTCAGCATCATCAGACATGCAAAATAAACTTAATAAATTAGAATTACTATTTAGATGTCTTTTAACACTAAAAGCATAGTAACAGTGACAAAATATAACATAAATATTATCTTTCCTCAACTCTTTAGAACTAAAAATATAAAGCTCAGCTAGTCTAAAGCTAAGGAACAACTGGCTCTGAAGTCTGGGAATCCAATCCTACTTGAGGATTCCAAGTTGACCCTAATGAGTGCCTAACAGAAAACCCACAGCTGTCCACATGAAACCTGACGTAAGTGAAAAATTTAGCAATGCATTTCTCCTTGCACTGAGCTTCTTGTGTCCAGTGATAACATACACAATGTGCATAAAGTTGCATAAAGTGTAAGCTCAAATAAGCATTCTTGGGCTCTGTGGAATAGCACATGTAAACATTACTTTGAAGGACACACTAAATGATAGACTTAAATGAGAGTAAAAAGACAGAAACCAGCATGTGAACGACTTCATTGCCTTTTATATTTCCGTGAAGCCTAGGGTAGAGGCAAGTATTAAAATAACAAGATTGAAAAGTAGCTGGTGAAAGGTCTTTAGCATTTCTTGGCTGACATTTTTAAAGGGGCTTATTAATTCAAAAACCCTACAGCGTTATATGCATACAGAGAATGAATCGCTAAGTCACAGACAGACAGGAAGTCCCCACTAGCGGAGACAACTAATAGGAAAGGGGGGGAAAGAGGCCGCCACACCTCTGCTATCTCTTTAACTATCCCCTTTCAACACTACCTTCCCTAAAGTCAGATCGACAGATGCTTAATCAAGTTTCACAGCCTAGACCCTTGGCAGGCTGGGCTTCTGGGTAGAAGTGGCCGCCCTGTTGATGGAGTTATTCAACGATAGTTTGCCAGTGTGTCAGCAGTGGAGGTGGGCAGTCTACCTGACCCTTTGGTGTTCTCACAGCACCTAACAGTCAAATCTCTTTCAAAGCCAGAAAATATCAAGCATCTCTGCTACCTGAATTATGTCTAGCACCCAGGGACAAAGCACAAGGACTTTTCCCCGTCCTTGTCCTTGCTGGTCCCATATCCTGGAAGGCTTTTGATGTCCAGTGTCAGCATCTCATTCAACCATACAATGTATTCATTGTCTATGCTCAGCTTATTTGAAAGCACAACACCCTCTGCTCCCACAGGTTTGTGTTTCCAGGCAACTAGAGATTGGGTCAGAATTACCAAATCTTTTACTTCTGTTAAGTGCATCCTAAAATGTCTCTGGCATATCTACCCTCTCAATTTATTATGAAGTGCCATTAAGATGTCCTGCCATTATTTTCTCTCCATTCATTCTAACCTCCTTCTCTTTGACCATTTGCATGTCATAAAATGTGCCATGTAACATACCTTTGAGAAACGGTGGCACATGCCTGTAATTCTACTACCTTGGAAGATGGAGATAGGGAATCAGGATTTCAAGGCCATTTTCAGCTATACAAAGAAGTTCAAGGATACCTGAGCTACACGAGACCCTGCCACAAAACTACAATTTTAAAAAATGAAAAGAGAATCCCATATAGAGTCTCCAGCTCCTGACAATCACCAACTATATCACCTCAAACTAAACTTCCACAGTGACACAATGAATGAAAAAGGGAGCCAGATGTAAGCAATTCCTACTTTTTTCAAAAACTCAACCATAGGGAAAAAGACTATTTCAACATTCAATTCCATAGGATACTATGTAAGGCCATGTTAAGAAAATAGCAATTGGTTTACAAGAGTCTTTATGATATTCATATAAGTAGAACTCTTTTTTTTTTTTTAATGCTCATGCCTTTTAAAGCATTTCTTTGAATCTATTACTCAATAAATCAAACATCACTGTGATCATCAGTCTTTCTTATCAACTTGATACAACATAGTCACCTGTGATCAAAATCTTTATGAGAGTTATCTGCATTGGATTGGCCAGTGGGAATATCTATCGGTATTTTTTTAATTGAGTTGGTTTACTTTATATGGTAAGACTTAGTCTACTATGGGTGGTATCATTCCCTGGGCATTGTGTTCAGAGCTGTTTGAAAGCAAAGAGTCAAGAAGAGAACAAACAAGTAAGCAGGCAAGTAAGACTATATGCATTTGTCTCTCTTTGCTGTTTACTGTGGACGTTCTGAGACTGGCAGCTTCAAGCTTCTGACACTGTAATAATCTTGTATTAATGAGATGTAAGCTGGAGCTGTTAAAATCTTTCTCTGCTGAATTGCTTTTCTTTTTTTTTTTTTTTTTTTTTTTTTTTTTGGTTTTTTTTCTAGACAGGGTTTCTCCGTGTAGCCCTGGCTGTTCTGGAACTCACTCTGTAGACCAGGTTGGCCTCGAACTCAGAAATCCACCTGCCTCTACCTCCCAAGTGCTGGGATTAAAGGCGTGCGCCACCACTGCCCGGCTTGAGTTGCTTTTTTTTTTAAAATCATAGAAACAGAAATGAAACTAGAATGGCAATTTTAACCAGGTGTAGGATCTTTACTTTGATAAATCCAGTCATATGGCTTTATGTGGTTGGACTATTTTGTGAAAGAATTTGGAATCTAGAGCTAGAAAAACTATTGAATGATTTGGGCAGAGTTTAGTGGGCCATTCTTGTGGGAGTTTGGGAGAAAGTTGAGAGTGCGTTCTGGCACTAGAGTCCCTGGTCTTATTTCAGAGGAGAACGCAGATTTTGCCTTAAACTGGATTAAAGCCAGTCTCATGATATTTTGACCAGGAATTTTTGTGTGTTATTCATGCTAGGGCTGAAGAAGCATATGCCATTGCTAAGGATGCCAGCACCACTGAAACTTCCACTTTTATTGTGACAACAGGAAGGTGTTTCCTTAGGTCAGCATTCCAAGGCCAGTCAGTGCAGCTGTGGCCTAAGGAGGCTGGGGGACAACTTCAGGTAGTAGCATGACTAGGTAGTGTGAGATGTGTCCATGTTGTTCCGGTTTTCAAGACTTTGAAGGATAAAGGACTGGGTGGTTCATGGAAATCAGCTGAGTCCTGGCACTATACATCAAGGTTAGGGTCTCTGGAGATGCCAGAAGAGTCTTTTGTGTGGAACTATGAGGGTGAGGTTTTGGTTGCAGTAAAGGGCCCAGGATATTGGAGAGACCAGGACCATTGGACATCTGCCAAGAAGAGTTGCAAGGACAAGTGAAGTTAACCTGAGTCCAAGAGAAAAGTTGTATGTGCATCAGGTGGCAGAAAGGTATGAGACTAAACAGACCCTTTAAAGCCAGATTACAAGCCCCAGAAATTGAGTTATAGAATTTAATGTTTGCTCTGTAGGATTTTGGTTTTGGTTTTATCTGATTGTTCTGTTCCATTATATGTTGGATGGATATACATTGTTTTTCTTAAGAGATACTGGGCCTTTAAAATATTGGGATTTCTAAAGACTTTAAAATTTGGCTATATTTTATATTACAAGATAATTTTGAGACTTTGGGGACAAGGGGTGGAACATTATGTTTTAAAAGTGGGATGTGTGTATGTGTGAAGTTGACAAGGTATAGAGCATGATGATTGACTTTGATTGTCAATTTAACACAGTGTGGAGTAAACTGGGAGGGAAGTATTTATGGGGAATTGTCTGCACTCTGATAGCCTATGGAGATGCTTGATGTCTTAATTGAGTTGGTTGATGTGGGATGATCCAGTCCACTGTGGGTGGTGTCATTCCCTAGGCAGGGTGACCTGGGCTGTGTGAGGATGAATTAAGTTACATACAAACAAACAAGCAGAAACATGCATTTGTTTCTTTCTTCTTTGACTGTGAATATGAATTGTGATGTGAATATGGTGAATACAATGGTTTCTTAAAACTTCTGCCTCTGTGACTTTCTCACAACAGTGGACTCAAGCCTACAATTGTGAATTAAAATAGATGCTTTCTCCTATTAGGGTTTTGTTTTGTTTTTTTTTCATCAGATTTTATCATGAAGTGAGACTAGAACAATCACCGTGCTTAAATAGCTCTAACCTACTCCCTCTGCCCTTTGCCTTTTATTTTAGACCAAGGAAACATATAGTCAGTGATAAATCGAAGTAAATTTTATTCAACAAAAAAAGAGCTTCTCTACCTGTGCTACCGGGGGAGCTTATGTGGTGCTGGGAACTGAAGCCAGGTCTCATCATGTAACACAATGCCTACAGAGCTACAGGCCCAGCCCCAACCCTAGCATTGTTAGTATTTATGGTCCTGGAGCACTAATCCAGTGCTTCCTTTCTCACTTTGAAAACTGCTACTCACCTTACTAAAGGTTTCCCTGAAGTGATCTCCATGGAGACAAAAATCAAATGCTGAGGACAGAACCATGGATTTAGCTATTGTTAGCAAATATGGACCCTCCAAATGACAGCTTTCCTTGAAAAGGAACACCAGAGTTGGAGTTTTAATTCTTGTGTGGTGTTTGTTTGCTGTTTCGTTTTGTTACAAGGTTTCTCTGTGTAGTCCCTGCTATCCTAGAACTCACTTTGTAGACAAAGCTAGCCTCAAACTGACATCTGCCTGTCCCCCCTCCCTCCTGAGTGCAGGGATTAAGGGTGTGTGTCACCACATCTGGCAGGGTTTTAAGTTTTTTCCTCTTCCTGGCCACAGTTTTCGCCTTTGTCTCAAGAGCCTGCACAGTTCTTTATTTTTCACACTGGGGCAGGGATAATTTCTGTAGCAAGAAAACCCCATTGACATGGAAATCTGGAACCTTGACTCTCAAGGACACATCAGAGAAGCTGGTAAACACAGGACCCAGCCACCTCTTTTTGAGGGCTTTCAGAGATGAGATAAGTGATTCTAAATGGTATTTGCCAAATGCAGTGAAAGTAGCTTATTCAGATTAGTTTCCCCTTTCACCACAAGTAGGTATCCTATAAAGAAATAATATATTTAATGTGCATATATTTCACAAAGTACTTTCAAATTTCTCTTTGGAAATTGCTATCAAGATCTTTATAGCATTTTTTAAAATATAATTATGGTTCATGTCCACTTTTCCTTTCTTCAAGGTCAATTTGTTATTAGACATAGACAAGCAGGGCCTGATGGCCCAGGTCTGTAATCTCAGTTACTCAAACGATTGAGGCAAAGAATCGCAAGTTCAAGAACTTCTTGTTCAAGTTAGCAAGAGGCTGGCTCCAAAACAAGAAGTTTGAAATGGGCTGTGAGTATCTTTCTGGTAGAGTACTTACTCATATTTCTGTTAAAAACAACCAAGGAGAAATAACTAAAGCTCACTTTTATCTAGTATAAAAAATAAGATAGATAAAATACATATGTTTTAAAACATGCACACATGTCATTAATTTCCTATGTTATTTTGAAGATGTTTCCATACTAACTAAAGGGTTTGCAATGTAATTAGAAATTAATTTTCCTAAGTTATTTATATCAGAGTCAAAATGCAGTCATTCAAATGAATTTGGTCATTATGGCTCAAAGAACAGTCTCAGGTAGGACACATTTTCACAATGGACACATGCTGTAGAAAAAAGGGATGGGGGAGGGGGAGCTATGGTGTTTTAGATAGGAATGGCCCCACATACACTCATATATTTCAATGCTTGTCCCATAGAAAGTGGCAATATTAGTAGGCCTGGCCTTATTCTACTGCTTCAGATCAAGATGTAGAACTCTCAGTTCCTCCAGCACCATGTCTGCCGGCATGCTGTCATGTTTCCTGCCATGATGATAATGGACTTAACCTCTGAAACTGTAATCCAGCTCCAATTCTAAGAGTGGCCTTGGTTATGGTGTCTCTTCACAGAAATAATACCCTAAATAGCTCAGGAAGTTAATATTATTTTAAATGCCATTGTTATGATATTAAATAATTTAAATCAAGGGAGGAAATGTCACATTGAGTATTATCAGAACTTTAGAAAATGTACTTGTAAAGACTGCAAAAATGGATGCCAAAATGCTAGACATGCCAGGCTATGGGTCACAGAGTAGCAGTGCCTGGCACTGCTCTACTCACTCTACAATTTGTAAGTTTAGTATTTTTCTTTAACTGAATTACTGGTACAGTGAGAAAAAGTATTCTTGCATAACAAAGAGAATAAGTACGTAGAGAGACTTCAAACTGATTATATGTTACTGCATGGTTCTTTACCTATGGCATGAAGTGGCTAAATGACTGTTGTCACATTGGAGACTCTTAGGACAAGTCCCAGAATAAAGTTCTATAATTTCATTCTGTGTAAAGATCTTTTTCCTTGAATGCTTCATACTTTCATCAATGTAATTGTTTAACCACATGTGACTTCAGATCAGTGTAGCCATGTATGGAGTGTGAAGTTCAAATAGAAACACACAGCCGGAGATGTGACCTTACACAGAATGTGACAGTCATTTACTGAGCATTCAGTTGTCACACAGTTTAAGTCACTTCATCAGGCATTTACAAATGCTGGACAGTTCCCAGCACCTGACACAGACCACTTCATGAGCAACTGTACCTTAGATATTTATGGCGATTTCTATGATCTGAAAATAACCTGGTATGCATTCCTGATGTGTATCACAGGGTTCTATATTCCCCATACAGCTCTTACCAGTTTCAAATATTTTCTCACGAGTAGTTTTTGGCTCGAGTTGCTAACGCCATAAGGATGCAGAGCTTGCTGTACTTCTCTTACAATTAAAATATTTGACAAAGTAACTTTCTACTGTGCATGTTAGGAAACTTTTGGGTTTCTTCATTGTCATAAAGACAATAAACAAGTCCTTCGGGTCCCCAATTCTATGCTTCTTAATTTATTAGCCACCTGCACTTTTGTACTTTGGAGCTGTAATCAACAAATGAGATTTCAATACTCAATTATCTAAACTTCCAAAAGAGATATAATGAGTATTAAGAGATTAATTTTTATAGAAATACTTACAATTACCATATAAGCAATTAAACACATGTACTGGCTAGTTTTGTGTGTCAACTTGACACAAGCTGAAGTTATCACAGAGAAAGGAGTTTCAGTTGAGAAAATGCCTCCATGAGATCCAGAGGTAAGGCATTTTCTCAATTAGTGATCAAGGGGGGAGGGCCCCTTGTGAGTGGTACAATCTGTGCACTGGTAGTCTTGGGGTCTATAAGAAAGCAGGCTGAGCCTGACTCCCCCAGTCCTCCTGGAGGCTAGACCACCAACCAAAGAATACACATCGAAGGACCCATGGTTCAGACCCCATATGTGGCAGAGGAGGGCCTTGTTGGCCATCAGGGGGATGAGAGGCCCCAGTAAAGGGGAATGTCAAGGTGGGAATATGGGAATGGGTGGGCGGGTGGGTGGGAGTTGGAATTCCCTCATAAAGGTGGGGTAGGGGGAGGGGATAGGTAGTTTCCAAAGAGGAGACCTAAAAAGGGGAAAACATTGGAAATGTAAATAAAGTATCAAAAAAAAAAAAAAGAAAGAAAGAAAGAAAGAAAGAAAGAAAGAAAGAAAGAAAGAAAGAAAGCAGGCTGAGCAAGCCAGGAGAAGCAAGCAAGCCAGTAAGTTACATCCCTCCATGGCCTCTGCATCAGCTCCTGCTCCTTGACCTGCTTGATTTCCAGTCCTGACTTCCTTTGATGATGAACAGCAGCATGGAAGTGTAAGCTCAATAAACCATTTCCTCCCCAACTTGCATCTTGGTCATGATGTTAGTGCAGGGATAGAAACCCTGACTAAGAAAATTGGTACCAGTGAAGTGAGGTATTCCTGTGACAAGCTGACCATGTTTTTGGGAGGACTGTGGAAGGACTTTGGAACTTTGAGCTAGAAGAGCCACTGCAATGTTAAGAGCTCTGTGGGGTGCTGTGTAGGAGCTTGGAAGATAATGTTGAGAACAGTGCAGAAGATGGAGGCCTGGCTTGTGAAATTTCAGAGGGAAGATTAAAAGACTCTTATCAGGGCCATTGCTAGTTTGATTTAAGATTCTGTAGTTTTGGTTAGCTGGGGCTGAAGAAATCAGCTGTGATTAACAAGATACCAGAACTACTAAAGCAAAACCATTGCATTACTGGGACTATTGATGCTGGTTAGCTGGAGCTAAGAAATTAGTGGTGATTAAGAAGAGACAGGCATCATTGAGGTGACATTTTCTGGGAAGTGTTTTTTGAGAGCACAAAGAGGCTGTGTTCCAGAGATAGCCAAGGTTGTACCTTGTGCTGTGGCTGGACTTGGTAATGTGTAAGAGTCACCCAGGTGGTACTGGTTTTGAAGTCATGAAGGAGTCGTGAAAAGCAGCTGAGGCCTGGGCACTGTGAGAAGCCGTGGAAGGCCATTGGTAAAGATGCAGCCTTAGTTGCAATTCCAGTACTGAAGGGGTCATGCAAAGGAGTTGAGGCTCAGGCACTGTGAGAAGCCTCGGAAGGCCATTGGTGAAGGTGCAGCCTCAGTTGCATTGACAGCCCAGGATTGAAAGGGTCATGCGGGAAAGGGCGCAGCATTTGAAACATGGCAGACGACGTAGATCAGCAACAGACCACCAATACCGTAGAGGAGCCCCTGGATCTTATCAGGCTCAGCTTGGATGATCGAATTTATGTGAAAATGAGAAATGACCGAGACATTCGAGGCAGATTACATGCTTATGATCTACATTTAAATATGATCCTGGGAGATGTAGAAGAAACTGTGACGACGATAGAGATTGATGAGGAGACATATGAAGAGATATATAAAGCCACAAAACGAAACATCCCCATGCTCTTTGTCCGGGGAGATGGTGTTGTTCTAGTCGCCCCTCTGTTGAGAGTTGGCTGAGACAAAAGATGGATCCTGTGTAGGAGAGTGGAGACTTTGCCTCTTGAGATGTACAGGACACTCCCAGAGAGAGAAGCTTACATGTATTCTGATAGTCAGGAATGACCTGAGGATCCCTTTACTCTCAAAGAAGTTCATTTGCAAGGAACTCACAAGCTCTTCAGCTAAATGACCTGTCCTCTCTCCAGCCCTCCAGTCAGTGTGACCACCTTGATCTTTTTAGGAGTTGGTTTACCCATTGTTCTTGCAGTTACTTTCAGGGTTTTTTGGTTTTTTTTTTTTTGTTTTGTTTGGTTTTTTTTTTTTTAAAATTAAATTTGATGTTTCCTTTTTTAAAAAAAAAGAAAAGAAAAGAAAGGGTCATGCAAAGGAGTTGAGGCTTGGCACCATGAAGAGAGCCTATGAGAAGGTGTTTGTAAAGCCTAGTTGCAGCGGAAGACAGCAGTGTTTTGGAGATGCCAGTACCATGAGATGACCACCAAGAACAGCAGCAGCAGTGGAGTACAGGCATCTGGAGCCGTATGTGCTACAAAGGGCAGAGCTGGAGAAGTGGCTCAAGCCCTTGGATGAATTCAGAAGATCGTGAGTGGATCCCAGATATTCAACGGTTGGAATTTGATTTTTCTTTTGACTTTGCCCTGATATATATTCCCTCCTGAAGAAAGAAGGTATTTTAGTGGAGCCCACAATTAAGAGACTTTAAATTTTTAAAGACTTCGAATTTTAAGAGATTGGATGTTTAAAAGGGACCGAAATGTTAATGTGTAAGAATTTGCAAAGACTGTGGGACTTGTAAAGTTATTTAGATCATGGGGATGAATAAGGAAGTAAGGGTCGAGGCTTATTGGTGATGTGTTTGTGTGTCAAGTTGACAAGGGGTCAATTGTACTGGCTAGTTTTGTGTGTCAACTTGACACAAGCTGAAGTTATCACAAAGAAAGGAATTTCAGTTGAGAAAATGCCTCCATGGGATCCAGAGGTAAGGCATTTTCTCAATTAGTGATCAAGGGGGGAGGGCCCCTTGTGAGTGGTACCATCTGTGGGCTGGTAGTCTTGGGTTCTATAAGAAAGCAGGCTGAGCAAGCAGGAGAGGGAATCAAGCCAGTAAGTTACATCCCTCCATGGTCTCTGCATCAGCTCTTGCTTGAGTTCCAGTCCTGACTTCCTTTGGTGATGAACAGCAGCATGGAAGTGTAAGCTCAATAAACCCTTTCCTCCCCAACTTGCATCTTGGTCATGATGTTAGTGCAGAAATAGAAAACCTGACTAAGACAACACATTTATATCTACACAACTTTTAATAAAATACTACCAGAATGTAAATAATACTGAACCAAGTAAATGAGCTTATTCTGACTGGGAAAACAAAGACCTGGAGCTATAACTTAACAGTCAGTAGAGCTTGAGAGAGCTAAGTACTGCACATGGGTGAGACACTAATGGATTCATCCAGGGATTATAATCTTTGAATAAGGAATGAGAGAATAACCGAGGACACTGTATTTTCTCTCAGAGCACTAAGCACAGGAAGCCTGGTTTCCATCAGGATCAATTCAAATATACCTCTCCCTTCCCAGCATACCTAATACAAAGTCCCTTATCACTGATGTGCTAGTAAGTGTCCAAAACCAGATCTCTAGAGAGAAACTCAACTGACTGGATATGTGCAAATATTTACCTTAAATTTTACTTGCATAAACGAATTGCATCAAGCAGTTTACAGTGATAATAGTGTATGCATTATTCATTAAAGCAAACTCTGTTTATGTTCTTGAGAGGGGAACAGAGAGGGAGAGAGAATGAATGAATGAATGAATGAATGAATGAATGAATGAATGTCAGAGTTGGATACTGAGTGCTGTGTTCAAATGTTCTCCACCTTATTTTCTGAGACAGTCTTTCACTGAACTTGGAGCTCACAGATTGGCTGGACTATCTGGCCAGGAAGACCTAGAGATCTTCCAGTTTTTGCTTCCCCAGGTCAGGTGCACACTACCACACTGGTCTATTTATATGGATGTAGAAGATCTCCATGTTTGCACAGCAAACACTGTACTGGCTAAGCATCTCCCCAGATCCACAGTAAACTATTCATCATTGATCAGTTCACACAAAATGTTTTGCTGAATTTTAGTATACTTTTATATCCATAGCCAGTTTGTGGTTGAAACTGAGCAAGTATAGGTTGGACTTATGGGTGTCATTGAGTGTAGAGCTAAAAAGAGATGTGCCTCAGCATATTAGCCTACAGTAATTTTTCCCTGAAAATGGAATTACTGCCAGCAATCATAAGATAAAGCTATAAAATTAATGTTTTTAGTATATATTATCTATGTTTCCAATATGACTTATTATATTTTAAATATACATAACTGAATTTTAAAAGCCATTTTACATGTATTTATTTTGTGTGCATATGTGAGCATCTGTGCACATGCCACAGTGCAGAACAGGTGCTCATAAGAAACTTCCAGGAGTCAGTTATCACTGTCTGCCATGCATGGCTCCAGAGATTGAACCTAGGTCTTCAGACATTGGGTGACAAGTGGCTTACCCACTGAGCCATCTCACCCAAATAACTTAATTTTCATAAGTACTTTATTTAATAATTGATTACAAAATCTCAATGGATTTAAGGATCAATTTTTATGAGCCAGCATGAGACAGTCTCAGGGTCCCACCTCGAAACAGAATCCTTAGCCTTCTCTAGTTTCTTTCCCTGGACTTATTCATTAAATGGTTTTACTCATCATTCAGAATCATAGATTTATTTGATGACTCTTTCTGCTACCAAAATATTGTGTCCACAACGCCAAGCATTTAGTTCATGTTCCTCATTTATGTTGTAGTAGGCAGGATCGATTCCAATGGACCTCTTCCTTCCCAGCGGATCTAATGCAAAGCTGCTTACCCACTGATGTGCTAGTAGGTGTCCACAACCAGATCTCTAGAGGGAAACCCTACACGCCAGGATATGTGCAAAGACCAAATAGTACGTTCTCTTGTCACTGTGTGTGAGAGAGAAAAAGGACACAGAGTTTGGAGTGAAAAGCTTTGTGACGAGGTCTTCTCATTGGCCTCTGTGGATAACAGGGCAGAAGTGCTAGGAGGGGTAAGAGCTCAGAAACAACCATAACCAAGACTGCAACTCACTCCATCGGGGACCTGGAGCTGAATAGCCCATTACAGTTGGCCTAGGTTGACCAAAGTGTAAGCCTTCTCCGTGGGTCTCATTTTAGCCATATACTAAGAGCTGACTCTCAGAGGCGTGACGTTGAATCCCACAAGTCCCTTTAGCTGAGGCATTGCCCGCAGGGAGCCCAGAATTGTCTAGTAGCAGCTGAGGAACATGTCCCACATAGGGTTAGCTTCAGGTCAGGGTGCCAGTGCCAGCAGAAAAGTGGAGTGCAATTAGAAAAATGAAGTATTGGGCCATTCCCAGGGAGCACAGGCAGGGAGCACAGCTGGTGAGGATTGGGAGAAGCCCGTAGCTTGGAAGGCATTCAAGTTCCCAGAACCTGTTCCAGAATTGTTGGTTCCCAGCGTTCAGAAGCAACTGTAGAATAAGAAGTGGAATGCATTGCCCACCTCTTTAATTCACCTTAGTACACTCCACAGACCCTCATAGAGACTCCAGCCAATTAGTGTCCACCCAGCATTCCTACAAAGCACAGACCATTCAACAATATTTATTGAATATCTATTAAGTGCCAGACTCTATTCTGTGTTTTAAAACTATGAGAGTCAATGAAATAGACTGTTCTTGCTCTAGCAGACAGTGTGTTTATTAGATTTTAACTTGCCACCAAATTAGAATCACCCACAGTACCTTAACATGCTGGAGAGTCTCACACAATTGGCATCAAAGACTGCTCCAGTATCCACATTCCTAATGGATTTCCACGTGTTCTCAGGGCTGAGATCCAATGCATTAGGCCACTGAATGAAAGGTATCAAACAGATAGACCAATGCTACCTCCATGTTGAACTTACAAATGTAGATTCTAGATACCAAAGAAATGAAAGACTTAAAAATGGCCTGATCTAAAAGAAAAAGGGGGGGGGGGGTTCAGTTTATGTTTCCTGAACCAGTTTGAATCAATACTCATAACCAAATTAAGTCATTGACACCTTGTATCTGAGATGGATGCTCAATATTCATGCTGCTCAGTTGGGTTTAGCAGCTGTATCCCCTGTGTTCTGTTTGATGGTACAACTGAAAAAGCTTCACACACATCAGTAGATGTCAGGGCAACCCACACATGCTCTACATCACTGTGGCTGCAAACTGGCAGCATTGGGGGCTTTTGGCTCCTGATAATGTGCCTTTTCTCTATATAGTCCTGACTCTGGTGCTCAGGCACAGCATTTAATTAGTGTTTCAATCATCATTTAAATATTTCCACATCGAGTTCAATAAAGATCAAGCAGCTGAATTTTGGGACGAGTGATTGTATCATCAATGATGTCTCTAGAGACATCTTATTTGAAGGTTAACAATTCAAGCAGAGGACCTTTAAAAGTTGTTAATTGCTGTAAATCCTTCTGCAGCTGCGAATCAGTCCTGCGAACAAGTGACTAACTCCTTTGATCCTAATGAACTAAGATGTTTTTCATGCACCACAGCAGCTGGTTGGGTCCTGAGCTACAGTTTCCAAGAGCACAGAGGTCACCTCCTTCTAAGCAATCATTCATGCTGGCTAAATTGTAATTACCCTGTACATAATTAGCTATCAACTCAACAGTTAGAACAACTTCATTGCCTGGCATTCTTTTAAAGAACAATGCAAATAAAAATTTTGAATGGAAATCTTATAGATTTTTATGTCATCTCAAAAGAAGGAAAAGATGCAGAAGACACTGTGATCAACTAGCCAATGGTTACCTCACCTATCATGTTTGAAGGATCATAACATGGCCTGTGATCAATGCAGGAGAATAGGGAAGTGGAGAGGAGAAAGAAAACTTAATGGCACACCTAACAGAACGTCCCCTGGACTCAAGGATTCAAGAACCTAATGCACATTTACTGAATACAGATGCGTTTTCCTTTAACTCTAGTTCCCCCTCCAGACCTTAAATAGTTTTTATGGTTTGTTTTCAACTCAGTTGTTTGGAGAAGGAGTCTAATAATCCATTTCAAAATGAAATGAAGGGATTTCAGAAAGCCCCAAACCTCAGAACTAAGGAAGATTACCAAGACATCTTTAAATGGAACTTTTGTTTTTGTGAACAACTTTGGGCTTTATCTTTCAAGTAGTCAATTTTTACAGAAAAGAAGAAACCACATATAAGAACACATTTGAACACCTCATAAGTCACTTATTTTTACAAAATTAAGACTTACAGTTCTGCTTTCATGATACTAGAAGACAGAATATTTTAGAAATCTTTCCAGCATTCATCAAGGACTTAAGTTGTTGCCGCTGAAATCCTTCCCTTCTCTCTTGTAGTGTCTGCAAGGAATTAGCCTGCTCTCTAATGTTGGCTTTCTACAAGTCCAGGGATTTGTTTTTAATCTTTTGAGCTGTGCCCCTATTCATCCTCCACTACTCAACAGACAAGAGTTCTAGAAGGTCTTGAAGTGGCAATCTTAAGTATTGTCAAGGAGCTGAGGCTGTAGCTCAGTGGTAACATGCTCGTTGAGCGTGTGTAACGCTCTTGCTTCCAACATTTCCAACTCTCAATACCCTCTTAGCAATGGTGAAGAGCTTTAGCCCCAGAACCCTCGACTGTGGCATGATGTAACAACATAAACACCTACTGATTGGGGAGCGGTGAGCTAGACAGCTTAACTCCTGAGCCTCATCTTTCATATCTGCTACAGTAGCAAGAAGAACTGTACTGGCATGGAAATGTGATAGGGTCAAGAAAGAAAACACATAGAAAGTATTTAGCTAAAGACCTTATGTTGTGATCTGCATGGTTTAATAACCGACCTAACTGGGGCAACGAAGAATGATATACACCAGTCAATGGTTTGTAAACATTCGTACTTTGCTGTTTCCCTGATCCTGACCTGAGAAAGCTTGGGCATTCCCATGGGTTGGAAGTGAGGTGTTTGATAATTCACTCTCAGGGCTTCCTCTCCACTCCACAATCTTACTCAATGAGCACCCAATAATCAAACATCGTACAGTGAGTTTCAGAGCCCAGGTGAGACCCAAAAGACTGACTTTCAGTTCAACATTCATTCTGCTCTCTTGTAATGAGCAGTTTTATTCACTTTTTTTTATTTGTAGAACTTTACCACAATGCCTTAATACTATAGAAATAAATATATTTCTTTCATTAAGTAGGAAAAGGAATGGCAAATGTCCTTCAAGAAGTGAATTAATAAATGATCGTTTAAGGCATTTCTTTCCAAATATCTTAGCCAAAGCAAAGTGAAGTAGGATTCTACATTGGAGAAGTGTCCCCCCATCTCCCCCGACTACTTGCCTTTCCCTGTTATTCCTACCTACTCAGAGCCCACACTTTGTACCTCTGCCTTGGAAAGCATCTGTTCCATACATTAATTATGTTCTCTGAAATGGCAAGTGGTACGTAAGATGCAGAGGGGTAAAACATCCAGTAGAAGACTATTCCAGTTCTTTCAGAGAAATGACAGTGCCACTCCAAAAGGTTATTCTCGGGAATCATTCATTCAGAAAATGCAACACCTTCATAATAAAGCAAGCAAAACAAACGCTAAGCCCACCACTAACCTTGATCATGTTGTCAGGAAGAATGGCCCTGAAGTGTGTCAAGCCTGAAAAAGCAGTTACGGTGAACATTTTCAATTTTCCACCATGGATTATTCAAAATGAGTTTTCTTTATTTGTTCCATCTTGCTGACACAGTGACTGGGCCTCACCTCCGGGTCACAAATCAATGTGATGGTGGGAAGGCAGTTCACAGGCTGTCCTCGGAGGCTCTGCTGTCATAAAGGTGGCCAGGCAAACCCAGCAGCTGCATGGACGGGGAAAACATCACAGGAATTTGCTCCAACAGGAGACAGAACGATACCTCACACCACCGCTCTCTGTGCTCAAATACAAAGACAAGCAAAACTGGAGAAAACCTACTTGGAAAAAAAAAATACCTGTATCATAAAACTTAAAGAGGATCATCACAAACTGAGACCTTTGTCTCTCATAATCTCCCCAATTTCCCATTAAATGAGGTTTTACACTATAGGTTTTTGAGGATGCTTCAAAACGAGCAGAAACTTTAATGTGGCATAGGAAGCCACATGCAGTCTCCCGCCTTGGGCTCTTCTCACAAATGCTCCATCTTCAGTTGTTTATCCCAGTCCCTCCTCCTCCACACTCACATTTCACAGCTCTATTGAATGTGACTCTTGTTACGGCTGTGGCTAGCACAGGCAGTAGTCTTTGACTTTCGCACACGAGTTACCAGAACAGTCCTTCAGTTGTAGTTTTTGGAGATAGTTAGTCTATGATCCACATCAGTTTGCACTGTGCTGCAGGACTTGAGTCAAAGCTTTTGTCATCTCACTCAGTTCTGCAGTCTGTTATGTAGTCCTTCCTGTCTCCTTTGGCATTCATGTCTGTCTGCCTTTGAATACACACCAATCTAGATGCCTTTCTCTCCCAACTCATGTCTTCCATTGGCCTCCTTCCATTTGTTACTGCTTATGTACATGTCTCTGCTTTCTAACTAAATTGTAAGTTGGCAGGGAACAAGCCACATGAGTCACTCCTGTGATAAGAGTGCTGAGCATCTTCCTCATATCAGGTCAGTATTTGTCTCTGTGCTCCTGTAGAGGTTCTATCCATATTGAAATAAAGCTGTTCGGACATAGATGCATAGTTCTCTGCAGAACAGTTGTAAACAAATATCTGTTTATTTGAATAAACCATAGGTTACTTTATTCCAATTATAAGTGCTATGCATGAGTTAAAAATATCAACCAATTTCTTCTGTGTATCAATTAATGGGTACAATAGTCGGCAACAGGGATGGATAGTCTGTATTCTATGATGTTGCACATCTCATCTGAGAAAACTCAAGGACAGGGTACCTTCTGTAATGATTGGGCATGGAATTTTCTAGAGACTCATTCATGACCACATCTCAATGGATGGCCAAGCTGAGTTCAGCATTTAATCTACCTGTGACTTGACTTCCTCAAAGCATGGTAGCCCTGAGGTAGACAGATAACTCCAAAGTAGACTGATTTTTTTTTTATTGTTGTTGCTTGTTTGTTTGTTTGTTTGTTTTGGTTTTTCAAGACAGGGTTTCTCTGTATAGCCTTGGCTGTCCTGGAACTCACTCTGTAGACCAGGCTGGCCTCAAACTCAGAAGTCTGCCTGCCTCTGCCTCCCAAGTGCTGGGATTAAAGGCATGTGCCGCCACTGCCCGGCTCCAAAGTAGACTGTTTTAAAGACAAAGCACATACCCCACTCAGCATCAACAATGCCACACTCCAATGGTTAAAGTATTAAAAGTCTTTCCTTATTCAGGTGAGGACAACCATAGAACTCTCTTCTCAATGGTTGGAGTGTCAAAGAATTTAGCTAATCTACAAGTAAACTATACTTCCCCAACTGTAAAATTCAAATTGCTCAACATAGTCTGCTCTATATGTAGTATTAGGTTTATAATAAAGGTGGTAGTATTAATATCTGCAGGTTTCTTTATTCCCTCCCTTATATTCCTATTATTATATGTTGTACAATGCCATCCACATTTTCCCCCTTGGGACATTCCACATGTGACTCTATTTGGAAATAAGGTCATTGTAGTTGTAGTTAAAGATACCTGGTCTAAACCATCCCATGCTTAGGAAGGGCTTTGAATGTAGTCACTAATATTAACAGCCTCATGTCTCACCTGTTTCACTTCACGAATACATTAACACATAATTAAAATAAAAAACACAGAGCTCCTACTGGTGTGATGTATGTTATAATACCAAATTCTATCAACCTAGTCAACTCTTAAATGTTTTATTGGCATTATCTTGGACAATGGCAAAAGGTGAGACAGATGAAGTTGTCTTCCTGAGTAAGCTCTATTCAGTCTCCAAAAAAGGGCTGAAGAGAGGGGAGAAACAATTATGCTGACTACTTGAGGTGAGCCACTCAGCCCGGCCAGCGATAGTCTAAGCACAGCTATCTGTGCTCTCAAGACCTGAGCAAAAAAGAGAGTAGGCTGCACAGAAAGACAAAGCCAATTATATTAGACATTTCCATTTAAAAACGCTTCCTTAGAAACTAAAGATACAAGAAATAAATATGAATGGATGCAATGGGTCATGAATAATCCACAAATAAATCATAAGACTGAAAGCAGTTCACATTTTGACTTCTTAGGACTTGCAACCTGCGGAAGGCTGCCCCTCCTTTGTGGCCTGAAGGATGTTGCTCTCATGTCCTTCTCCCGACTCGCATACATTTCTCTCCTCCCCTTTGACTACGGAGTCCAGAAATGCGAGCATCCCACGGGGCCTCCTCCTCCCTATTTTTACATCGAATTTACATTTCTAATTCCCCAAGGCTTAAAAAAGAGATGCCACAAGACAAGCTGAATTGAGAGTCAAAGTGAATAGTAATAAGAGGTTCAATTACAGCTCTTGCCTTTGCCTCATCTTTGTGACAAACACTCATATAATTTGAAGTTCCTGCCCTCATTTTCTTGAAATTGATTAGAAAACCACAATGTGTGGTTTTTTTTTTTAAGCAACTTTGCAAGTCTATTCTTCATAAATCACACCCTAAGCTATCCTAAATGGAGAGATTTTGTTTTAAAGCAAGATGGGAAAGTGCCTTTTTAAAAAGCTGCCAGAGCTAAGACACAAAAGGTGTAGGTGATAATCAGATATTTAGAATACTGTTTTGCATTTAGAGTCTCCTTCCTTTTCCTTTGTGCAAGTCATTTTCAGGTGGGTTGTGCTGAAAAAGAACACAGGTAATAAGGCCATTAATTCTTCCTTTCCAAGACAGGAGTTCACTAGGGGAAGAGCAAATGAGCTGCCCTGTTAGTCACTGGCTTCAACTGAAGATGAGCAAAGTGACTAGCCAGGGTAGCAGGCAGGTCAGCTCCTTCCAGTGCTCTCAAAATGCTCAGCAAGCTACAGAAATTAAGCCTTCCTACTCCTGGATTGTGGGCTGCTTGACTTTGCATCAGGTCAAAGCAATGATCTGTATAATTGCAAACCTTCCTATTACCAGAGCTTGTCACTTCAGAAAGTGATATCTGGGCATGAAGCCAGGGTTTGGTTTCACCTAGTTTCGGGATGTTCCAAATGATTAAAGGAAATACACTATGTTGTATAAAGGGAGATCAGAGGGAGCAGGTGGTGAGAGACAGAGGAAAAATAACAGGAAAGTGGGAGGGTGGATGGGAGGAAGAGGGACAGTGGCAGGAAGGGACTGAAAAGGGAGGTTAGGATCACTTTGAAGAACAGCATACCTCTGCTTACAGTTTTTGTTGCAACATGAAGTGGAATAGAAGATTTCTTTTTGGAAGGACCTATTTCCACAAACAAACATGCTCAGCTCTGAAACTTGGGATGAGACTCTACCTCACTGCAGACAATTTCTGTGAAAAGAAAACATGGGATTCTAGCTCTGGTGCTGACCCTGCTGAATGTAAAGGGACTCGGGGAAGATGTTCATGGGGTGTCTAGTCAAAGCCTGCTCTGGGCTCTTCAGAAGTTCCTCCTGCATGGCGTCTACCAAAGAAGACTTCTATACAGAGCAGGCTTCAGGGTTCATCAAGTACTCACAGAACAAGCTAAGTTTAAGTAAAATAAAATATGTTCTCCATGTATCAATGCATTATTTAATATTAAACCATTAGAATAAAACATTTTTCTCTACTTCTGAGAATCAAATCTTGAGCCTCATTGAGCTGAGCAAGCACCATAGCAATGAGCTATCCAGCCCCAACCCTAAATAAGCTACAGTCTTGAAATTAACTTATAATCCAATAGTTTTAGGGAGTTTTCTAATTTTCTAGAAATTTATCTTAAGACTAAATCCCCTTGCCTACCTTTCTAAGTACCTACATTAAAAAATGACAGGAGGGTCTGTGTTCCTGTATTATCATGAAACTTTCAGAGTTTGTGCCTTTGTGTGATTCTGAAAGGGTAGCAAGGAAGCAAAGGAGTTGAGATTCTGAAAATGTAAAATAAAGCACACCAACAAAGAAGCAGAGAGAAGGAAACGGCATGAAAGGAGCATCATCTCACCCGTGAATTCTGCTGTAGCTTTTCTTGTGGATAATTATCACCCTTATTCTTGAGATTTTCACTCAAAGAATAATTGTCATCTTAAATCATGCAATCATGCATCATTCATTATTTAAGTCACTAAGCAAATGTGCAGAAAACATTGGAGCGTGGGAAGGTGCAATTCAACCTTGGTGGAGGGAGGGGATTTGAAATGACAATGTGGTAGATGTGATCACAGCTCTCCTAAGCTATTCTATGAGAAGGGGGCAGGGGGAGTACTTATAAACTATGAGGAAACTACTTTGGAACGTAGAAAATAGCATATTGTTCCTAGAAGTTCATATCTTCTCATCCCTAGTTCCTTCTTCATCCTTTGTGAAGTATTCACCCACCTTCCTCTCCCTCCCCCAACCCCCAGCATACTAATAGAACCACAAAGGGAGAGTGACATAAAAATTTAGGAGATCAATACTTGTTAGTCAATAGTAAAACAAATGTTCTCAAATACACGGGGGCCAAGGGAGAAGCAATAAGCACGATTGTCTTCTCACTAGCAAGTGGCACCCCCACAATGGTCCAACCCTAACAATGTCTCACCAAACACCATTACATTCTAACTATTTCATCATGATGGGAGCAATCCTGCACCTGGAGTGGACATGTTCTCTGCTCTATCTTCTTCCAGATCTCCAGGCACATGCCTTGAATAGCTCAATAGCTATACTTTTTGTTCATTAGTTCCATTACAATATGAAACCAAACTCACTTCCATTAGCTCATCTGCCTTTTAAATCCTTTTCCTCTAAGTGAAGAGAGTCTCAGATAATACATAGTTGCAGAAGACTGTGTACTGAGTGACGAGAGTTCTGGCCAACAAATCCAGTTTCCTCATTTTATATTTATGGCTAATGAGCCCCATTAAGCTGTTATGAAAAATCAGAGCAGCTGTTTTGGACAATCGTGATGAAATACTAATTTCTTATCTAAACAAAATGGGAAATGCAGCTGTGGAAAAGTCTCTTGTCCCTGGGTAAGGAACCCAAACAGAGAAGAGTTGGGGTGTGTGTTAGAATGAGCAGATAATTCTCTGCTTATTCAAAAGGTCTCCATGTTCGTATTTCTAATTCAACGGAGAATACAGATGATGTTGGGACACATTCTCTAATTCACAAATGAAATTAATTACTGCATACTTCAGTGGCTGAGATTTCCTCAAAGCTGTAGATAATCTAGTAGCACTTTAGAAGTTGTGCTCACACTAATTAAAGGCGTGGTTGTGAAATTTCTTGATAGATGTGAATAAGGCAATGGTAACTTTATGTAGCCTATTCCTAAGTGATATAAAACTGAGATAATGAATGGCTTTCTGTAAGACCAGGTGAGCTCTCTTTCTAGTCTTTTCTAAAATAACCCTGCCCCATGCTGAACTTTCACCTTACCTGCCCTAAATGGCAGTTTCATCTTTTTCTGTGTCTTCCCTGGTAGTCTGAAACCCCTATTTCCTCACTTCTTATACCTTGTTGACCAAGAATGTGCCCTTAGGACCTTAGTAGCCAAGACATAGGAAGTTGTTATCTCGAGAATAAGAAGAGTTGTATATATTTTGCCTAACTGCTATCATTGAAAGTCGCACACAGTTGCTTTGTTTTGTGCTTCATTTTTTCTATCTGGATATGACTATGCTCCTGGGACAAGGACAGATGATGCTGTGACTCTGTCCATGGTATTATCATAAATGTCTACCTGTATCTCCAAGGCAGAAAAAATGATGCTCAAAGATTCAAATCTGGTGAGACTAAACACAAAGCAATCCTAGTTTTCCAGCATAAATAAAACAGACATCACAGACTTAGATACAATGCTGCAATTGAGGAACTATTTCCTTCAGCCAGCAACTTCAGCCTTCTTTACAGCATACCGCGGATTACATGTTAAAGCTTCCCTCTCTGTCCACAGATTTATTTTTCCAAATGGTAAAGAAGTGCATTGATTTGTTATCAGTGACAATCATAAGGATTATTAGACTTTTCTTCCAACTTATATTCTCTCTGAAGTTATTGCTGGTATTTGTTGTAGCACACTTAATAAAGCAAGGGAATGCGGTTAGGTCAGATGTAGAGACAGGATCTTATTTCAACACCAACACCTCCCTGGAATTTATTAATATGTTGACTATTTGGGAATCTGTGCTCAGGAGATGCTTCTTTCCTTTCCATACTTCTTATTTCATTAAGTTTTGTCTCTGTCTAAAAGGAATGGTCTCTGACCTACATAAAATTAAAACTTCACGTGGTAGAGAAGAAAGAAGCATTTTATCCAGAATCAAGATGAGACCATTATTTCACCAAAACATTCCTTACCAGACACAATATTGCAGAACTTCCAGAAAAAAATAATTTTACACACTGGATCGTTTTCATGGTATCAAATTCCTGGACAATGATTTTCTACTTTACCTTGCCTAAGAAATAGTAAGCAACAGAGTACATACAATGATAGACAGTAGATTTTATGGGTGCTACTAAAGTCAGAGTACACACAGTGCTAACCAATAGCTTTTTTGGATGCTACTCAAGTCAAACTGTTCATTATGTAAAAATGTAATAGCAGTTACACAGCATAACATTTGCTATAAACATTTGCTTGTTAGTAGTTAGTTGCATAGACCCGGTGTGGGCATCATCCTCACAAGTTATTTTCTATGAGAATAGAAGTTCAGGAACCTGGAGGAGTATATCATCTAGCTTGGCTCTTTCAACCATGATTTAACAGCTACACTTTGGGTAGATGCTTCATAGAATGCACTTGTAACACTAAACTTTTCTAAAATATGTCCAAGACGCTGGTGTGTGTGTGTGTGTGTGTGTGTGTGTGTGTGTGTGTGTGTGTGTGTGTGTATGTGTGTATGTTAGTTGACTGAATACTGTCTGGGTCTTATGCATCAAGCAGGGCTGCTGTGAGTAAATGGTACAGCAGTACTGCCATGTCCAGAAAAATGTGTTCCCTCTTGAGTTCTCCCCAACCTCAGGCTCTTACTCTCCTTCTGTCCTCTCTTCCCTGAGGTTCCCTGGGCCATGATGGTGACATCTATGACATGCATGTTTGGTTTAGGAATGAGCACTTCATAGGCACCCATTCTCTGCACTTTGACCAGGTGTGATTCTCCATGTTAATCATGGTCCAATCTACAAAGAAGCTTCTCTGACAAGTGCGGAGACCTAAACAAATCTCATATCCTGGTGTATGATGCATCTATATTATTTTGACATTTTTGCTTTTGTGGTATACTCATATAATTATGGATAAACACACACACACTCCGCACAGCTTTTGTGCCTTTCTATCCCTCTTCTTGGGCTGTTACCTCTCTCTGGCATTTCACGAGCCAGCCCTGCCAGTTTCTAAAAAGTCAGTGATGCAAATCAGAGTTCTCTTCTTAAAAATGAACTATCATTGTCTGAAAAGGAGTGAATATATATTCTGAATATATATCCAAACCACAGAATGAGATTCTAGGTATCTTAAGGACACTGTTGGCCATAAACAACACAAGTAATTGAAATCACTCCTAGGCATATACCCAAAATATTCTCCACCAAGGACACATGCTCCAATATGTTCTTAGCAGCTTTATTAGTAATAGCCAGAAACTGGAAACAGCTCAGATGTCCCTCAACCAAAGAAAATGTGATACATTTACACAATGGAATACTATTCAGCTATTAAAAACAAGGACATTATGAATTTTGCAGGCAAATGGATGGGACTAGAAAATATCCTGAGTGAGGTAACCCAGTCCCAAAAGTACATTCATAGTATGTACTCACTGATAAATGGATAGTAGAGAAAAATTTCAGAATGCCCATGATACACCACACAGACCCAAAGAATTTAAACAAGAGGGAAGAATTTAAACAAGAGGGAAGACCCAAGTGAGGATGTTTCAATCCCACTTAGAAGTGGGAACAGAATAGTTAAGAGAGGCAGAGGAAGGGAGGGATCTGGGTGGGTGAGAGGAATATGGGAATAAGGGAATAGGTTGGCAGGATCAGGCATGGGAGAGACAGGAGAGTGTCCCAGAGGACCAGGAGAATGAAGCAGACACTAAAGGAATGGCTGACCAGTGAACAACCCATTTTGAGACCCATACCATGAGCAGGCACCAATCCCTCACACTATTAATGATGCTGTGTTGTGCTTACAGATAGGAGCCTATCATAACACCACTCTGAGAGGCTCTACCCAGCAGCTGACTGAGACAGATGCAGATGCCCACAGAAAAATTGGACGGAGGTCAAAGAACCCTGTGGAAGAGTTAGGAGAAGGATTGAAGGCCCCCAAGGAGATGGCAACTTCCTATGAAGACCAACAATGTCAACTAACCTGAACCCCTGGGAACTCCCAGAGACTGAGCCACCAATCCAAGAGCACACATGGGCTGGTCCAAGGTCCCCGGCACAAATGTAGCAGAGTGATGCCACATCTGGTCTCAGGGGAGAGGATGTGCCTAATCCTGAAGAGACTTGATCCATCAGGGAAGGGGGATACCGAGGTGTGGGAGCTTCCCTCTTAGAAGTGAAGGGGATGAGGAATGGAAGAGGAGCTCTGTGAGGGGGAATGAGGAAGGGGGCAACATTTGGGATGTAAATAAATAAATAAATAAATAAATAAATAAATAAATAAATACAGAAAGGAAGGAAGGAAGGAAAGAAGGAAGGAAGAAAGAAAGAAAGAAAGATCTCCTAGCTGAGTTCCATTTTTTACAGACCAATTTCACCAGCATGCATTCTTTAGATATTTATATGTACTAAGGGCAGATGGCTGGTCAAAAGAGATTAACAAAGGCTCCAGTTAACTTAGGCTAAGAATATAAATATATACATATAACAATTAAATATACTCAGAGCATCAATCCTAACAAGGGGCTAGCCCATAGTTCACAATAAAACACTGGTCCAATATGCTTGCTTCTCCTAGTTTTAAAATCTTTCTGATAATCAAAGAATCTGGTTGGTTCAGAAAAGCTTTGCTCCAAAGAAATTCACAAAAGTTTAGGAGAGTTTTGAGATTCATCATCAGACTCCTCTCACCTTCAGATATGCTCAAATTCTGGAAGGCTACATTGTGTATGTTGGGGGGACAGTGAAGGCAAATGAAGGGCAGAGTGCCATCATGACTGCTATGAGGGGAAGATAAAAAAGGCATTTGAGAGCCAGCGACCCAGAACAGGATCTGTAATAGTACCCAAAAGGGAGCTACTATTTCATAGCCCATGATTTTACACCATGCAATTCATATTCATTTTCAAGCTTCTCCTCAATTCCATCCCAGACTAGCAATGTGTCAATCTGGATATATGTTGTCTTGTTTTGGACACCTATTATTTTGAAAAACAGTGCAGAATAAAGTGATCCCTCATTACTCTATATTCCTACAATACATTGGTAATTTAATTCGGCTTAAGTTATTCATTTAGGGGGTTGTAGAAATATATTTTTGCCACTGAAGCCTCAAGGTATTCATGGATGAAATAAATTCATTAGAAAGCATAAATTTATCACACATGTCCAAAGAAGATTTGTCTAATGGGAATTGGAGTGGGGAACAAGGATAGGGGAGACAAGAAACTCACAGTTAAGTGATTTCTAGCAGGTACAGGAAAACTGGCATAAATTACATTTAATGAAACCAAAGTGAGAAAAGGCAGAGTTGCAGAAAGAATGGAGGTTCAGAATCTGGAAATTAAAATAACTGCTCCATATAGAGCAGATATGATTCACAGTTGAACAATAGGCTGAAATCCAGGAAGCTTTCAAAAATAAATAAAATGTAATCACAGTAAAGGATAAAGATGAGTGCAGAGTCTCATTTACATGAGCGGACAGCAAATCCACAGTCTCCTGCTTATTAAAATGCATTGTTAACCAGACTGCAAAGGAGCACAATGAAATGGATCATAAAGTTGCTCATTTTAATGTTACTTCCTCTCAGTGAAAATGCATTTTTAAATTGAGATATAATATGCAAGCTGGAACCTCAACAACATCGGAGAGAACATAGAGCTGAGAGAGGTTTTGAATTAGCTGACAATCTATTATTGTTTGTGGCCGTGTGAGCTTGGCTCCCAGTGGTCCCACACTATAATTCAAGAGCTTTCTAGAAGCCTCCCACACATCCTTCCCCATGGACAACCTCTGACTCTGTGTGTGTGTGTGTGTGTGTGTGTGTGTGTGTGTGTGTGTGTAGCCTCACTGGGTAGCTGTATCTCTGTCCTCACTGCTGCAGAGTAATGACCATCAGTGGCTCATGTAGACATATAGGAGCCAAGCCCTGTCCTCAAGGAGTTTGCATAATTGTGAATCAGGTATCTTTTGTCCTTTACCAAAATACTCTTGCAGTTTGAGTTGGACTCATTTGGGCACTTCTCTTATTGATCAAGGGTAAAGAAAATGTGATAAGTACACATAATGGAACTTTATTCCCTTTGTTTCTTCACAACACACACACACACACACACACACACACACACACACACACACACACACACACACACACACACACACTTTAATCTAGACATCTAATGCCTTAGATAACTCACAACAGATTGACTAGGGCATGAATGGCCCAGGATATCTTAACTAGATCTCCAATGGAGGGGGCAAGTATGCCCTTCCACATGGCATTTCCTTGTTTCTTTCTGGAAGGCAACAGCTTCTCAGGGGGTAGAAGCCAGGTACTTCAGAGAACTAAGTTTCTGTTCATGTCACGATTTCATTAGCCAAAGTTGGTTAGCAAGTATCACAACCAGAACAAGTGTAAGAGGAAAACTGTTCAAGACTATGAACAACCAGAAGTCAAGACTCACTCAGTTTATCACAATGTCGATGAAGCAAAGATGCCTGAGACAGATCTTAGACTAAACCATAAATGTCAGATCCTAGCATCAGAGCACTCTAAGTGCTGGCACCAAACCACATTTCCTTTCCACGTCTTAATCCTTCTGAACGTCCACAATAGCAAAATCTATCATGTTTCAGTTTGAAAGCACATTGCCCTTTTAATTTTTAAATTTCATTTTAAGTTGACACATATAGCAATGGATATTTGTGTGTTTGTGGTATTTTCATACACACATATGATTTTACTTTGTTCTTATTCATCCTCTCCCCCACTGCTCTTCCACCTCCTCTGTTTCCTCTTGCTTGTCCCCTACTCACCCTCAGAGCTGCCCAGCCTCCTTCAGCATGCATTTCAAATACATCCCATTTCTATTTTTCCACCTGTCCTCCTTTAAGAGCTCTTTTTCCTCTCTTATGGTCTCCCTTTCTCCACAACACACACACACACACACACACACACACACACACACACACACACACACACACTTTAATCTAGACACGTTATAAAAGGAAGACACAGATTTATTTTTTCTGAGTGTGGTTTACCATCCCATTCATTTTTCTGTGTCATGATTACATTTTCTTTCTTTACATCTGAATAAAGTTCCACTATGTATACTTGTCATACTTTCTTTACCCTTTCATCTTTAGATAAATTTCCCATTTCTCCACTAAGTGTGGCTACTAAAGCCATATACATGTAAGTACAGTTATCTCTGTGGTGAATTGACTTAGGTCCTTTGTATATATGCCCAGAAATTTTATAGTTTAGCCATATGGAAGTTGTAGATTTTGAGGTAACCTCCATGTTTAATATAATAGTAGTTGTTGTGATTTAAGTAAGAATAGCCTCCTTAGGTTCATATGCTTGAATGGTTGATCTCAGTTGATAGAACTGTTTGGGAAGGGTTGGAAGGTATTGTCTTGTTGGAGAAGGGGCATCACTGAGGGTGGGCTTCTCATGCTGCTGCAGTTAGCTCTCTCTGTCTTATGATCATGGGTCGGGTGTAAGCTCTGGAGCAACAGCTGAGAGCTATTCTTATTTAAACATTTATTATGAATGAATGACTGGTCTTTGTAATTCTCCTGAAGTATTGACCAAACTGTTAAAATAATGCAGTTGCAAATATAGATAAAGTTCTTCAGTTCTTGGACTCTGTAGCAGTGAATGGCAGATGGTGGCTACAGAGGCTGATGCACTGACCTCAGGCTCAGTTCAGTCCAACCATAGGGATGATATTGATTGATGAGATCTGCTTCCAGTCACCAAGGGAAGATTGCCTTTCCCTGTGTAGGCCGCTGTCTGAGCTGAACATTTCAGTTTGTTAACATCCAGCCCTCCCACTCTTTGATGTTTCTCATGGCTATCTCTCATCTTGAGACTGTGGTAGGATAAAGTCAAACTCAGTGAGTTCTTGGAACACAACTTGTAGCTCAACAACAAACAACAGGTTCTCTCTCAAGATTGTACATGGTCCTTGCCTTCCAACCCATATAATGTGACAAGTTAGAATTCCTCATCACTGCTGGCCTTTCTGCCTGAGAAATCACTGTTTCATCAAAACCCGTGGTTGGGTTTGAGGCTGTAGACCTGTCCTGTGGTGCTAATTTGCTTGCATCAGGACCACTTGATTTCTTTTCTAAATGAGGCTTCTGTGTCCCTTAGCTCCATTGGAAGGAAACATGACTTGAGACGTGTCCAGCTTCTCTTTATTCATTCTGTGTGTCACCATTTTCTCTCTGCACCTTGCAGTGGTTTTGTCACCCCATTCATGACTTTCTCAAGACCTACCTTTTACTCTTTGGCATTTTCAAAGGCAACTTCTATACCATCGTGTTACCTCAAAGTCCTTATTTCTTCAAGAGTAATTTCTGATCACCTTTTTTATACTCTTTGATTTGTCCATGACCCTTACACTTGTAAGTCTTGTGATTGTTTATAGAAGTTTGATTTTTTTTAAATAGTTGCCTTTCTAAGTAATTGATAATAGACTTTGTTCAGAAAATATTTGTGCTGGGAATCCCACAAAAAGTTTCTGGGGGGCCTTTCAATATCTTTCTGAGAATATATTTTCTTCTAACTAAAAGGGATCTTTTTTTTCCTTTGTTTCTCTCAAGTGTGTTCACAATCACTTTTCTCCATAATATTGTTCTGTAGTAATACTGTCTCTCTGATTCTGTAAAAAGTTTGTCTTGTTTTCCTTCTTTCTCTACAGGCTTCGGGCAGATGATCTCTGACAGTTCTCATCAGTTCTCTATGATACATTAAATAGAAAATATTTCAGGCAGTCTCTTGAAAAGGAAGAACACTGGAGCTACATTCTTTAATACAGAATGCCTCGGTTACTTTTCTATTCCTATGATAAGATGCCATGGCCAAGGCAAGTTATGAAAGAAAACATTTATTTGATTCCTACAGTTCGAGAAGGTTATAATCCATGACCATTATGGTGGCTAGTGTGGCAGTAAGCAGGTAGGGGGCATGGCACTCCAGTAGTTGCTGAGAATTCACATCTAGATCCACAAACAGAAAACAGAGAGGTCTTACTGTGAGTGGTTTGGGCTTTTGATACTTCAAAGCCTTTATAACATGCCTCTTCAAAAAGACCATGCCTTCTAATCCTTTCCAAATAGTTCCACCAACAGCAGATCAAGTATTTAAACATATGAACATACAGAGGCCATTCTCTTTCAAACCACCACATAGAATTTGGAGATAACACCTGATTGGACTGCACTGTGCCATCTGGGGAAACAGTTATGATAAAGAGATGCAACAAACATTCTACTTTTGTAGATGCAATTCTTCTTGAACATTTAAATGCATACTTTGCATCCTTAAGTAGCTTCTGGGGTCCCCCAAAAAGCAATTGGTCTTCATAGTGTTTCTAAGTCTGTTTCTGTTTCTGTATGGAGAAAGTGAGACAGTATGTTCTCACTACCATTTTTGTGAACTCTGAGAAGTGTTTACCACTGGATGGCTTTTCCCACCCCAACATACACACTAAGAGTGGGATACAAGTGGTTTTCTTCTCTTTCTTTGCAGTTATCATCTTTAGCCACCTGCTCAATTTATGTTTGAGAACAGTAGAAAGAAATCCAATAAAAATTTCAGCAAATGTTGCTCTTATAGTCAGGCATCCTTGGATAAAAGAATAAAACAAAACAAAAAAAAATCCCCAAAACAAAACAAACACAAACAACCCCACTAAAAGTAGATCATAAATGTAAATGCAAAACATTAGCACTAAAATCTTTGCAAAAACAGTTTCAGGATATAACCTGGCTAGAGAGTGCTTATACTTTGTACAAAAAGATGAAATAGGCAAATGGAATAGCATTAAAATTAAAGACTTTTACTCCACAAAAGGCTTTATAAAGTTAAAAAAAAAAAAAAGAAGACATAATTTGGTTAGAACTATTTTCAAACCATCTTCCTAGAAAACTAATATGTAAAATACATTAAAAGCTCTCAACACTCCATAGTAAAATGAACGATTCATTGAGGATATAAGCAGTGGCTAGGGAGAGACACTTCACTGAGGGGGTATACATATACAACACACATACACATATGAATGCACACTCACACACATACATACACACAATGTTAAACATCATTAATCAACAGAAAAATGTAAATTTAAGCATTAATATGATATATATATGTATATGTATATTTGTGTGTGTGTGTATATATTATAATATATATATATACACCACCAAAATGACAAAATATAAAAGAGCCACAAGTGCAACATTTGCATTATTGGTCAGAGTACAAATGATACACCAACACTGGATCAGAATCTGTAAGCTCATAAAGAATCCAACCATGCAATTATCATACAAAAATGCAATTGCACTCTTGGGTATTTACTCAGATAAATAAAACATTATGTTCACAAACACAAGAATAACTATAAATAAATGCTCACAGCAGGATGTTTTTCAAAGCTAAAATTCCGGAAACCTCCTAGACGCTCTTAAATGAGTAAATGGTTAAGCCAACAATGATCATAGAATATTATCCAGTTATAACAAAAAGTAGACAAAACCCTGCATGCTGACCATAACGCCATCGCCTGAGGATTAGACATGACATGATTGTGCTTATGAACATTCTTCAAATGGAAAAAATGAATAAATAAATGTACAGTAGGTTTGTGTTTATTAGACATTAGAGAGTGAGAAGGAGGATAATGGAGATGGATATGAAACGATTGCCTTGTTACAGGAAGGATTCCCTTGGAACAGAACCGATGTTCATATATTGGTTTCGATATTATACTGTGGTTTGCAATATATTAGTGTGGAATCCACATTTAAAAGATACAGAATTCCATGCCATATTTCTTACAATTGCATATGAGTCTATTATCATTTTATTCATTCTAAATTTTTAATTGAAAATTCAGACAATTTATTCTAATCATGGTCTCCCCCATCTCCTTCCTGTCCTCACCACATCCTTATACACGCCCTCTCTGTTTGTTTATAAAACAAACAGGCAAATAAAAAAGAGACAACCCAGAATAAAAGATACTTTAAAGCTAATTTTTGCTTTAAATATGTCTTGGAAGGCAAGCACAGAAATTGAAAATTATAAGGGATTAAAAGCTTACTTTTCCTCCAAATTCAAATGTTAGACTGTTATTCCCAAAAGGATGGTACTTGGAGATGAGGATTCTGCGAGGTGGTTGTGTGGTGGGGTGGGACCAGCTCATCATCATAAGGGAATTAGTGCTGGAGTAAAGGGACCCTGGAGAACTCTTCTAATCCCCTATGAAGAGAAAAGGTAAGATGGTATCTGGGAACCAGGACTTGAGATCAGGCACTGAATCTTGGATTCCTCAGCCTCCAGGACTGTGTCAATAATAAATATCTGTTTTCTAATAGCGCAAGCTGATTGATAGTGTTTGTCATGGTACCCAAAATGACGAAGACAGGATCACAAAGAGTACAGAGTTTTCAAACCGTAAAATCTGGATTCTACTATTAACAGCTGTTTGATGTTAGGCAGCCTCTCTGAACTGTCAAAGTGGAGTTAGTAATACATCTATTTCATGATAGTGGAGCAAGAACTCATTGAACTATGGTACAGGAAGCTCTCTCTATCATCTAATCACATGGTAAGGAATTCATAGAGCAGCAGTCCTAATTCTGGTGACATATCTCTTCTCTCAGTGTAGAGCAATGTCAATAAACATCATTTTAGGGACAGATTTTAGGAAGAGCAAAGGTAGAAAAGTGAGAATCCGTGGTTTTATGTTAAGGCTGTGCAAAGGTTTAGTGTGCACCATCTTAGATATATACGTTATAATGAGACACAAATGCTTTTATAATTAAACTAAGCAATTTTATGAGGTAGAAACAAAAATCACTGCCCAGGTTTATGTACCTTTTCCTTAAGTGAAATAGAGAGCCAATTCAACAGCCTGAGTGGAAGGGTGGATGGGCACCAAAGGGAGGCAAAGGGGTGATAAAGATAATTCCTTGCTACTTTTCCAAATTGCTAACAATGAGAAAATCAGTTAATGTTCTCACACCTAAGAAGACCTTGCCTCTTCTTTGGAAAGAAATTCCTGAAACGTTCACGTTCATGTGAACTGATTCCCTGGGATTTGTGTCTCCTTTGTCAAAGGAGAATTCCTTTCCAAACTGGAAGCTGACATAAAGGCATTTAAATCATCTTTGCCAAGACAGTGGTGGAGAGGGCTAGAGGGGAGAGATATCACTCCTGCTCCCACATGACCTCTCTAGGCAGACAAGTGGCAGGGACAGCTCTCCTGTGTTCTTGCTCTTGTGGCTGATTAACCTGTACATCCACTGCCAGGGTCAACACTGCTACACTGTCTAGGAGAGGTGCAGGGCACATTTTCCTGAGTGCTGCGGGCAGTTTTCCCAACTGTAGGAGATGAGGAGGGTATCAACTCTGTGCCCACTGTCACCTCGTGGAAGACAAGTGGTGACATCAACTCTCCCACACTCATGCCCTCCATTTGGCTCACCCACACCCCAGTCATCAGGGCCAGCGCCACTATGCTGTCTGGGCGTGGTACAGGGCCTGCTCGCTGGAGTGCTCCTGGTGAGAGAAGGGGCCAGCTCTCCAGGGTGCAGTGTCAGTGAGGGGCAGGGACAGATCTGTACTGAACATCCAAGTAGTCCTCAAAGGCTGCCCTGGCCAGGTATGTCCCCATGTTCTCTAGTGGTAATATGAGCCACCAACATCAACACTGACCTCTGCCACTGTGTGGCCACAGACTCAGACATGGCCCTCAGTAGCAGCTCGGGCTGGAACCTCACCATGGCTCCAAGTGGTGGGGCTGGCCACTCACAACAAGCTACTCCTCTCTCCTCTCTCCTCTCTCTTCTCCAGTTTCCTCTCTCTTCATAATGTTCAAGCTATTCCTTTTCTCTTTGTCTCTCGTCTAACCTCCACATATTTGCACTCTGTGATGGCTCCCTCTTTAGGCTGGCCACGCACCTGGTGGGCCCGTTGGTGACATCTTCCATCTGTTCTGTGAGGGTAATGGGGAGGCAAGCAGGTGTCTAAGGCCCATGTGGCTGTGCACTGCACTGAAGGGCAGGAAGGTGGGTGGCATGGCAGTCCGCAGGTCTCTGTTTTCCTCCTCCACTGCTGTACCACGTGGTGTTGGTGGGACTCTGTGTGTCTATGGCCCACCCTTGCTGTGGGTTGGAGGACATATCTGTGGGCGTCTTTCTTCTCTCGCACTGTGTAGCATGGTGGAATAAAGGTTTCCAGCCTGGACGTGATTTGATTTTTATGTGTCCTAGGCTTAAAACCACTTTGGCCACCAAGTCGGCTTAAAACAGCTTTGGCCATCAAGCCAGACATCAGGCCAGCTAGGATGAACAAAGGACTATCCCTGACTGATATAAGAGCAACACCACCAATAAGGTATCTCCTTGCCCATTGCGGGGAGGGGGTATATTATTTTAAATGTCAACTTAGGACAACTTAGAATCACCTAAAAAGAGAGTCTGGATTAAGTAGTGCAAAGGTGCATGTGCCTCCACCCTTGAGATACTTTAGGACCGGAAGCAAGGCCGGCCTTCCTGTTCTGACTGAGGTAGAGATTGGGAGGAGGAGGGAGGTTTCCCAGAGGCCATTGGTGAGGTCCTAAAGTGACATTTGCCTGAAGACATTCTATGAAGGCCTATGCTGGAGTGTAATTGTCTTTATCAGATCAATCTGTGCCATGTCTGTAGGAGATTGTCTTGATTGTTCATTGACATAGAAAGCCCCATTCCATGGTAGGCAGCGCCCTGTGTTCCCTCAGCAGAGGTTTATGGCTATATAGAAGAGAAAGAAAACGAGGCAGGCAACCATTGTGCATACGTTCGTTTATCTCTGCTCTTAACTGTGCATGGGCAGTGACTAGCTGCTTGAGTCCCGCCTTGATTTTCCTAAAACAATGAACAGTAACTTGGAATTGTAACTTAAACAAGTAAACAATCCTTTACTCCCCTATGTTGCTCTTTGTTGGACTGTTTTATCACAGCAGCATAATGAAACTAAGCTAGAATATAAAGCAGTATTAGGCTTCACTGTGGATGTGTGTGTGTGTGTGTA
>CM052713.1:36830102-36862406 GCA_028551405.1 Uromys caudimaculatus
AGGAGGAATTCCCTCACAGAGGCGGGGAGGGGGAGGGGACACGGGGTTTCCAAAAAAAAGGGGAATCATCGGAAATGTAAATAAAAAAAATAAATAAATAAAATAAAGGTGTTACATCATAAAAAAAATTATATATATATATATATATCTCACATGACACTGTGAGCCAGATATTATAATTATTTAGATTAGAGATAGACAGGCTGGGATTTAAATGTCCATATCCAGTTCATTCTGTTTCTGAAAGATGTTCAAGGTGAGATGTTCACATATAGTGTGCATTTAACACAAGAGTATTCTAACATCTTCATCTCTAAGTCAAGAAAAGCCACTTTGTTCACCTCAATAATGAAACTAAGTATGAATAAATGAATGAATTGTTATGAAGACTCAATGACAACTGCCCAGATAAAACCTCACATGGAGCTAGAGCATACCAATATTAGATATACTGTGGAAATGTTTTATTGGAAGGAGAGAACTATATCCCTAAATGATGTAGTAAAATGACATGCAAGATGGAATCACTAGAAATACTCAGATTTATAGAAATTTATAGATTTACTAGGCTCTCTTGGTAGACAAAAGATTTTTTTCTCAAAATCTTAGAGGAACAAGACTTCATCAAAAATCTCATCATATACAAAGACTTTTAGGTCACATACCTTCCATAAAGAAAGACACCTGCAGCAGATAGAATGAATAGATGATATTCATCAACAGGTTTGTTTTATAATTAAAGAGAATTAAAGCATGCATAGCAATATTGAATAGCAGGAAGAGATCTTGGAGACAAAAAAGAAGGGAAAACAGAAAAGAACCATTCTGCTGTATGGTAAGTACATTTCACACGTGGCCAGTTTCCTTTGTTCACCTCTAAGATTCTTCAGTGTAAATAACACATTTTTACAGATGAGGGAAAAAAATGATGTAAAACAAGTTTACATTCTCAAAGCACATAGGCACAAAGCTGGGTATGACTCATATCAATAGTAATTTTGTCTCCCAATCCTACCATCCTGTCTCTTAATGCGAAGCACTGTCTCCTGGGAAATGTAGTCACATACAAGTTGAATAGGAAAATTATCTCAGATAGAACTTAACTGATAAACTGATAATGCTGACCATTATAACATAGATTATAGTTAGAAAAACAAGGAAGTCTGAAGCTGTTAGAGAAGGTAGCTTTTCAGAAAACCTGGCCATGGGTTGATCCTCTAAAAATGAGAATGGAATTTGGAAGAGGGGGAAGAAATCAGGAACCATATTGGGATGATAGGAGAATCATCCTTTGAAATTTGTTGAGATCTAATAGTTTCATGTCATTGTGTACTGAGGACAGATCCACCAATATGACAGCTTCAGGTTGTAATGCTGTCACCACAAGGACAAGGAAGTAAAAGGAAGAGTGGGTGGTTATTTAGTGAAATATGATAAATTATCTTTAGAATTGTTAATTCTAGTGTGCTAGGATATATAAAATTTCAGAAAGGGGAACACATAAAACCACTGAGAAAATAAGACTTCTTAAGAGAGACTCTAGGGAACTTCAAGACTGAGTTGGTAATGCAACCAAAGGGTCTTATTGCTGAAAAGAACACAGAATAGAAAACACTGTATTGCTGAGAATCTATAGTTAAGACACTAGACGATCCAGTGAAAGGTCACGAGGAACCTAGAGAGAATGACATAAGTCTTAAAGGCTGAAGGTGGCTGGGTCTTGGATATAGTGACTGAATGAATTTCTCTGTTCTCCACCACTCCCTATGTCCATACTGCCACAATGACCACATCTGGTAGTAGATCTAGTTCTTTTGTCACCAACTTTTAGGCTTATTTCTGTAGCTGGCCTTAGTCAACTGAATATAGGAAGGAGTCACAGTGTGCCTGCTCAAATGTCAGGCTTTGCAAGGCTTTATATATTTCTGTCTCTGCCATGTCCATGATGAGAAGATACTCCAGATTGCTTCTCAATAATTGCAGAGAAGAGTCAGAGAGCTGTAGAAAAGAGACTTCTGGCTAGCCTTAGAAACAAAGCAAAGCTGCCCTACTAATCACAGCTTAAAATAAGAGCCACCCTGCAAATCCATCCTGAACCAATAGAATTCCATACAGCCCACAAAGGGAGTAAGCAATAACGTATGTAGGGTTCCTGATTTTCATCACTGAGTTTTGGGTTAGTGTGTTAAGTAGTTTCACTAACCATGAGGACAGCGGACTCTAGGAAGCAGGTCAAAAGGAATATGGAGAGAAGACTATTGAATTTGGAGACCATAGTCACGACAGAGCTATAGAAGGATGTTGCTTCCAGAAAACGTCATGTGTGAAAACTGGATTTCAATGAACATAACAGAAAGACTCCAAAATGCAGTATATGACGAGATTCCCAAACTGAGAAGCCTGGATGAGAAGAAGCAAGATCAGGACATCATAGCCATGATAAGTGTCTTGGGCATATTTGGAAGCACAGGGAAGGACTGGGGGTGGTTGTGAAGGGCTTAGGATGCTGATCACTGTGTAGAGAGAAGAATGCCTAGAAATTAGACAGGAGTGAATACACCACACAACATAGGTGATTTTTACAGTAAACAAAGGGTTATAATAGAAATGAAATCAAGTCAATTGGGCTAACTTCATAGATGACGTTTTGCTTTGTTTTGTTTTGTTTTTGCTTTGTTTTGTTTTGGGTAATGTCCAAAGACCACGTAGATCACAAGCAAGGAAAGGTCAAAGGGCATCACACACTCATCTCTGAACTTTTTATCTTCCTTAATGTTGACTAGAACTCTGATATTTTGAATTGAGAGATGAGTTTAAAGGATTACAGTATAGTTCTTGTGTTGAGAGAAAACTTTTGACAATCTACATAAGATTCAAGTCCATGTCATTGACTGTTTCAGGGTATTTCTAGGTAATCACCATGCTATGGGGAAGGTCAAGGGTTTCACTACAAGATGTCCCATGTATTGGTACATTAAAGGAGCATGATATGCCGATACAAATTCCTATTATGGGAATAATCCAGGCTAAGGAGAGTGATATTAGCTGAATGTGTTTGCCACCAACAGTTTATGAGATTTCCCTTTTCTTAGATTAAATTGCAATATTCAGCTTAACATAAGAAGGTACCTAGATGAGGGGCTTTAGAGTGACATAATCTTATATTGGTAAATGCTTATACGAAAGTCATAATGTGGCTGGTTTAATTTGTTCTGACACTGATTTGCAATGGTGTATCTCTGAGCTAGATGTGACTAATATGTCAGAAATACATGGGAAAATAGAAAAAGAGCCATCTTCTAAAGATGTGGTCTTCACAGAGTTCCTGCTGCTCACTGGGAGACTGAGGCCAACTCTATCCATGCTATCATCACAGAGTCGTTCTGCCTCTGATCCCATTAGGGTACTACTAAAACTTCTGATTGGTGCACTGTTCCTTCCTGCCCACTGGCCTCAGGCTGTATCTGAATCATGAAAGAACACTTAAGACCCAGATGTATGATGCCATTAGACCTTTGGCTCCAGCATCACTTGCAAGCCACTGAAGTTAGGTGGATTCCTGGAATATTTGTCGGAAGGAGCCATACACTTGTTAGGGAATGGGAGGGAACTCTTAGGTTACCCAAGGGAAAAATAAAACCCATTCTTACATTTGAAGAGGCAATATTTCATCAGCTTCACATTCTTCTGGGCAGCTATTTCTGTAGGCAAAATTGGACATATTACTTCAGGCAAGGAAGAGAATTTAAGATGGATCATTGATGTTTGCTAGGATTTCATTACATTCCCTAGCCTGAGACTTTAGTATTCTACTTCATGGTATGTCAAGGTGCTGACCATTAGCAGAAATGTACAACACCAATCCTAATGTTATAGTAATAGATGGGCAATATGCATATTAAATTCTTTGTTACAAATAGAAATGATTCCACCTTCCTGCCCTCTCCTGAGGCAGCGAGACTCTTCCTGTTCTCATATTCTTTTTCCAGTACCATTCATTGAGATCTAGCTAATGAGAAGCACTTGTTTAAAAATTTTTAGAATAGAAAAAGAGAGCTTTCCTTCTTCACTACGTGGCAGCTGTAGACCAGTGTATGGATATCAGCAGATGGCAGTCATGGCTGGCAAGCAGTTCAATGGAAGCTTTCAGATTGATGGCTGATAGGTACCCACTTCTCCTTGGAGAAGTCAGCCAAGCTATTGGTGATGGCTTCCGATAGCATGCTCTTCCAGGCTTCCTGAGAGCAGCCTTGCTTACTTTGGCTTCCATGGTCTCCCAACATAGCACTCTGATGGTGCTAGACTCTAATTCCCTGTATTAAATTCTTTCAAACTCCAAATACCTAGCCTAGCTCTTGTCTTACTGACCAAACTCTGACTCATAGACAATGAATTTTCTTATGATTTTAACATGTTTATAAATATTGACATAGCCTAGTTCCTGACCCAAACTAAGTGCCGGAAAGCCATTTCCTTATCTGGGTTGAAAAGCAGAGTCTGTGCCAATGTGTCCACAAACAACATGGTTCCTTCCATGCAAAAAACATTAATGCCAGCACCATTTTCACAGTGTCAGAAGGTTATGTTGAAAGCTCATCAATGACTAAGAATGTAATATATCAGATGGTAATGGGTGCTGTGGATTGCAGAGACAGTGTATGTGGAGGAGACTTTAGTACATAGCAACAAAGAAAGGCTTTGTTAATAAGGGAAGGCTGTGCAGGGAACTGTAAGATCTAAAATTGTCTAGGAAGCATCTGGAAGAAAAGTTTTCCCACAGTACACTCTTGGAGCTTATATTTGAGCCTGTGTAGCCTGGAGGAAGTGAAGTGAGAGGGTTCCAAATTACACACAGTCTAGGGAGACCATGGGGAAGCTCCTGGCATTACTCTGAGTTAGATGGCCAATAATTTCACTGGATAATGCGAAGCTGCTACTTCTTTTGTACAGAGAAGGAAGGAAACCTGATTTTGTTAATAATATCTTTATTAATTCTTTGATAATTTCATACAATTTACTTATTTCTTTATTTATTTATATCCCAAATGTTATCCACCTTCCTGGTCCCCTCTCCCCCCAATTCCCCTCCCTTTTACCCCTGAAAAGGCAGCCCCCTCCCCTGTATCCCGCTATCATGGTGGATGAAGTCTTTGTAGGATTAGGCTCATCCTCTCCCACTGAGGCCAGACATGACAGCACTCTGCTACATGTGTATGTGGGGCCTCGGACCAGCCATATATGCTCTTTGGTTGGTGACAGTCTCTGGGAGCTCCTAGCGGTCCAGGTTAGTTGATTCTGTTGGTCTTCCTGTGGGGTGGCCATCTCCTTGAGGGCCTTCAATTTTTCCCCCAACTCTTCCACGGGGGTCCCTGACTTCCCTCCAGTGTTTGTCTGTAGTTATTTGTATCTGTCTCAGTCAGTTGCTGGGTGGAGCCCCTCAGAGGGCTGCTATGCTAGGCTCCTGTCTGCAAACATAACATAGTATCATTACCAGTGGGAGGGATTGGTGCCTATCTATGGAATGGTTCTCAAAAAGGGTCAGTCACTGGCCGGCCATTCCTTTAGTCTCTGCTCCATCTTTGTCCCTGCATTTCTTTTAGATAAGGCCAATTTGGGGTTCTGTAAGTGGGTTGGTGTCCCCATCCCTCCATTGTGGGTCCTGTCTGGCTACTGGAGGTGGTCTCTTCAGGTTCCATATCCCAACTGTTGAATGTTTCTACTAAGGTCACCTCCATTGACTCCTGGTAGCCTCCCTCATCCTGAGTCTCCGGGACTTCTTAGAGAATCCCCCCATCCCTAATCCCTGGCAGCTGCATATTTCACTCATTCTCCTGGTCCTCTGGGCCTCTCTCCTGTCTCTCCCCATCCCTGATCCTACTCTCTTTCCCCTTACCCATCCTAGCCCTCCCCTTACCCACCCAGGTCCCTCCGTTCCTCTGTCTCCCATGACTATTTTGTTCTCCCTTCTAAGAGAGGTTCAAGCATCCTTGGCATCCCTCCTTATTTAACATTTTGGGGTCTGTGGGGGTGTATCATAGGTATTCTGAACTTTTTGGCTAATATCCACTTATCAGTAAGAACATATCACGCATTCCTTCTGGGACTGGGTTGCCTCACTAAGGATGATATTTTCTAGTTCCATGCATTTGCTTGCAAAATTCATGATGTCCTTGTTTTTAATAGCTAAATGATACTCCACTGTGCAAATATACCACATTTTTTAATATCAGTTCTTCAGTTGAGGGGAATCTGGGTTGTGTCCAGTTTCTGGCTATTACAAATAAAGTTGCTATGAACATAGTGGAGCACGTGTTCTTGTGGTATGGTGGAGCATCTTTTAGGTCTAAGTCTGGGAGTGGTATAACTGAATCTTCAGGTAGTACTATTTCCAATTTTCTGAGGAATTGGCAGATTGATTTCCAGAATGGTTTTATAAGTTTGCAATCCCACCAGCAATGGAGGAGTGTCCCCCTTTCACCACATCCTCACCAGCATGTGCTGTCACTTGAGTTTTTGATCTTAGCCAATGTAGTTTTTAAAGGGGAAACAGAAAAACACAGACATAACTTTCTACCTTCAAAAGTCACTATGCTTTCCACTGGTCAACCAATCTTTGAACATTCTCTAGGTTTCATGTTTGTTTGTTTATTTGAAAGTCCAGGTTTTGCCAATCTAATAATTTCTTTCCTCCATTGACTGATGGAAAAGTTAACATCAAATCCTTTTGATACATTTTTTGAGAAAATGCAAAACAAAACCTGAGATTTCTGCATCACTGCAAGATACATGATGTTGGACTTAGAGAATCACGAAGCTAATAATGATAATAATCTAATGGTGTGACCACCTTCTCTGGGATAATAATATTCCAAAGAGACACATGTGCCTCTCACTTTGACTCTCACACTATTAAAACAATTGACATCACAAAATTGGAACTTCCCTGGGAATCTCAGGTTGGGAGAAAAACAAGAGTGAGTCCCTGGCACTGGACTGGGTGGGAGGGTGGGGAAGTAGACTTTTTTTTTTTTTTTTTTTTTTTTTTTTTTTTTTTAACCACAGGAAAGTGATTTCACAAGGTTCTGACTTATATTACCTTACAGCAGAGACGAGAGTCCAGGCAATATTGATGGGTAGGGCCATACTTTGACCATCACTACCTAGCTATGTTACACCTGAACCTCATGTTAGTACCTCAAAGATGAACGTGGGATGTTACTAGAAGCTGTGTTCCCTTTCGCATACAACCTGGCCACATAGAATAAATCTCCTGCCTTTGTTTGCACTGTTATTATTTCATTTGCATGCTGAATGGATGGATGGGATAGCTAATTTTGGCTGTCAACTTGACACACCTGGGAAGAGACAACCTCAGTTGAGGATTTGCCTCCATCACAATGGTCTGTGGACATGCCTGTGTGACATTTTTTTGTCTGTTGATAGATATGTGAGGGCACAGCCCACTGTAGGTGAGAGTGCCTTCCTTTAGCCCCAGTCTTGGGCAGTATAAGAAAGCTAGTGGAACAAGAACCTGGAATCAAACCAGGAATCCCCATACCTTTGTGGCCTCTGCTTCAGTTCCTGCTTCCAGCCTCCTGCCTTAAGCTACTGGCTTGGCATCCCTCAGTGATGATAGACTGTAACCTGTGTACAAAGTAAAACATTTCCCCCTCAAGTTAGTTTTGGTCAGGGTTTTCTCAAAGTATCAGAAAGCAAACTTAGATATCAACTGAGCCTAGGTGCCAGACCATAGGCTCTGACCCTATCAATTCCAGTGAGAGAAAGGAATATAGAACTTGACTGAGATGCCTTCCCCAGGACAGATGTCTACATGGTAGGGCACTATGAGAATTTAGAAACCATTCAAGTCCAGCATGGTGTACTAATGAGTTTCTGGGGTTATATATAAGGCCGTGGGTGAGGGGCTACTGACAGAGATGCCTAATGAAAGGTGGTGCATCATTCAAGTTCTCTCAACAATCAGCCTTTGCCTCTGACATGCTCTAGCACCTGCCAGCTGGACTCAACTGCTTCTGGGCTGGGGGACAGAGGAGACATGATAGCTACAATCTCAGGGAAGGGCCTGGTGACCTCTGTCACACAACAGACGGTCATTGGCCTGATCTTGTGGGGGTCTTGTCCAAGTGGTCACAGATGGTCTGATTTCAATATGGCAGTGGTCATGTCATGACTGGAGGACAGAGTTCCACTGCAGGAGTCTAAGGACACAGATAGGCATAGCATGTTCATAGCATTCTTTTTGTTCTTTTTTTCTTTTTCTTTTATTGAAAATAGATCTTTTCCTCATGTAATATATCCTAATTAGTTGCCCCACCCTCTACTCCTTCAAATGTATTCCCCGTTTTCCCTCTGAATCAGATCCATTCCCTTTCTGTTTATCATTAGAAAATAAAAAGGCTTCTAAATAATTGATAAGAATAGGGATGATGGTGGTGGTGGTGGTGGTGATGATGATGATATAACACATCTAAGTTGGACAAGGCAAACCAACAGATGGAAAAGAGCCCAAGAAAAGGCACAAGAATCAGAGACCCAATCCTTTGCACATTCAGGATTCCCATAAAAATACTAAATTGGAAGCCATAATATAAACCAGGAGGACCTGGTGCAGAGAAGTGAAGGCCCTATGAATGGTCTCTCTGTCTCTGTGAGGAATCTAGGGCTATGGGGACAATAAGAGAGACAAAGTGAAATTGATAACTCCCAAAGAACAACCCTCAAGACTGTCCTTTAGCCTCCATATGCATATACATATGTGAATATACATGTGCATACATACATGTACACTCACACACATACACAAAGAGTATGGGTCAAGAAGAGCCGGGTGAATATGCTACTTCCTTTCCAAGTTATTTTCCTTTGTAGACCCTGGTTTCCCCATCTGTGAACTATGCAGCATCCTAGAATTGTGGCATGGTTCACAAGACAGCATACAGTCAGCAAATGGAGCTGACCCTGGTCTACAGTCTGCCCTGAGTAACTATACCTGTCTTTACTGTCATTTCAGCACTGTAGGTGCCTGGGGCATCACACCAGGATAGGATACAAGCTGTCAAGGCAGAGCAGCCTGGTAGTGATAGAGCATCTGGTTTGGTGTTTGTGCGATGAGGTTGTGGGCAGGCTTGCAGAGGGAAAGGCCCCCAAGGGTTCCAGCTATGCTGTGGCATTCTGGACACACTGTTTCTGAAGATCTGGAGGAGTGTCACATAAGCTGAGCCGCTTCTCCCAGCTTCACTGGCACCCATGGGTCATCCTGCACCACCTGGGACATCTCGAGGAGAAAAATTTGCTCAACTGACAGATTATCCCTTGCCTCCCAAGCTCATATATACGGATTCATTCTCTCTGATGCTATGACTGCTATCATCTAATTCTGGTTGGATGTTTGTGCAAACTCCTCTATCCTAATGGACCTCAAGTTATTTTTTAAATATAGATGGAGCACATAGAAATAATTCAGAGGTGGACAGTTGGGGAGGAGTTGGGGAGGCATGGATGGAAATTATACAGAGACAGAACAGAGAGGAGCATCTAGCAGGTGTGGACAATTACCGTGAAAACACCTTAAATCACAGAAGGCTGGGAGATTACCCAGTCTAGTTTGCCTAAGGCTCAGGTGGTTTCCTGCAATGAACAACTTCCTAGAATTTAGAGAAGCCTACACAGTAGATCCACCCCCAGGACAACAAATACAAAAGTGCCTCTCAAATGCAGAGCCCATCTGGTAGCTTCTTCTGGGGTGAGGACCTAAGATTCTCATGTTAAGTAAGCTCCCAGGTGATACTGACACTGCCCATTAATGAGCCAAACTTGGAAAGACCTGGGCCAGTCTCCTGGCTCTCCCTCTTTCCTGATGTCATTCTCAGGTACATCACTGGCTCTATCTCACTGTCCCTGAGGATGGAACCTGGTAACCTGGTTCCTTAGAATCTGGCTGTTCATAGCTGTCCGTGTTGCTCAACATTTTGTGTTCTCATCTGCCTCATTTTCTCTCTCCTTTTGTAGACTCTGTCAGCTCTTCCCCCATCTACGCATTCAAACGTTGAGATTGTCCTGGGCCTAATCTAACTGGTTTAATCATAATAGCCTTGTTGCTAGAAAACAGGGAAGGAAGGAAGGAAGGAAGGAAGGAAGGAAGGAAGGAAGGAAGGAAGGAAGGAAGGAAGGAATAGAACAGATCAAATTTCCGTTCTGTTTCTGCCTCAGGGCTATTGAATGACCTAATGCTTCTCCCTGAAGTGTTCCTCCTCTATTTGCAGCCTACATCCCTTCCTCACATCCCAAGTCTCCTCCCACAAGCCACCTATGATCACTCCAAATCCCCCAAGATTCCCCATGCGTATGGCATAGATCACGTGCATGCTTTGTCTGGGTCATTCCTAACTCAGTCACTTCAGACCCTCCATTCCAACGCCTACCCACGCCTGCTTAAACTCCCATCCACCTCAACACTCCATCTCTTCCGAGCAGTTATTAGTGTCTACCATAGTTAATGGAGGGAGAATGGCTGGTGGGGGTGTCAGCTATTGATTTGTTTACTGCTCTAGCTCCAATAGCAGAGTGTTTGGCACAGAGCAGGCCCCTAATATATGAATAAAGAGATGACTATTGAGAATCATGACAGTAAACCTTCTTTGTAAGAAGACAACCACAGAAATCCACAGTGATATTTATATTAATTATGAAGCAAAAATGTAGTCTGACTTCCGGCCCCTTTGTAAATTCCTTCAAGGATGCTTATGAATGAAACATAAGCGCTTACCATGAACACACACAGAGCAAGCAGTACACTGTGTGCCAATAGTGTGTTCCTTGATTGGGACTGGATCTCTGTGAACCCCTGACCCATAGCCAGGCATCCTTACTGCCCTAGCACAAAGAAGAACCTTATCTTGGAAGGGAACCATACCTGGCCAAGCAGCTCAGCTGAACTTGATTAGAGCCACAGAGTCTCCGTGTAAAGCAAAAAGAAAAGAAAAAGTCTCTAAAAGGCTTCTTGACTATTTCCTGACGGCCTTAATTTACAGTTAATGGTTTAATTTCCAGGTTGCACGCCCTCCCTCCTTAAATAGCACTTAGTGTAATTGATGCCAGGTTAATCACTGAGCCAGCCAAGAGAAGAGTCCACAGGGCAGGAGCCACATGCTGTTTTACCTGTGCTGAAGAAGGAAAATGTCACGCAGCTCTGAAGAAGTAATACTGTTTGAATCACAGCCTGGAGCCTCAAGTGAGATCTTCCAGAAAAATAAAGCCAAAAGACATAAAATGAGGAGAACTCATCTCACCAGTATCTTAGAATTAAAGTAAAGACTAAATTTGATCCCAACTTCTTCTTTTCAATATAAAGGAGGCACAGTTGGAACTGTAGAGAACTGTATGACTAAGGGACCATACTAACAAGTTAACTGTTGGTATATTTCTGAATGGTGGATTATTGCTAAATTCTCTCCTATTTCAATCTGACTCCTTCCTTCCTTCCTTCCTTCCTTCCTTCCTTCCTTCCTTCCTTCCTTCCTTCCTTCCTTCCTTTCTTCCTTTCTTTCTTCTCTTTTTCTTTCTTTTTTCTTTTCTTGTTTCTTTCACAATGAAGTTTTTACAGTAATGACTTTTGTAATTTAAAAATGTTGGTTGGTTTTCTAAAAATTTCCACCCATATTTATAATAACTAAGCCCTGGGGTTTGCATTGGATTTACTTAAAAAGAAGTCTCTTCTCTTGTTCCTGGCATCCTGCTGACAAGGAGGGGATGTTTCTTTTTGCAGGTAAGAAAGGAGTGTTGCTTTAAGTGTCTGCATCCCCTGTGAACCCCCTGTTGCTAGCTCAAGCAGGCGAGGCATGCAGCTTGACTGGGCTGGACCTTGGGGAGCAGCCAGCACCACCCTCTTTGGCAGCAGAGGAGACAGTTCCAAAGGATAGAGCTTGCTCATGGGCAGATTGTGTTGATGACATCATCTTAAGAAACTCGATCCGGAATCCCAACTAGTACCAGTGCTTTTCCCTTCTCCTCTATTCCTGCTTCTTGATCTTCTAACTGAAAAATAGTAACATCTAGGGATTCTGAGCATTGTATTTAGCCCAATATATAATATATAAGCCCAATATGCATGAATTTACAAGCTAAAAATTTCAATTATTACTTTCTGTGGTGAAAAGGAGGCTTTGGAAAGGAACACCAATTTCTTTTCCTCATCTTAATCAGAGGAAAGGAAAAGGAAGAGACGAATCTATCTTAAAAGTAACAAAGGTACCCTGGGTAGCTGGTGTTGGTAGGACCAAAGTCTGTCTCTAGAATGGCATCAACTTGGCAAAGTATGAGACTGCACAAGAGGCCTATAAGGCCTGTGTATGTGGCCAAATAGCTTGGAGTAGATGTAACGTGTCTCTGTTGACTCCTGGGGAGTGAGGACAGCCCAGTTCTGAGGCCACAGGAATACAACAGGATATTGCTGCCCTTGGCAATCTCCAGGGTAGAGAAACACACACACACACACACACACACACACACACACACACACACACACACACACACACACACAGGCTCAGGTATCGCGAGATTAGAAGTGCCTTGGGGCAGTAAAGGAACAAAACATACATTTTACCTCCGGAGTAGGAACAGGGTTAGAAAGACAGAGAATATTCCTGGATTTAGTGTGGTTCCTGTTAACAATGCACAGGATTCCTGAGTGACAGATTCCACCTGATGCGCATGCTTGCTGTTCTTCTTTTCTTAGGGGCTTCACCTTCTCTGTGAGGCACCACCATCTATAGGACTTAGTGAGTCGCTGTATTCACAAAACAGCTGACCACAAAGGTGAAGTGGTTACTCCTGTCTCCTACAATGGGCTTCAAGGACAGGCTTCCCCTCTCCCATCCAGAGCTTCCTTTTTCTAAGGAACTCAAGTTGTCCTTGTCAGATAGCATTTTATTCTGTTTTTAAACCAGATGAACTATGGGACAAACATGATAACTATGGTGTATCAAGCTGTCATTTGTTGGATTTTTTTCCCAATTCCAAGGTTAGGTCTTTGATTTTCTTTACTGGATGATAATAAGACGAAAGATGATAAGTACTGTTTCCTGTGTCCTGTGTCCTGTGTCCTGTGTCCTGTACAGTGGGTGTATTAGCCCATCTCTGTGCTGTTCTCATGGAGCCTCACATTGCACATGTTTCCTAATTAGCAGACATGAAGGGGCATCTTCTTAGGCTGGGTTTCTTTCCACTTATTGAAACCAGTACCTAGACTTGTTCTCTTAAAAAAAAAAATTAGTTTTCCATACAGAATTCTCCAGGCAGAAAACATGGGTTTTCACCTTTAGGAAAGGGATTGGATGTGCCACAGAAATTGCTTAATTGTACCTGCAAAATACATAATACCCACTCCCACCAAAGATGTCCAGATCCTAATACCTTAAAATTTGTGGAAATGTAACCTAGCAAGGAAAAAAAGGACTGATGTGATTAAGTAATAATATGCAGTGAGACGATGACCCTGATTTTCAACAAGGTCTTCACCAGTGGGTGTTGGAGGCAAGCATGGAGTCAGAGGAGGTTTGGTCATGTGACACTACTGACCTGAAGTCAGAGAGCCAAGATATGCCAGAAGCTCTTGGAAGCCTGAAAGGGCAGAAAATCTGATTTCACTAAAATCTGCAAACAAATGCTTCCCTGCTGACATCTAAAATTTAGCTCAAGGAGACCCATTTCAGATTTGTGGCCTCGAGACCTGTAAAATACTAAATCGGGGTTCTTTTGAGCCAAGACGTTGTACTAATTTGTCGCCCCAGGAATTGGCAGCTACTATAGAACCCAACTAAAAAGAAATATTTAATAATTACCCAATGAATTTGTCCCTCACCCTTCTCTTTAAAGAGATGATTAATAGACAGAAAAGATAATCCCAGGGACTCTATTGTGCCCTCTACTGCTGGTTTCCAAGAAAACAGTGGGAAGATGACCCCCCAAGGATGAGGACACAAGTCCAGGCCACCCTCCCTGTGCCAGCTTTCACTCCATGGAGCTACATGAAATCAGAACAATCATTTCCAATTACAGAGCCCCTTCACTCTGAAAATCAACTCTCCAGCTTCTTTTTCTCCCTCCTCCAGATTATAACAAATTCAAATACCTCAGCAGTGCAAGAAACAATGACATGGTCTAGTATATAATTTGGGAGGGGATTTAATGATACATCTGTCTGTTTGGACAAAGCATACTCCTGAAGGATCTATTTAAAATCAAATCAGCAGACTGGCAGCGATTAAAAATGAAAGGCTATAAAAAGTTTAGGGGGGGAGAGCATTAAAGTCTAATGGCTCTTAGTTTATGTGCCAATGCTAGAGTAAATATTTCTAACACAAAATTTCTTTCCTGAAATCTCAGTGTCAGCTACTGCAAGAAAGTACACCACTAAACTCATACTAAATATCCATCTTTTATAAAGATTAAGCAGCGAGACCATGTGGAGCCTGGTGTAACTTTAATTTTTTCAAACCTTATTTTTAATGATGGTTCTTAAATACTTTAACATCCCATGTAGCCCACCACCCACCAGAAGTAGTGGGAAAGAAAGGGTACAGGCGAAGTGGACCTGTTTAGAAAGGTTCTTTGGAGGAACTCCCATCTGTGTTGTCTGGAAATCAGCAGTTCAGTTCAGTTCACAGGTTAGTAGGCAGCAGCAGCTTGATCTACTTGCAATCACTTCATGGATACACCAGCAGTCCAGTTCGGTAGAGCTGGGTTAGCAACAGCGGTGGCACAACGTTAACAGAGATATCCAGGCCTCAGCCTTGGCTCAAGACAGCAGGAGGGACCAACAGGAGGGACCAACAGGAACAGCAGGAGAAGTTTTTAGCTGTGCCTCTCTCAGGGAAGTGAAGATCAGCGAAGACTTGAGACTCACAAGTGTTGCACAGCTAGCTGGGCCAGCAAGCCAAGCTCTGTCTCTGTCACTCCATGGAGTCCTGTTTATACCCTCCAAACATCATGTGTCCTCCACGTGTCTTGTCTCAGCACAGGTCTTGCCTCAGCACATGCATTCAATCAGCCTGAGTCCTCAGAGTCCCGACAAATGGAGCTCAACTATGCAACGTAAGGGGGACCAATTCACATGTGTTGTTAGCAAAGAATCATTCATCACGTTTGCTTTAGCAAAACATCATACTCTCCTGTGTCTGCTTCAGTGACTCATTCCTTCATGTGTTTGCCTTAGTCTTTCACTTGTGTCTACTTCAGGAAAACACTCCTTCACATTTGCCCCAGCAAAACACCATCCAACAAAACTAACGCTCCAAAGGACCCTTAAAGTTTCCACTTCAGCATGCTAAGACTGAGTGTATATAATATTTCAGGCTATTTTGCTGGACATTGCTGAGTATCCTCTCTCAAACCTATAAGGTTGGCACCATATGCTTAAATTGCCTTGAAATCTTGTTGATGCTATGTTAATACTATTTTGCCTGAACAATTTATTAAAGGATTTGGGAAGATGGAGAGATTAGGATGTTCAAAATGGTCTCTTAGAGGAATATTTTCTAGCCATAGCATATATTTATATGCTCTCCCAAAAGCTTTTGCTATAGTTTATACCATAAGCACTCTGTAGAGAGGAGAGGCAGATACTACAGAGAAGAGCTTTTAGGTAAAATTAGTGAGAAAGTCCCAGAATAGCCAGTAACTGAATGATACCTGTAGGGACTCTAAGTCACAAAATACCTACTGCTAATTCTGCAGACTCATCCCCAACCTTACCCCTTGCACTGGCTTCAGAGACATGAATCATACCTCAATGGTCACCTCAGGCACAGCATATAATAAATCTCTCTCTATCTCTGGATCCAATCAGACTATATGTCTTGCTAGAACTTCTGCTTTCTTCTCTGAGCTTAGTTTAATGAAGTTTGTCTTGTCTTCTCTCTCTGTCTCTGTCTGTATGTCTCTCTGTCTCTATATATAGAGATAGATAGATAGATAGAGTGTGTGTATGTGTGTATGTGTGTGTGTGTGTGTGTGTGTGTACTAACATAAACTTTTTTACACGAGTTCCCTAGGCTTACACTCAGTGTCTCCAAAGAACCACTAATGAGGATTTCAAGAGAGTCATATAGTTTTATAAAAATATAGGCCATTGGTATCTATAGAACCATAGCTGCAGTTGTTCCAATATCCTCTCTAAGATGGAAACACAGGCAGAAGAGAGAATAACAAAAGAAATTATGAGGATGCATTTACTCAATGTGCTCTACACATACTCCACGCCACTCTTATTTACTCAGTGTGTTGGACACATACACCATACCGCTATTGTACTGGGTGCTGGAAACACACTGGACATAAAATGCTCCTCTTCCTCACTGTTAAGGTGACTTCTGGAGCTCCACTCATTATAACTTGTGCTTTCCAGGCAATAAGATATTGAGAAAATAAAGAAGGGATGTCTCCTCCTTTAAAAAGAGTAGTTGTCTTAACTATCACCTAAAAAGCTGTTGTCCAAAACTTAGTACATGTTTACAATAAATTGCAAGGGAGCAGGAAAAAATAGACTTTTGGCTGTGAAATCTGCATTCACTTCGAACACAGCTCCTGTAGGTTAATATATTTGAATGCTTAGTCATCAGGGAGTGGCACTATTTGAGAAGGATTACGAGGAGTGGCCTTGTTGGAGTAAATGTGTTACTAGGGGTGAGCTTTGAGGTTTAAGAAGCCCAAGCCAGGCCCAAAGGCTTTTTCTCTCTCCCTGCTCTCTGGTGATCCAGATGTAAAATGTCTGCAGGCCTCCCACCATGCTCCCTTCCTCAGAGCAATGAAACACTGACTAGACACACAGTGTCTTTACTTGCTTTGTTGTCAATAGCAAATAACCTGTCTTCAAGCCTAGAAAACACGATAGTTTGTATAATCATTGTGACAATCCTGGAAACAGCTCTGTAATTTACAAATTGCTACATTAACGTAAAGTACTGTTGTTGAAAATTTAAAAATCTATTATACGGTAATTAAGAAAATTGGTGCTTTCAACAGAGGCTCTGAAAGGTGTACGGAAAAGGACCGCTATGAACTGTAATCTCTTTTCTGCTAAATTAAATTGTTTTCTTTTCTGAATTCTGTGGTTGTTAATTTTCATGGAGTTATTTTTAACAATAGACTGTTTTTTTGTTGTTAAGCATTGTTGTTATATAAAGTCTCTGACCTTGTGGATTTCTTTCTAGAATGCGTTCTGTACTCTCATTTAAATAAAAATGATTCACAAATGAATCCATTCATTTATGTATTCAATACACATTCATTGAATGGCTACTGTGTGAGACTCTATTTTAAGATCCATGATTATACAGTATTTAATATTATATCTGTGCATGTATATAATACACACTGTATTTTATATCTACAGTATATAATGATATGTACACACATATGCATATTTTTAAGGTTTATTTATGTATGTAGTCTAGGTATATGAGTGTTTTGTCTGTATGTACATCTGTACGCCAGAAGGGTATTGGCTCCCATGGGACTACAGTTATAGATACTGTAAGTCTGTGGAGATCCTTTCCTCCCAAGTTTACATTCAAGTCATCAACATAGTTTCTTGGAGTTGAAGATAATTGGAATATTTACATTAAGGAAATTGGCAAAGGCTACAAAGTAGGTTTTTAAACATTTACCAGCACTGTATCACTTTTATATCTACTAATGTGAAGATAGTTATGCAAGAAACATCTGGGACAAGGCAATAAAAAATAGCAATTTACTGACTCAATTCTGTCGAAATTTTTGGCAAAATATTTTGGAAATTTGCTACTAGTTTAAGGGCTTTAATAGAGAAAACATTAAAGTTATTTTGGGAACCAAATGGTACATCATATATAAGTATCCTAGGACTCAAGACATTTTCAAGTCAGTTGGAATGAGATTTAACAAGAAATATTTGGATATTGGAAGTCTACCCATGTGAATAAATATCTCTGAGATGTAAGAAAGATAAACATAAATAAAAATGGTAAAGGCTGGCAGACCTCATTGAGAACTTGAAGTGAATGAACTTGAAGAGAACTTGAATAATGAAAGGGGTGTGGGCTTTTATTTTATTATCATAAGTAGTATTCCATATTTCCAATGGAGATGTAAAACTGGGCAGCACTCTGGGAAACCTTGAGGGATTAGTTACAGAATTAAGTATGCCCTTATCAGAAAAGCCAGCAACTGTGCTCCTAAGTGTTTGTCCCAGAGAAAACTTGGACCCAGTTGTCCATGGCATCTTTATTAATAATGACCTCAGAGAGAGAATAGGCCATTATTTTAAACCATTTGCTCTTTCACAGAATGAGGGAGTCAGAAAATCATGGGTGTTCTGTGGAACAAAACATGGCTAGGTCTTCAGAGATTATGTTCAATTAAAAAACAAAACTGAAAAGATTACAGATTATATTCTTCATGTTCATACATTACAAACGGCACAAGGTTGCTACTTTTATAGCATTCTTGAAATAGTGAAAGATGGAGATGTAGAACAGATTAGAGGTTACCAAGAGCTTGGGGTGGGTGAGGGGAGAAGTGGCTATGGCTGTAGGGAGAGCATGAGGGATCCTTCTGAGAAACTCTTCTGCATTTGACTGTGGTAGTCACACAAACCTACAAACATGGGATCTGGCTAAATGCCAAAAACCCAAGTGAATGCAAACAAAACTCCCATCTTGACACACTGTACTAAAAAGCCCAGGAATCTTGCTGAGGTAAGCTTTTTGAAGCAACATCATACCATTGCTTTTCAAGATGTTCTCAGAGGAGAATGTTAATGAAAGGCATGTGGGGAATCCCTTGTATTGTTTTCTGTAATTGTAGGTAATGATCTCAAAATAAAATGTTTGCCAAAAATAGTCATAGCATAATGGTAAGCAAGAAAGAGAAAACTGTCTCCAGGATGCCTGTCACAACGCCACCACAATAGTGGTTCTTCCATTCCTACAGGAAATGGTTGGATGAGCAGAAGGGGTGGTAACTAAAGGATTTCTTAGAAAATTTCAAGTGTATGGCTGTACCGAGACAAAAATTTTAATCTTAACTTCTGAAAGTGTGAAATATTGAAGTACAAGAAAATCATACAGAATTCTATGGTACTGATTTAGTTTCTGTTTTTATTCATCCTATTCCTCTTTAGATCAGGATTAGATCTTGCTTCTACTACACTTGGCTCCCCTGAGAAAAATCGTGATTAGACTAATATCTATACCAGCAGATAACCATATAGGACAAATGCCTGTTCTTCTACCCCTTCTTAGCTCTTTAAGATACACTAATGATGCTCACAGCCAACCATTGGACTGAGAGTGAGGTCCCAGATGGAGGAGTTGGAGAAGGGACTGAAGGAGCTGAGGGAGTTTGCAGCCCCATGGAGAGAGCAACAGTGTCAACTGGCCTGACTCCCCAGTGCTCCCGGGGCCTGGACCACCAACCAAAGAGTACACATGGAGGGACCCACAGCTCAGGCCACATATGTGGCAGAGGATGTCCTTGTTGGACATCAGTGGGAGAAGAAGCCCTTGGGCCTGAGAGTGTTTGATGCCCATTGTAGGGGAATGCCAGGGCGGGAAGACAGGAGTGGGGGGCTGGGGGAGCGCCCTCATAGAGGCAGAGGGAGGGGGTGGGATATGGGGTTTCCGAAGGGGAGCCCTGGAAAGGGGAAAACATTTGAAACGTAAAAAAGAAAATATCCCAGAAAAAAGAAAAAGAAAAAAAAAAAAAAAAAAAAAAGGATACACTGATGATCAGACATTCTAGAGTAGTACAAATTCTAAACTACTGGTCTGTGGTATTTTTTCACTAAAAACCTATCCAGTAATTTGTCTGATTAGTTGTAAATCAGAATTGTGAAGGTGGACTTTGTACATAATACTCCCATACAGATCCAAAATATGTGTATCTTCAGTTTTTCTAATAATAAAATATAGAAAATTATGTAGAAATCACTGGTGAAATTGTGCCACAAGTTTGACATTTGAATGTTCTCTTCTGTCAAGAGCCCCAGGTACCATCCAAAAGCCACAACTTAATTGGAGACCCAGAGTGAATGGTTTATAGCCATGTTATTCAAACAAACACATGTTGCTGTGAAATACCACCCTGACCAGACCATCTGTCTATCTGGGAGATTTTAGTCAGTACACAGAATCAATGGATAAATCAGCTGCTTCTTGGCAGATCAGGCACCTGCATCAGAGCCAAAGTCTGCAGTTTGCTTTCTGCTCATCACTAGTGAAGCAAGAAGCCCTAATCAGAGGAGTGGCCAGTGGGCGACAGGAGGCAGGCAGTCCTATCTGCTTTGGAAACTTCTTCCTAAGGGTCTTCAAAGTTGGACTGGCTGTATATCAATTGTAAGCAACTGCTTACAGTTGCTTGTGCAACACAACTAGATATTTGTTGAGATGTTGCAGTATTTTTACCTTCAGTTTTGTCTTGTTTTTTTTTTTCATGTGACCCTTTCAAAATGAACTTGATCAAAATCTCAGATCAAAAGGCAATAGAGTTGACTGGCCAATCTGTGTTTTTCCGTAACCATCTTGTATGGTAAGTTACATAAATATATTTTAAACAAAATTTAAAAAGAAACCCAAGCCTGAGGTTTGTCAGTTGATTGTCTTTATAGGACAATGGAGAGAAGACAGATCTGAGACCACAGAGACATGCTCAATCCTATTTCTGTCTCCAGAAGACACAATCCTGGATGTGAGGATTTGCGATGGAAGATCAAAAAAGCGTGTCTAAAGTTTGTAAGGAACAAATCTCAAAATCACAAGCCTGAGAGATTAAAATCCTGAATGTTGAAACTTGAAAAGCAAAAAAAATCTAAAAAATCCTAATTCTGATTAAAGGAATGAGAGAGAGAGAGACAGAGAGACAGAGACAGAGACAGAGAGACAGAGACAGAGAGAGACAGAGTCAGAGAGACAGAGAGGGACAGACAGAGAGACAGAGCTATGGGGCTTTATAAAAGGGTCAGAAAGCCTTTCTGGAACAGGGATTAGCAATGTCCTCAGGGAGCACAGGATAACTGCAACAGTACCCACCACAGTACAATTTGTCCCCACACACGCCACATTCATTCATGCAGAGTGTCACTCACAATGACAGCAACATGGGTGGCATAAACACTGTCTCATCCCACCAAGTACATAGCTGATTTTGAGCTACTTAGTAATTTCACTGGTTTCTTCAGACAAATGTGATTTTAGTTTACAGAAAGAATCTTGGATTTCATCTACTTCAGTGATTCTCAACCTTCCAAATGCTGAGGCCCGCAATACAGTTCCTTACGTTGTGACAGCCCCCAAACATAAAATTATTTCATTGCTACTTACTAACTTTAGCTTTGCTCCTGTTGAGAATTGTAATGTAAATATCCGAAATGCAGGCTACCTGATATAGAATCCCAAAGGAGTCACGACCCACAGGTTAAGAACCACTGATCTACTGGAAGGAAAGCTACTGCATTCCTATTGTGTTGGAAAGTAAAATTCTTCAAATGGAACTGAATCATATATTTTTCTTTTGCTATAGAACCAACCCATGCATCCATTAATCAGTTTGGTTGGTTGTAAATCAGAATCACGAAGGTTGGATGTTTATATAATGCTCTCTCCTTACACATATCCCAAACATGTGTGTGCTTTACTCTGTCAGTGGCTCATATTTGAACTGTGTCCTCTTTATTCCTCTATCATGTGACCAACTAGTCATCTGAACCTTTCATCTAATGCATTGGACCAATAGGAGCACCTTGTAATTCACTGATGGTAGTCTTGATCCCACTTTATTACAAATCCGCCATGGTTTGGGGGATTCCAGTGAATTCTGTTGTTATTGTTGTTTTGTTTTGATTTTTCTATAATACTCCAAATCCTTGGCGAGAGGAAAGTACGTAACATGCGCTGTCTCTAGCTGTCACTGAAACTAAGTGGGCAAGTGTTAAAATTTTCAGATCCAGGAGGTCACAAAGCATACATATTTGATAGAGTAAAACAAGAGCCAGTAAAAAACATTTTTGAATCCATCATCAAAAGTGAAGTGCATTGGGATTTTTTTGTCGTATTTAGTAAAAGAAGTCTATCTTTGACAGCCATATGAGTATGCAAAGATGGCTCCTTATTTCCCAGAGTCTTTTAACAAGAGAGGAGTCTCCCAATGAGCAAGTGCCAAAAGTTCAAAAGCCCATGAGCTAACACAGTTCTTTTTAATGCTCAGAGTGTCTTCCAACAGTCCTTATGGTATGTGTGTGTGTGTGTGTGTGTGTGTATATATATATGAGAGAAGGACCTGTTAAATATGGTAAGTTTCAGGGACTTCCTGAAGCTTTTTTTTTTTTTGGTTTTTCGAGACAGAGTTTCTCTGTGTAGCTCTGGCTGTCCTGGAACTCACTCTGTAGACCAAGCTGGCCTCGAACTCAGAAATCCACCTGCCTCTGCCTCCCAAGTGCTGGGATTAAAGGCATGCGCCACCACTGCCCGGCTCCTGAAGCTTTTGAGTTGCTTGTTTCCTGAACTTAATAAGCTTTCCTCAAAGATGGAATGTTATATCTCCAAGGAAACTGCTATCTAGCACAGGGACAGAGGCTCCATGGGAATCTGAAATACATCCATTTTCCTGCTAAGGTCACTCTTGTTCTCTAAGAGGCCTTCTTCAATTAAAAATCTGTAGGGCAATCTTTTTTCCATGCTTAGAGATGTTGAGCAGGAAATAAATCTAGATACCTAGATCTTCTTGGGAAACGGAACCAAGTGAAGATATTCTAACTCCTCTCTCTTTAATGACGAGTCCACTGGTATACTTTGAATTCATTCTCTTACCATAGATTTGAAAACACCAATCTTTTGAGTTGCTACTTCATAGAACAAAACACTTAACAATCTTAAGGCAATGCTTACTAATCTGGCACCACAATGTCTGCCTTTGCAAAAAAAAAAAAAAAAAGGTGGCTCTGCTGTTTTCCCACACTGGACTCAGTGCTCAGTGTAGTTGAGGCACACATCTTCCTGAAAAGGTTGGCACACAAATTCTTCACATTAGCCAGTTCATGCCACCATCCAGTCCTTAGCATCTCTCTCTTTCTCTCTCTCTCTCTCTCTCTCTCTCTCTCTCTCTCTCTCTCTCTCTCTCTCTCTCTCTCACACACACACACACACACCTCTTTTTAGCAGACTATCCAAACCATAGCCTTCAGGTCTCCCTCACCTGGTCCAGGTAGGACACACAGATTAAAACAGCAACACACAAACTTAGAAGCTTACCATAACCATCAGGGGATTTTTTTCCTTGACTTCTTTTTAAACTCAATTACATGGTTCTTAAGTGTGAACTTTGAAGATGGCAATGTCAATGTTGACTTACAATGTCAAAAAGTTGGACACCCTGTAGTTACCCATGATAATGAGTTACTTTGAAAGAAGATTCTGAGGAAAATGTGTGCATTCTCACAGTCTCACTAGAATATCCACGAGGTATTTGAATGCCAGTGAAATTCATGGCAAACAGAGACCCATCTCAGTTTGAGATCTCAGAGGTTAAAGCAGATCTTATATTGAAGAGGGGCAGTTCTACCCAGCGAGACCATTTGCAGCTGAGAAAAGACCCTTGAAGTTTTCTTGGTCTCTGCTCATCCCTTCTTTGGAAATGGCTATTTAAATACTTGCCCTCAAAAGCAATATTTAACGTGAGATAAACTGTCGCTGTCTTTGGTTGACCTTTTGAAAATATGAACCTTCCACTGAGAAACAGAAGAAGATGGGTCTTACATTTTAAACGCTCATCAAATACATGGAATGTTTGTAAAGCTGTAGTGTCAAAGAGCAGCAGCAGCACCTTGGGGAGGAGGCTCAGAGCTGCGAAGCTGCTGAGCTGTGGGCTCATAAGTGGCTAAGCAATTAAGAGCGAGGTTCCCACCAGGGAGGAGCTGCAAGGGAAAAACCTGCTGCCTGCCTGTCGAGAACAGCTGCCAAGTGTAAGCTGGAATCGCGAGTGGGTTGAAGGGGATTCCCAGGAAGCCCTGGCTGCACGTCCAGGGCATCGCAGGGATACGGAGCCTACCTGCGGTGACATCAAACTGTAAAAGCTGAACTTCGCACAACTTTTTCCTTACTAAATATAACTAAATACGATCTAAATTTTATACTGCAAAGGCTTTTTCAAGACAAATTGAGAGAGAGTGTCCTTCTCCCACATGTTCTGGTTTGAGGTTAGGAAAATACAGCTTTAGCAGTCAGGAATGCTTAAGTCAGAACTGGGGCACTCGGTGCTGATGAGAAGGGAAGTGAAGCCAGTACAGGAGAGGCAGACCAGATCATCCCTTCCCCGCAAGGAGCCCAGGGAAGATTGGCAAGGAGTGGGGAAGCTGTCCACAGGCCTTCAATGAGGAGGGCTCGTTAGAAGGGGGTTGGCAGGCAGTATGCAGAAGCAATCGCTTACACTACAGCTGTACTGTGGCTCGGGGAAACAAAACCACACGTCACACGTGGCCCAGCCCAGGATGGCGTCTGAGGTTTGCCTTTTTCTTCCTTGACTGCCTGGCTCCTACATCTAGCCATCTCCCTCACACAAAAGGCTTCAGAGCAAAATTTTTCTAGGAAGTTTTTCAAAGCATGTAAAATGATTCTAAAACAGTCTGAAAATACTCTGTGTTCTCAGGGGTCACAATTGCTTTGAAATTTCCCGCAGGCATCTTTTTTTTTTTTTTTTTTTTTGATACTTTATTTACATTTCCAATGTTTCCCCTTTTCTGGGTCTCCTCTTTGGAAACCCCCTATCCCCTCCGCCTCCCGCCTCTATGAGGGAATTCCACCTCCCACCCACCCACCCACCCATCCCCATATTCCTGCCTTGACATTCCCCTTTACTGGGGCCTCTAACATCCTCAGGCCCAAGGGCCTCTCCTCTCTTCCTGATGGCATCTTGTGTTCTCTGCCATCCCTTCAAAAGGAGGCGCCACCCTCTGCCCGTTGTACCCACTTCTCAAGAGGTAAGAGCAGTGGCCTCACTGTTCAGCCACCTGTGGAACTCTGACAGGAGTCACGGGAACTGGAAGACGAGAGCTGGCTATTCTGTTTATTTCTGACAGTTTGGTTATATGAGGCTCATCTCAGCAAAGGAGACTTACAGAATTATGATTGAGCATGAGAACATAAGACTCTTGTATTTATGAGGAAGCCGGAAGGTGCTCTCTCTCAAGAGCGAGCGCAGTACAGCAGCGAAGCCATCTGAGAGGCAGATCGCTTCTCCATTTAACTCTCCTCTCGTTCCATCCCTCAACAGATCCAGGAGGTGAAAAACACATTAAACTGCAGCCTCACTATTTTCATGTTTTTAATGCCATTTGGGGGATTATAAAAGCAATACATGCTTGGAAAAATCTGAGAAAACACAGGAAAAATCTGAGAAAATACAATGAAATTCTATTCTAGCCGCAGAACAGTTAGTACTATTAACATTTGAATTGTTTTATCCCATTCCTATTTACACAACACACAGAGAGAGCACGTGTTCACACCATGACACATGACATGACATCACAGAATACGGTAGTTTGCATCCTACTGTTTCCACTTACAATGTATTATTTTCCCACATTAAAACACTTTTTTAAAATATTTCAGTGACTTCGTGATGTGACACAGCGTAAGTTATATTCTATGTTAGCTTTCTTCTGTTGGTGACATTTTGCCTCACGCTGTTTGCTGTCTTAAATACAGCTGACCTTCTACACTCACGGTTTCCACAGCACAAATTTAACCGACTGCAGAGCTAAAACAGCCTGGAACATGCATGGGCATTATTTTCCTGTCATTATTCCGTAGACAGTGTAGCATTGTAACTACTGGCCCAGCATTTATACTGTGTTAGATACTACAAAATAATTCAGAGGCATTAGCAAGCACATGAGAAGACTGCATTATGAAGATGCAATTACAGGGCATTGGACTGCCAGGGCTTGTGCATTTAGAGGACTTTGGTTGAGATCCCACAGATCTCAGGGAACCAATCCTCTATAATGCAATATAATAATTTAATAAATATCTTCATACATGAGCCTTTGTCTGATTTATTACTGTATCATAAGGCAGGCTGTTATGTGGCATGTTTATAGTGAAAGAGCCTCCTTTAAACGTGGTTGAGAATATGCAGCTGGGGATGTCAGAGGCCCTAGCAGAGGACCTGCCACTATTTCTGCTAAATAGACACAAAATCAAACTGTCTTATAAATCTTTTTCCTTATAGCCATCGATAAGAGTACCTGTCAGCCCTCATCAGAGAAGCATCATCTGGCATGGACAGTAGTTAACAGAGACTCAAAACCGGTCAAAGCACAGAGTGACTACGAGCGCTCAGCACTAGGCACTTAGGGGGATTATGGAAGGTGACATGGAAGGGGTCTAAGAACTAGAAGTCATGGAAGTCTGCTGCTGCAAAATGTGTTTTCTAAATATGTCAGAGCTGTAACCCTCCTAAGCATACTACAGCTGTGTTTGCCTGCACAAGACTAGCATAAGATTGGGCCAGCTGGAATTCCAGCACAGACGGGAAGAAGCTCAAGAAGCCCCACCTGAGGGGCTACTGGCAATTGATGCGCTGTGGGAAGGAGAGTCAGCTTTCTTTCAGAGTTCAGTCCATGGAGGTAGGTTGCCCATGCACATATGAGCAGCAATAATTGGACTTAGTGGGTTATTTTTAAAAAATGAAGAAGATATGAGTTAAGAAGGGATGTGAGGGAAAGTCATGGAGAGTTGGGGGAAGAAAGAAGGGAGGACATAAAATGTATTCTATGCATATATGGGATTCTCAAAAAGTAAGCTAAACATTGCCGCCTAAATGTTATGTACTTGTTTCTGTTCCTACAAGCAGAACACGGACTACTTGATTTCCTTGTATAATATTCAAAGCTAAAGTTATAACTTAAAATGATTTATTACTATAAGCATTGAAATGATCATTTCATTACTATTTAAAACACCATAGCTACTAATGTTTAATCTTTCTAGAACAGAAAGAGGCTAACTAAGAGTATGGCATTTTTTTGATCATCCCCAGTCTGTCCAGAAGGTCGTTCTTATATCATGAACAGCTCCATGTTCTGGTAAGGAAAACTGATGCAGGCTTCAGGGGGAACTTAAAAGACCCTTGAGGGTTGTCTTCGCAGAATAACACACCAGAATTCTGGCTGCAAACAGGGGAAGAGGAAGGGGCATTACCAAGCCCAACTACCAGGCAGGAAACAGACCCAGATCAGATCTGTCTTGAGCAGAAGGCTTTGGGATGCTGAGAAGACACCAGCCGATGGAACAGAACTGACGGGATAAAGATGGGATTGAAACAAACACTATAATGTTCAGTGGCTGTTCTTATTGTGAAGCATAAAGAGAGTCTGAAATAGAGGGAAATCATTCAAAGCTCGACTAGAACTGGTTGCCTGAACGAGATGCTAGCTAGAAAAGAATCAGGTCAGATGAACCACAGTCAAGAATCCTGTCAAGAGCACTGTTGGACAGACGCTCATGTGGGAAAGCAGAGTAAGCCATCCAGTGGACATGTGGCACCACTTATCCAAAGATCCATTTGGCACTGAGGAGTTCGTGGAGTGATCCTTGCTAGTTGCTTTGACCCTTAACTAGGCATACACGTCTGAGCACACTGCTGCTCAAACAGGAGTCTAGCTGAGACCTTCTCCGTACGAGCAATGTGGCTCTGAACGCTTAGTTGCGGCTCAGGAGAATAACACACAAGGGCAAGGAAAACTAAGGACCAGCACAACTCATTAAATGAGGTATTAGGCCCAGGGCATCTAAACATAAAGCCAGTTACTAGAATTTACTTTTAGGGTCTGGACTGGAAAATATTCTCAAAACCTGTAATACACACACCATGGCTTGTGATCGGTTGCTGAACCTGCTCATGGGTGAGTGTAAGACCTCTCATAGATGGTACTGACCACTGCTGGCATAGTAAGGAGCCAAGAAAATCTTAAGAACAAACAAGAGAGCTGATTTGAGAGTCACCAACCCTAAATGAAGCCCACAGCATCACAGTCCCTGCTTCATATTCAAGATCATTGGGAGCCAAACCCTTCAAAGGACAACCTGCAAAAGACACATAGATAAGAAGGAAAAGGCCCGGTATTCCAGTATTCCAAGAGGTTCAATAGAAAATGAACACAAACTGCATCCACTAAAGGAGGAAGGGAAGTGAACAGCCAAGTTTAAATGTGTTTTGATACCATCAAGTGGTGCTAGGAAGCAGGGGAAAGATTCGTAGGAACACTTTTTTTTAAGGCTGCTAGTAAATCAAGAGCATGGGACTAAAGATGACTTTAAAATGACTAAGTGATTTCCTTAATCCATCTTTAATAGGAGAAATGGAACCAAGCAGTCATTTCAATTAGGTGGTAATAGAGAGCTTGCAAAAATGTCCACAGCTGGTAAGAAAAAACCCGGACCCTGTATGTACAAAGACACAGCTCAGCAAGTCAGGAATGAGATCTGTCCTTAAACAAATAACCCACATGATGCAAGAGGGCAGGTGGGGTTGGGGGAGAAATTGTGGAATGGGTAAGAGCTGGCAGGCAGTGCGGGAAAGAGTGAAGCTGTATGCTGGGGAAGGTGGGTTTTAGATGAGCTATTCGAGGTACCATCACTACAGTTCTGGGAAGCAGACACACATGCTTGTGAGCCCTTCAGTATGTTCTAGGAAGGATAGAGTCATGAATAAGGAGTTGTAAGTGGCAGTCAGCACCATCATGTTTGCCAACGCGTCTTGTCTTTTACCTGGTCAAGGCAGCTCGCCAGAGACTAACTTAATTTATTAATTTTTATGTGTTAATTTAATTATTTTTACATGAGTATACAAAATTATGGGTTTTATAATGGATCTTCATGTGTGTGTGTAATTATACTCTGATCGCCTTTATTGTCCTACACTAACTTAGTTTTAAAACACATATGTTCGACTCTGTAAGTCCAGCAAAGTTTGTTTGACAGACATATGTTTGATAGACATACATTATCTTCCTCATCTGTGCTGGAGGGATGCACGTTTTACAAGAATAGACTTTATTCAGTCTCTGTCTTTGTGGAGTTTATGACCTTGGTGGGGCAGCGAAATGTCAGCTAGAAATAATGCAGACTAGTGTAAGCTAAGCTATCAGTGCATGAGGTATGGACTCTGAGGGACACAGAGAGAATAGTGGTGCTAACGTGGACATTAAATGGGAAGAAAGACGGCATTAGGGAGATGGAATGTGAATATAGGGTTTAAGGACGGGAAGGTATGGGCAGGGAGGAGACATGGACTCTGGGTGGAGCAGGCTCAGTGTGTGCAGCAGGGAAGACGGTCATACAAATGGGCTAGAATAGATAGCTTTGGTGGGGATATGAGTGATGAAATAGAGTATGAAGGAAGACCACCGGGTACAAAGGGTCAGAGGTCTGGAAAACGAACAGGACATGGCAAAGGTAGCAAGGATTGGTTATGAATTCTCAAGGAAGAGAGTTGCATACGGAGACTAGCTTTTTTCTACTACAAAGAACACAGACCAGATCAGAGCACAGACAGTGTACCTCTAAAATAATCATCACTTTATCTGCCGGCATTGTGATCTAAGCTTCTACATGTTCTCAGCTAAATGACTGAATTATTTCTCTTATTGGATGCTCTGCTGCTGTATGTGACTCCCTCTGTCTGATTTCTCCATGGTAGACAGAGAGAACCTGTAAGATTATAATTAGACTATATCATTCTCTTTTGAGAACCATCATGTAGTTCACCAAGACTTACTATTGCTTTGGCAAGTTACCTGGCATAATCAATGTAAGGGAGAAGGGGTTTGTTTTGGCTCAAGGTTTCAGAAGGTGTGGCTCATTGTAGCCAAGAAGAGAGCATGGAAAAATTCCCATGGTAGCAAAGCACAATGCAGTGACTTGTTTACGTTATGACCCCAGACCAAAAAGCAGAGAACAGGACTGGCAGGAGGAAACCAAGGCATTCCATCCATGACTCCCAAAAGTTCATGGCTAGATCATAAGGAAAAATGCATTCAGTCTGACTTCCAAAGTTCCGTGGGTCTAGAGACTCAGCAATGTTCAGAAGTTCAGACTCTCTTCTAAGACTCAAGGCCAATACTTAGATGTAAGTCTGTAAAAAAATGATCATAACATGACCAGTCCAATAACTCCAATATATAATTCCATAGTAAGCATTTCCATCCCAAAGGGAGGAATGAAGATACAGAAAGAAAAGATTGGACAAGGTCATTTACAAAGGATCAGGGCAAATATTAACTCCTACAGTCCCTTATCTGTCATCCAAGTGCTAAAGAGCATGAGGTGAGATCCAACTGAATATGACCTTGTCATTTACAGCACACATGGCCTCTCTCTTAGATCGGCTCCATTTGGCACCTGAAGATTTCCTTGGTGGTTCTCAAGTTCCTATCACCTTCAACATCCTTGTGTCTCATCTGTAGCTCAGGCTTCCCCCTCCTCACTTGCAGCATTGACTTCCCAAGGCTTCTGTACAGGAAATGGGAGCCTGTTACACGTTTCTTCACCTTAATGGCTTTTTATTTTTTAAGCATTCACGAGCTTATAAAACTTACATTCTGTATGCTTACAGAATCAGTACAACATGGATGATCTGTTGCCTGAGAGGTGGCCAGGACCCATTGGCTGCAGATCTTCTAAGGGCACGGGAAGCTGAGTCCAGAAATACAGTTCCTTAAACCGTTGTTTTGGAGCAGAAAGTTCTCATGTCTCTGCCTTTTTACATGCAATCTTTCAAGGGAAATTTCCCATGTAGTTTTGTATTTTCGAATCTTGGAGCTTTCTGTGGGTCAGAGTCTCAGCCGCCAGCTACATTTCCTGCTGTCTCATTGGGAAGTATACAGTGTCTCATTTGGGGAATTTCTTTAGCAACTATCAGCTTTCGTCAACAGTGCTTAATTTGTTAAAACCTTAAAGGCATGCAAAGTCCCTTTCCTCACCAAACTGTATATTTTTGAGCCGCCAAGATGATTCACTTGGTGAAAGTGCTTGCGTCCAAGGCTGATGGCTTGTGTTGATACCCAGAACCCATATTCTAGACAGAGAAAACTGATGCCTCTAAGTTGGCCTCTGACCCCCACATGTATACTGTGGTATATGTGCACCCACATTCACACAGACATAACACACACACACACACACACACACACACACACACACACACACACACGAGAGAGAGAGAGAGAGAGAGAGAGAGAGAGAGAGAGCAAATAATTGTTAAAAAACATATTTTTTCATGTCATGCTCAACATTTTGCTCTGAATTCTCATTATAAACACATTAAAATCATTGAGCTACAACTATGCCAACTCCTGAGCACTGTACAGCACTAAAATTTTCTCTACCAAACCAATTAATTATTTTTCAATTCAGCATCTCTAAAATTTTCAGGATATGAGACAAATGTGATATGGAATGAACTACCACCTGAGTCTTTGTTACCAGGTGGAACATCTCAATTGCAAAATGTACTGATGAGATTTCTATTGGAGTTTGTTCTTTTGGCTTCCCCCAGAACGTTCCATTAAGCTCCGTATATAGCAATCTTTGGCTTCTTTAGCTTGAAGCTCCAAACTTTTTTACCCTGCACCATAAACCAGTTCTAAAAGCCTAAGAACTACATGGTCAGGTATGATCCAATTTTCTATAGTAACCACTTTCCTTCTCATTGTAACCAAGTATCTGATAGAAGCAACTTAAGGGAGGAGGGGTTATTTTGCGTTAGCATGTCAGTAAGTACAGTCCCTCACAGGCCTGGGAGGCAAGGCAGCACAAAAAGGTTCTGTCGGGCCGGAAACCTCAGCTTGGGCCACAGGGCCACACAGCTAATCGGCACCGGGACAAAGATCCCTCTCAGCAGATCGCAGGACCCAGCAGAGGGCCAAGGACACGCCCCACAGCTCACCAGGTGCCGCCCCGAACCCGCGAGACACAAGGACCGAGGTAGGCGGGCCTAGAAACCCTCCTGAATCCCAGGGGCGGGCGGCTGTGGCAGGAAACTTCTGCCAGGGACACTAGGATCCCATAGACAGGCAGCTCCGGGAGACAATCCTCTATCTCCCAGGAACACAGAAAAGCTCATAGCAGGGGCAACGCGTCCCCAGAGCTCACTGCCTCTGCCCGCTTTCTGCGGGTCACAGAGACTGACGGCCAGCAGCTTCCGGCGACGGCCGGAAACCTCAGCTTGGGCCACAGGGCCCCACAGCTAATC
>CM052713.1:36862906-36886403 GCA_028551405.1 Uromys caudimaculatus
GGGTTTCTAAAGAAAAGGGGAATCATCGGAAATGTAAATAAAATATCAAAAAATAAATAAAAAAAAAAAAAAAAAAAAAAAAACCCTGTAGGATTTTAACTCAGAGTCATGGTTCAGTTCCCAAATCTGGGCCATGGCCCTAGTTTGTCAGTCCTGGGGCAAATGCTCAATAAATTATCCCTGTCTAACTGAGACTGTGTTCCTGTGCTGTGAGGTAATTCCTGACCCCAACAATCATCATGGCAGGAAGCATCGCAGTGTGCACGCAGATGTGGTGCTAGAAGAGCTGAGAGTTCCACATCTTGACAGCAAGGAGTGACTTTCCCACTGGGCGTGGCTTGAGCATATCTGAGACCTCAAAGTCTACTTCCACAGTGACACACTTCCTCCCACAAGGCCACCCCTATTCCAACAAGGCCATACCTCCTAACAGTGCCACATGAGTCTATGGGGACATACCTACTCAAACCACCAGTGTTCGTAGCAGGTTCATTCATAATTCATAATTACTTCCCAAAGGCAAATGTCCCAAGTGTCCAGTGCTAATGGGCACAACCTGTTATGGTAAACCAACTTTGACAATGAGGGAAGTGCATGAAGCAACAGGATTAACTTGGGAAGCATAGGGCAAATGAATGACTGAGTCTCCAAGGACCACCTATTGCGTACTGCCAAATATGTACCATGCCCAGAACAAGCAACTAACAGATAGACAGAAGAATGTGGCTTTTCAGGGACCAAGTCAGGGCCTTCTTAGAAGGAAATGTGCATAGGTTTATTTTGGAGCTAATGAACAAAATTGAAATTTTATTGTGATAATGACTTTTCAACACTGTAAATATACTAAAAGCTATGAAATTTAACACTTTTATGAGTTATGTTTTTGAGTTTATGAGTTTCTCTTAATAACAAAATGTTTTTAAAACATGGCTCCTAGATTTGGAGATTTCTGGCGTCTACCATAGCTGTCCATGTTTTCATTTGCTTTTGCTGTAGGGCAGCATTTAATGGCCACTTACAATAGCACTGATACAATTTACTGAGAGGAAGGCATTTTTAGGGATTAAAGGAATGAGGGAATGATGAACAATGTGGTAACTGAAACAAATGTAGCCATGGTTTAAAAGGATTTCGGGGGCCAGGACGGATGGCTCAGCGGTTAGGAGCACACAGTATTGCAGAGAACCTGTTTGAATCCTACCACCCACATCAGGGTGCCTAGAGCTTCAGCACTCACATGCATACAACCACACTACACATAGACACATTATTAAAAATAAATCAGTATTATGTGGTTTTTATATGTAGCTACAATACCTTCTACTTTTTGTACTGTTTGAAGCACACATCACTCCTGTCACTACTTTTAAAATCTTCTAGGAGGGTCCCAAGCACAGAAGTATTTCAGACTGTTTATAGTTTGTGCATTCCTTGGTCACCTAGTTAGGGTTAGTGATTTCATATGTACATAATTGATTTATTGATAACAGAAATAAAAATTTAGATGATAAAAGGCTTTATTCAAAATATCTAGAGTCATATAGTTCAAAATGCAAAAATAAAAGACAATTTCTGGAAACTTAAGGACTGTCTAAAACCCACCAGATTAACATCTAGTATTTAAAATATAATATCAAAATCTAAGCTGATCTTTGTGTATATTTTTGTGTTTCACAACATCTGATATAGAATTTTATTCACCTGACTATTCACTGTTTCAGTTCTAATGCTTAAATTTATAACTTGGGTCTTTTCTTACAAGCAGAAATACATAGCATTGAACACTTTCTATATGACAAAATGCAAATAATTAAAAAAATAAGCAATGGCTTTCTACTATAAAAAGACAGCGAGGGACAATCTTTTGCAAACAGTGGGGATAAAAGGATTCCAAATCGAGCTAGACTCACTCCTACTTGAAGGCTGTCTAGATTACCATTGTCCATTAGTGAAGCACAAGCTGTGTGCAAAACCCTTCCACCATTCATTACCCAGGATTCAACACCCAGGTACTATGAAGTAACTACATTAGCTTCCGTTTAGATTTCAAGAAGCAAGGCTTGCTGTGATACCTGGACAGAACCAGTGTCGAGCCTCTCACTAGTTTTCCAGGGAAACAGCTAGAGTTTCCTCTGCAGAAGATATTACTATTTTTAAATACAAGTACAAGAGTTGGGATTTCCACTGAGAGACTTAGTTTTGGGTCAGAGTAGGAAGTTCAGAACACAAGCTGGAGCTTTCAGTGTGAGAGAGTTAGTAGGGAGAGAGTTAAAGCCAGGAGAAAGCCTCTTTTCAGACAGAGATCCTATTTCAGAAGTAAAAATAGCAAAACAAGAATAGAAAAATATAATAGCTAGAGACGTTCTCATTTCTAAGCCCAAAGACTTTTGTAAAAATCACTTTGAAAGAAAGCTTGAAGCTAGCCCTTAGACATCTTATTTTCCACTACCACCGGTGCAGCCCTGTGAGACAGAGAGCACTGGCTTGAAGGGACAAAGCTGCCAAGTAGACAGGTTGAGAGGCGAGGACCACATGGAGAGCGAGGAGATGGTATGCTGTAGCAGTGGCTTAGAGCTGCAAGCGGAAAGGAGAGGAGCAGCAGGAACTTTCAGAGACTAATGGAATAATTTGGAGATCTACTAGCAATACCTGCTACTTAACAATGTTTTTTTTACAGAGGATTTGGAATTTGAAGTATACAGTGAAACCAACGATGCTGGACACCCATCTGGGCACTGAAGCGCTCCACTTAAAGGAATCTTTGCAATTATTCTCTTGAGAGTATGTGAGGGTACAGAGGTGTGACTGAGCCGTGGCGTGCACTGGAGTAAACTAATGCATGCAGAACAAACTTCTGCTGACTCTAGTTAAAATACAACAAATACTGGGGCTGTTCGTAAGATTTCAGAGAGGAATTTAATTTAGCTTGATCAATACTCTAGATTTAAAATCCCGATTGTCCCTGAAAGTAGTACTGAAAATCAAAACAATGGTGTCCACTCACTTGAAACACCATGTGTAACTCTGGGCTTCATAGATCTACTGTGTGTCACTAAGGGAAATTAACCTCTGAGGAAGACAAAGAATCCATCTCTTCATGGCTGTCAGACACATCTGGGTTGGGACAGGTCTCAGTCCTAAGTCACTGTAACAAATCCAATGTTATGGATTCCCAGAGAGGATTTCCCTTGGGGTCTCTAATCACCTTCTACAGCCAAATTCCACAAGATACACTCAATCCAGTGTAGGACACAAAACCAGCCATTGTGTAGTACCCATGAGGCCGGATCCTAGAAATGTTTTAGAGAAACCCATGAAGGGGCAACTGTATAGCCTCCCATCTTAGACTGGCAGGAGACTGACCCATCTCAGAAAGGCCCCTTTGTTTACTGAAGACTATTTGCAATAGTAATTAGAACTTGAAAGACCAAGCGCAGCTCTCTTCATATCTAAGTGACCTACCCCCTATGTAGTGTTTCCTTGTGACAACTGTGATAAATCCACTGTGGAATTGTAGCACAAAAGGACAGAAGCCTGTCAGTTGGTTGTCAACTCAGATATTTTTCTCCTTCTCATAAATCTACATAGCGCTGACAGCGCAACCCAAGATAACACTTGTTACTGGGTAAATGTCAGTAACTCTTCAATAGGTTCTTCAGAGCAGTGAATAGCCCCACCTCCACCCTAGTATGAGGGCATGACAACCTGAGAAATCTTTACCAAATTCTGTTATGCTGGATTTCGTTTTTAAAATTATTTCCAAACATGCTGATCAGTTTTCATATGCCTCTAGGGATGGCTGGTTATTACCTGATGCACCCTAATCAGGGCTGCACATCTTCCAGGGGCTATCAGCATTTGCAGGAACCACATGCTTGATTTGCAGCCCAACCCTAGAGACTTTGTTAGTCCAATGAGTGACTATTTTCTGTGGTCAACTTGGTGTTAATGGTTTAATGGCTCAAATCATGTAGGGCCAGTCCTCCCGTGAACAAGCCCAACAGACTGAGATACCTGACTTACTCTCTGTGTAGATCAAAGAGAACAGCAGTCTAGCTCACTGGATCAGGAAGAATACTGCTGGACTTACTTCTGATAGTTCTTGCACACAGGCATGGGATGCTGTTGGGTTGCCTGGAAGGACAGTCAGGGCTCTCTCAACTCTATAGGACACTGGTGGACTGTTCTGCAGCCTCCTGGCTTCTTAGCACATGTGATGTAGTCCTTGGGCTAAAGACTAATTCCAGTGTAAAGTATCATTTGGGGAGGCTGGGATGGAGGCACGTAGTCCTTACATATCTATCTATCAAAGGCTAACAAAACAGCCTTAACAACTGAAGAAGGCCAGAGTATATTCCAGAATGGAAGAAAGCCATATATTTCATCTGCTGTAACACAATTACTGTAGTAACATTTTATAGTTAACTGGGTTTGCAAACATTAGCTTTCGGTTTAATATGGATAAAAGTCCTGGACACTTTTAGAGCCTTCAAATGACCCAAGGATGAAGGCAGGGGCTTGTCATTCAAGCACCAGAACAAGAGAAACACAAAGTTGAGAGGAGCCAGTGGTGACACTGGCATTTCGAAGTTTCACCCTTTTTACCCTTCTCTGGCTTCCTTCCAGCTGTCTGCAGTGTGAGTGTTGCCACCCTGGGAGCCGAATCTTTACTGAACAGAGACAAACAGCAAGAACCGTGTCAAATTAAGACTGGGGAAGAATGTTAGAAGTCAGTGCCCTGTAAAACCAAACCGATTGGTATAAGCTGCTTTATCTGATTTGCTTGGCTGTCCTTTGTTGCTTAACCTAATGGACAGAAGAGTATGTCTGAATATTTAGAGGGGAAAAGAGATCACATGCGCTTGCTTTCTGCTTGTAACATTTCTTATAGTTTTTATGTGCAGGCTATTATCCTGCTGCCCCCCCCCCCCAAAAAAAAAGAAGTCAAGACGACTACATTCCCCACCAAACAAAGCAGGTTTGTAGGTAACAGCTGACGGACGATCTACGTGACAGATAACTGGGTGGTGTGTGTGTGGGAGGGGGTAGGATCCTGTCTGTTCCCATGGGAGCTCCTGAAGGAGGACAAAACAGGGGTGTGAGCCTATCTGCTGAGATGAATTCATGGAAGATGCTGGTCCTAGAACCCTGTCCATCCTGCACTCAGTAGAACTACTCAATAGTGATTTGTAAAGCAGGAACAACCATGATATAATATGTCTCTTCAATCCTACCTAGAGCCTGACAGAGGTGAACCTTTCAACAATATTTAGTAGTATTATTATTATTGTGTGCACATTGGGGGTGTGAGCTCAAGTGGTGGTAAGAGGGCCATGTTATGGTCCTTGTCTCACCTTTACTTCTGTGACCAGGGATTGTACTCAGGGCCCCAGGCATGCATGGCAAGTGCCTTTACCAGAGGACCCACCTCGATGGCCCAGATGTGAAAAACTTTACGGGATAAATGTTTATTATAATAATGGGATGTCTGCACTTTGCAATGGGTTATATTCAAACTGGATCGGACTGAAGTTGCCACACTGTGCCACTCTCTGGAACATTCCAGTACTCTAAACACTGGCAAAGGCACTGGGAGCTGAAGTTCAATACGAAACAGTGGAGTCCTGGGTACTTGTCAGTTTGGAGAGAAGTTAGAATTTCTCACCCACCATTCCCTAGTTTCCTTCTTACCACAGTTCTGAGCGGTTGACAGGGAAAGCCTCTGGTTCATGGGTGGGGACAACTGATACCAGAGACACTTTAAGTTACTCTCCGAAGATTTCACAGTAGGGCTTAAAGCTGGGTATAGGCCTGTTTTGTTGATTCTGAGAACAACGGGGGACCCTCTAATTTTAAGGCAGGCCCTGCTGTAGAGTAAGAGCAGCACCAGGCAGAGAGTGGGTACAAGAAAAGACAAGCAGTAACAAACACAATTCTTGAGACTTAAACTTCTATGAAAGACAACTTGGGGCGAAGGACTTGGTCCAGTAGAAAGTGACCAGGACATAGAAAATAATAATGATGGTGAGTACTTAATGGGCATTTCTTTAGTCTCCCCCCCCCCCACCCCCCGTGCATAGTTATACAGATGCCTAGCACAGGTAAGAATGTCATGTAATTCAAAGCATGGTGACATCTTTACATTCAGACCATAGGAAATGCCGGCATGCAGGGGACTCTCATGGAGGACAATCACTGCTGTCTGTATTCATATCCCATTAAGTCAGACTGATCCGAGCCAGTACAGACTCTTCAGTGGACTGAGGTGCAGAGGATCTGGTGGTCTGCTACTGCAGCCACAATGCTGGCAGGTAAAATAGGCAATGGGGGCTGTGGTAAGGGTGAGCACGTCCCCCTGCCTCCCTGGGATGCAGAGTGACAGCAGTACATGGAAAACTGCCATGGGGATTTACATCTGTCTCAGTGAACTTTACTAAAACAGCAATGGGGAGAGCATGACCAGCTGTGGATATGTCCCTCAACCTTACTGACTGACCTTTACAGTCTAACTTCCAAATTTAAATGGCACCATCAAGTGCTCCAAATTCAGAGGTCAGCAGACTAATTTTGGATGGCATTCTTTGGTTGAGGGGACTGGTTAATCAAACCCTTTTAAAGCTGTTCTGTATTTAGCTAACTTTTTCTTTTTAAATAGAGAACAAACAGGAGGTACAAGAATAAGCTATTATGAAGCCTACGTGACCCATGTTTGGGGCCAACAACTATCAAATAGAGCAGTTTGTCCAAAGACTTTCCTAGCTGATAGACACAGATGATAGTGAACTTGCTGGCAGCAGACAGTACCCACACCCTAAAATAACTTTTCCATAACAATACTAAGAATCTTTGAAAGGTAGACAGTGGGTTTTTCCTGCGTTGGTGCTAAGGACAGGACAAAAGGCTTCCAAATCCTTTTCTCAGGCACAAACGAAGACATCCCGCCCCTCTCCCTGCCTCCACAATGTGCTTTTGTGGCTTGGATTCTACAGCCTGCTTCCCAGCAGGATTCTAGAAACTGTCTTCAGCATTAAGATATTTTTAAAGCCTTCTGGAGGAGGGGGTGCTGCACTCTGGGCCCTAGCATCTAGGTATTAAGAAACGTTCAATGTCAAAGAAAACTCTCAGCACAACCCTAACCACTGGAAAACAGTCACAGGGAGTCCTATAACATTAGTTACATGGGCTTAGTAATGGCGTTCTGGGAGATGAAGATAGCCATCATCTTTGCTAGAAAGGCAATCAATACACTAAGTCCAAAGTCCTGCAGTGATGGGGCAGAGGACCAGGGCAACTCTAAGCGCTTTGGAGCCGCATCCTCTGAAAATGCTAATCCTACCAAAGATATAAGATGAAATTTGGGCATCCTTGCTCTTAGAACTGCCCGACACGAAGGGAATGGTGTCGTGGGTATATTACTGCAGAACCACCTCTAGGACTTATCCCACAAAGCCTGGCAAACAAAAAGAGGAAGAAGCAAAGGAGAATCCAGGTCAGCACAGCATGAATAAGGTGTCTTTGGCATATCACTACAAATCTGGTAATGTTCTCATTTCCTCTTGAAGCTTAGGCTGGAAATGTATACTATTTATTTTGCTGTTTATACTGCTCTCTTTTTAAAAAATATGTAACAAGTACACGGTGTTTTATTTCTTAATACCCGTGACACACTCTGATCTTTCCAGGATACACAGTAAAGTGATACTATTCTTAAGATGTATCAAGGATTGTTTTGCCTTTAAGTTTCCCTCTGTGACCTCCACTGTCAGTCTCAGTGATGGACAGCTACAGGCAGACAGGAGGAGCAGGCACCACAGTATCACAGTGCAGCTTTGTAGCTGTCTACCCTGGCAGAGAGGCTACTGTTACCCACTGTGTAGCATCTCTTTAGGCTTTCTGACCAGGTGACACGGGGAAGAGAACAGAGGACATGCAGAATTAGCAAGCATGTCATACTGAAGTATCTGCACACAAAAAAATAGTTTTCAAATTTTCTGCTGGGCTTTTAAGAGTGGGGGTTATTTTGTGGTGATTTTCAATAGGATTTCTTTCTTCTTTCTCTTTTTTCTTTCTGTTTGTTTGTTTGTTTTTCTTCTTTTGAGGTAGATAAGACATGGAAGAAGAGTAAAGGATGAAGAAGAGTATAAAGCCTGAGAGGTGAGATGGCCTTGAAAGCTTTAAGAGGTGAGCACTGAGCTTGTGGTGTGCAAGCGGAGAGGAGCACGGCTAAAAGGACTGCATCCCATTTCGGCAGGGATTTTTTAGGGCTGAAGAGGTGGGAAACGGCTAATCTGGCCAGTGGAACACAAGACTTCAGCAACAAGGACACAGTAGACACAGCTGGTCACTAGGGGACAGAGGACAGACGGCCCCCTGGAGCCCTTGGAGCCTAATGGCCAGGAAGGACCCAGGGCACTAACACTGGTTCACAAGCACACGGAGGCGGGCCACCTCTCCTTGCCTTTGTTACCGCTTGGATACTGCAGTCTGCGTCTTTCCTCCTGCCTCCGTACGCAGGTATTGGTATCATACTGAGATGCTAGGGAAATCGAAATCCCAGCTTAATAATTAGTGGACTGGATCGGGAGCTCGTTTCCCCACCTGTTTAAATTCCAGATGAGCAGTGCCTGAGACCCAAGCAGAGTGGGTGCCAGCAGCTGGGGTCTTCCCCTTCCAATGAACACACCACTGGAGGCCAAGGGTTAGTAGCTAAACTGCAGAGGGACAGTGAAGTGAAGCTACACGTGAGCTCACATACACAGCTGCTAGTTAAGGAATCCTTAATGAAGTTAGCAATCTACTCTTCGCTCTGATCATTCATCGAGAGTTCCAACACACTTAAGACTAAAATCATTTAGATGCCTCAGTTTCTCTCTCAGGTTAAGAATAAACATCTGTTAGAACACCCTTTATAATGAGGAAAATCACACATAATGTTCTCGTGGGTTGATGTAGAGTCTCTCGGGGTTTCGTGGGCGATGTCTGTGAGGGCTTCGGTCTTGGTGGCACATCTGGTTATAAAGGGGGCACATCTGCTGAGTCCCGTCTTCTTGCATTGTGATCTCATCCTCATAGTCAAATCTCCTGCTAAGTGGTCCATTCTAGAAATTTAAACATTGCTTACATTAGCAGAGACATTGTTTATATTCTTCTAGCACATTGGCAAAAACAAGCGAACGTCAAAAATTCACTCTAGTCCATGATCCTGATTCTCTACCTCACAAGGAATTGGATAGCAAGACAAGGTTTAGCAAGTCACCACGGTGCTGTCATCTGGTGCCCACCGCACCTGAGTAAGAGGAGCGGTGCCTTGTAACTACAAACTGTAACTGTAAACTACAAACTGTGAGGAATTTTAGGATTTAAGGTTTGGAACTGGTTCCCACCAAGGCCAGCTAGGGGAAGACATGGTTGTGAAGGTCAGGTGCCTCTCAAAAAGAGCTCTGGCTCAGAAGGAATATATGAGACAGTCAGAGAGTTACATCAAAGAAAACAAAAATAAACAACAAGATTCAGCATTGGGGGATTAGGGAATGGGCCCAGCTAAAGAACTGGCATTTGCCCATATGTCTGATCAAATGGAGATTTTAAAGCACTGCCCAAAATAGCCTCTCTCTTGACCTTTCCTTCTGACTTGACCTGGAGCCACAGCTGACACTTAACTCTAAAATGAATTCCCTCTGATGATCTCTGGTATTTCTGAAGTGCCCCCCTCTGACTGGGTACTGGTTTCACACAAAAGACAGCTGCTTCTGAGATTACTTAGCAGTGTTCTTTAGATTACTTGTAAGAAGAAGCAAGTTCGGGGCCTTTATCAAATCACGTACAGACGGGGCAATGGACAAAAGGAATGTTTGTGAACATCTGACAGAACTGTGAAGGACACCTGGGTGAGTACAGCATAGCGTTACTTACAGAGGGCTGAAGACCACCAGCTCCTTTCTCTTTGAAATGAGTCTGCAAAGGCAAGTGTTCAGTCTGGAAGACATTAAAAGACACACACCTGTAAAGCACCAACATGTCAACCAATACCAGGCAGACTCCTGTGTACAAGGAGCCAATCATGACTTGCTAAGTGAAGTCTACCAATGAAGTAAAATATTCTCCAGGAGGATGGGAAAAAAAAACAGCTACATATTCTCTCCCCTCATCCCATCCCTCCTGGCTTCTTCAGGGAGAAAATATCCAGAACATGTGATACACAGGAATTTGGGCAAACTGCGACTAGATGATGAAAGCTTAAGCACCAAAGGTCTTCGTCTTTCCCCAGTGGGACAGTCTGGTACTTTGATTCGGGCAAGAGTGGGCTGAACTGGCAAGGACAAGCCTTTATCTGTGGTCATCCACGTGGCCATTCTTTCCTCCCCGATTCCTACCTCATCACTCTGAACATCACCTCAGCTACAAAAGATCTTTCTCAGCCCCCTCTGCCTGATATTCAAGCGCCACATCATTTGTAAGGCTCTGCATCAGCCTCGGGTGGAGGCAGCCATCAGAGCGTATAACAGCACTACTGTTTTCTCATCAGTCTCCTGAACAGGACAGAGTGCTGGAAGGAGTCTCGTAAGCACTCACTCATCTAACCCACACATGTCATTCTATACAGCTGGTATCCCTTCAAGTTGCTGGGGTCAGGGAGACTGGCGCACTTGTGGCAAAGGACCTACAAAGCCAACTCCCTGACAATGAGAATGAATGTTACAGACCAAAACCAAATTATCTTGCACTACTTTTTGTCATGTTGAAAGCCATTCAGTGTTCACTCCTATCTGACTTAACATCCTGTTGACTATCAAAAACTTTAAAATGCCATGTCTAGGAGACCACTAGCTTCCCCTAGCCCAAAGGCTAAGGACTGTCATCAAGTAGCATCTAAGAACACACTCATGTGGTACCCACCCATGCAGCTGGTGAATACTTGGATTTAGAACTTTCTTCTGTAACTAACAAAATCTCAAGTTCCTGCTTCCATGGTTTGGGGGAATCTGAATCTAAGTTCCCAGGCCATCATTACTCGTATTTGACTCCACATTAAACCATCTCTTATTTGCTTTGAAGTACAAACTGTGTTTTTCTATCAACAATATTTTACATGTGACTAAATCTGGGGTTAGCCATGATTAAGGTGTCTCATCTCACAGATGGTTAGTTAGCAGACTGCTACTCAAGCATTATTGTGTCTGACTCTAAGTGTTTGAGACCTATGTCCCTAGCTTCTAGCTCCATGCCTACAGGAGATGGTCTGCAAACAATAAGAAGAAGACTGAATGCCCTGTGTGGCTGTATCTACCAACAGGTCTTTTCTCTGCCATCCTTTTGGTCTGGAAGGTTTACCCCTTATGCCTGCCCTAGTGGTTGAAATACTCTCCCTATATGGTGGCCTGACTGAATTCGTTCTTCCCTTCCCACAGAGACTTTCTGTGCCCCAGCCAATCCTTTCACTCCACTTTCCCCACTGTTCTCTATGTGTCTATATGCCTCACCTCATAGTTTGCCTTCTTTTATTATCTGCAACTCCAGTTGACATACTGAATGTATCTAGTCTGCTGCTCTGACTGAAAATTTGCCCCCCACAAGTCCATTTGCTGAAACCCAATCCGTAATGTGATGGTATAAGGAGGCAGGTCACTGGAAGAGGTGAAGTCATGGGGATAGGGCTCTCATGAATGGGGTTAGTGTTGCCTTCTAAGGCACTGAAAGGCTACAGAGTTCTCTTCTAAACTATGAGGTTATGGAGAGATGGCCATATCAGGAGGAGGATTTTCCCCAGGCACCAGAACTGCTGGTGCACTGAATACTCAACCCCCAGAACTAGGTAACATTTCTGTTTGTTGTGAGCTCCCTTTTATGGCTTATTTTTATAGCAGCCCAAACAGATAAGACTGTCTTCTTTCATCCCTGTATCCTACCCTGTCTTCTGTAATAAGTCAATAGTTAATGACCTAATTAGAAGCTAAACTCTCATTGGTTCTTGGTCTCCTGTGTCAAGGTTATCTATATTATAAATTATCTCTGATAAGCTATCTCCTCCTAAAGCCATCTGCAACATGATGCTAGGGTGCTTTTCACACAACCAGATGACATTAACAATATAATACATACTGGTAATAAATCCCAGGCAGATCATTTTAATGGACCTGTGGCCAGTCATGTGGAACCCTTGAAATTCAATACTATGTAGCTGCCACATTTGATTTCTTAATTTTACAGTGAATGTGTAGCTTGTAACTGGCTTAAGGCAAAGCAGCATGCCTAGGGGTAAGGACCCAGAGTTCCTGGGCATCTTGCCTTCTGTTGCTTGGCTTTAGTTGGCTCTTGGGTATCATTCCCGTCTCCTAGTGCCCAGGTTTCACCGACTCTCCCATCCAGCAATGCCATGGCCTTTACTCCAAAAGGAGACAGTGCTGGCTTAGGAAAGGCCAGAGTCAGAGGTATGTGCCTTTCTAGCACCATACAATTTGGCAGGTCCCCAGAGGCCATGTCCCAGCCAAAGCAAAGAGTCTTACTCAAGCCAAGCTGAGTACGTAGCATCACCACCACAATCTTTACAAATTATTCTCTTGCTCATGGAAAACTAATACCTTAAAGTAAAATTAGTATCTTCCTTGGCTTCTTTGCTTTTCTAGAGGCTCTCTGTGTCTGTTTTCTTTCTAGTTTTTATACAGATAATTAAAAAGTTGTTCCTTGTCACTCATAACAAAGTAGAAGTTGATAAGACAGTAGGAAACAGCTCTCCAGAGAGGGCAGGCATAGGCTTTCTAAATCACTTAGTCAACTCATTTTTTCTGAAGAGGTATCTGGATGTCTTTATAAATACATCTTATTTATATCTTCATTTGTTCACCTTACAGTATCCTCTATGTTACAGTAAACCCTAAACCTACTTGTGTTGATTTTTAGAGAAATAGTCAGCAAAATCCATCCCAATGTACAGCGCCTTTTATCCACACCAAGGAACCTCTGACAAAGTCCTGCTACGGTCTGCCCACACTGGGTCTACGGCAGCCTCGCCTGTCTAATAGTCTGATTCAGTTTCTACCTCTAATGCTCTCAGAGGAAGAAAAAGGAATTTGGTGATGGACTAAGCCACTCTATCTTTCAGAAAGGCATAAAATCTACTGAAGTAAAGGCAACCAGCAATGTCTGGGGGTTGTTCCTCTTTTGTAAAAAAAGAGCACAATCAAAAAAGAGCACAAAACAAGAAGAGAAAAAGTGTAAGAAAACCTTTAGGACAGCTCTGGTGAGATGGGTACAAGATGCCCACCAACCCAGAGTTTGCCTGCTCCTCCTGTTGGTTGGGGGCAGTGTGTGGAATGAAACACAGGAATGGCTCACTGGAAGCCAAAGTTAGGACATGCAACAGTATCTGCATTAACCTTGCCAGGGTAAGGGAACTGCAGAGGCTACAATGTACTTTGTTTCAACACAAATACATAAAAGAACCACTGGCTTTATGACGAATATAGAATTGCTACCTTTTCCTATGGTAGGAGATAGGAAATCAGCCAAAAATTCAACAACACAGACCTGATCCAGAAAGGAAGTATCTAGACTCTATCCCATACGTAAAATATTCAGCATATCATATACTTCAGGGGACCCAGGAGACTGCAATGCTGAAACTGAGTTCATAAATTAATAAAGTGATTTTCATCGTTCAGTTTTATGCTTCTATAAAAGTTGAGTGGGAAACATTTTCACCCCCCTCTCCTGTCCCCTCCGTGTGCCGGCTTGGACCTCAGCTCCAGCATCACTTCCATCTTCACTGCGGCTCATTTGTCACTTGCACACACTCTCTTTTTCAGAAGTCTGTGGCAGTGCGCCGTATTTGGTTGTTAACAAGTGTCCAATGGCATGGATGCATCATTCTGGCACCACATATAGAACAGTTTGCCATCCCAACCTCTCTGCCCGCTGCCTTTAATACAGCTGTGAGCCACCATGTGGGTGCCGGGAATCAAACCCACATCGTCTGAAGAGCAGCCAGCACTCTTAACTACTGAGCCATCTCTTCAGCCTCAAAACTGTCCGTTCCAAACCACAATCCAGTCTTTTCAGACTTTCCCCTGTCGTGCTCTAATTGCTAGCCACTGCCACCTACCCTTCCTGGCACTGCTGAGAGGACTCTGAACGGCCTGCCACCCCATTGGTTGTGATGGCATTTATCTTTTGACTGAGGCCTGGCCTCTCCTGCATCAGTGCTTTCTGTCCTCTGCCATGCCCTCAGCCTTTGCTCGTCTGTTATCTCTGTAGTTTCATCACTGACCAGAGATACTGTGCCTCTTTCTCTTTCTCTGATCAGTTTCTGGTTAATATCTAAGATATCTGTAAATGTATTTTTCAGTGGTCTTCCAATAAATGGACAATTCTGGGGGCACAGTAACCCTAGCTATCTTTTCTGAGCTCGGTGCTTGCTCCAGGACTCTCCTGGGTTGCTCTCCACATGTCTGCTGGCATCCTGTCTCCTCTTATTATGTCACATTGGTAAAAAAGGACTTCAATTCTATTGAAATAGCTTGGCCTAGTACTTTTTCTATAGACCACCAAGTGAGTCTCCAGTTATGATGGTTTATGCCATAAACCGTGAATCAAGTCCATACAACAAGAGTTTCAGACATTAGACAATTGTGTTGCACAAAGGGGAAATCCCGGAGAATAAGAGCATACACAGAAGCACAGACACAAGTGCATGTACTACACACACAGACACACACAGACACACACACACACACACACACACACACACACACACGCTACACACACGCTACACACACATTATACACACACATACACACTATACACACAATTCACATACACTACACACACTATATGCACACACTATACACATCACACACTACACACACACACACACACACACACACACACACACACACACACACGAGTGATCCTTTGATAACCCTGACTTTTCTGTTGGCTTCAGGAGAGGACAATTCATGATGAGTGATGTCTTGCTACACTCCCAGGAAAAAGTTCTACTTTTAGGTAAGCTGAAGTGTCTAGAATCTGGAGAAGGCAACTGAAATGAGACTCAGAAAAAGCTCAGATACAGGCACAGAGGGAGCTCGTTTGGCTCACAACAAGTCTAAGCATACCTGGATCAGACAATGAACAGATACTTGAGGAGATATTAGTAGGGAACTCTGATCTTACCACTGCTAGCGCCCGATTAAAGCTGAGAAATGCTCAGCTTCTAACCAGCCAAAGTAGAAAATTCCCTCTCGGCATGATACCAAATCACTCCATTTTGGTTACTACCTCAAGAAAAGAGGTTTACATTAGCTCCCTGTCCTGTGGGTATAAGTGAGGGGCTGTATAGTGTTGGTCTTCTTGCTAATAGAGGCTGAGACAACACAGGGAATCACATGGCAAGAGACAGGGAGTACACACATGGCATGTCTGGTTTCCCTTTTCCCATAAAGCCACCATTAAAAGGATTTAATGGGGATCCTTTTTAATGGCCCTATCTAATCTTAATCATATCTCAAAAGCCACCTCTTAGCACTACAGCTGCACTAAGCTTCCACCCTCTTAACACAGTAAGGGTTAAATTTCAACATATGAATCCTTCGCATATACTGAACACATACCCAAAACACTTAAGGGACAAGAACCTGTCCTCTTTAGAGGTAAGGACAGGCTAGGAGAGACATAAGTTTCTAGAAGATGAAGTTGATTTTAAGTTAACACTGCCAGAGAAGAACACAATTCTTATTAAGGAATAACAAAAACTACGTAAATTGATGTAACATTTACAATGCCCAGTGCCTAATTGATATTTAATGACCATGAAAACACTAGAAAAAGTAAATAAAAAAAATTAACCTGGAAATGATAGATACACTTTAATATGTCTACCCTGAGCCCGACATGGTGGCTCACATCTATAATTCCAGCGCCTGAGGTGTCAAAGCGGGAAGAGGATTTAGTCCCTGCTAGCCAGACTACACCGTGAAGATAATCACAAAGGCTAGTATCCGTACATTTAAAGCTGCAAAGAAAATGTGAGCATTAATAAAGATGAAACAGAACGAAAGGGAATTCAAAAGCTAAAAGAATTACAGCCTGAAGTGGAAAGCCTTTCTAGATGTCCTCATAGGCGATTAGACACTGAGTGTATACAGGTATACTGTGAGTGTATATGTGCACACGGAAACTATCAATACAAACGACAGAGTGGAAAGAGAGTTAGCAAACAGGTCCAGTTTTGGTGGAAAAAAAAAAAACCAATAAAAGTCTATTTCCAAAAGGTCAATGCATCCTAAAATGAATTAAAATATGTAATACTACCCAAACATTTCAGAATCCAATTACTGAAAAATCAATATTAAACACATAATCTAAGATATAGCTAGAAGAAAAAATTAGATAAGATATGCAAAAATTATGTAAGAATTATTCCTCACTTTTTACCACAATAATGGAAAACATGGGAGACAGGAGACTATGCAAATTCAGTTTTAATGTGCATGATGAAAAAATTAAGCTGGATATCAATTGTAAGCCCCACAGAAATGTTAAATAAAGACAGCGAAATGAAGAAATTTCCAGACAAACAAAAGCTGAGGCATTTTGTGCTCAGATCATCTGTATCACAGAAGTGTTACAGGATTCTCCATGTTGAAGAAAACTGAATCCAATAAGAACTTTGACATTTCAAATATATATATATATTATGGTTTAAGAAATAATACAGTAAGAATGGATTACCAAGTTTATATAACACATGCAAATCAAACTACATTATTCTATTATTCTAAGAATACTAAGGGAAGTAAGGAGGCAGCAGTAGAGTTCCTATATTATAAATGAAGTTGTGTAATATTATGTTAAAGTAGAGCATATTTTTTTTTTTTCAATTGGCACAGGCCAGTGTTATCTAAGAGAGAAGCATAATGAAGAAAATGCTTTCATAAGATTCTGTAGGCAAGCTTGCAGGTATTTTCTTCATTAATGACTGATGTGAACCCATGCCTACTACTGTAAAACTGAGGCCTTGCTCAACCCGTGGTGGGCAGAGCCACCCATACAAGTGGTCCTCAGTGTTATGAGAAAGCAGGCTGAGCAAGCCATGCAGAACAGGCCAGTGAGCAGCACCCCTCCATGGCCTCTGCTTCAGTTTCTGTCTCCAAGTTCCTATCTTGCGTCCCTGTCCCACCTTCCCTCAGTGATGGGGTGTGACCTGAGATAAACCCTTTCTTCTCCATGTTGCTTTTGGCGAGAGTGTTTATCATATCAACAGAACCCTAATTAGGACAGTAAGTTAAAAGTGAGCTCGATGAATGCTTAAGAAACCACAAAAATGGTAAAAATAAAAATGTGTAACTAATAATCCAACCAAGAAGCTAATAGCAAATGTCTCACCGAGTTTGGGAGGAGATGACGAAAGGGTGAGGGACGAAGGAACAACGGAACAAATGTATGAAATAAGACGGTGAAGTTAAACCCAACCACATAGAAAGGAGAGCTAGGAAGGTTTAGAATGAGTACAATCATGAAACTGATGTGATTTATAGGAAATTCATTTGCAATGTGAAGAGGGTATCAAAAAGGCAAAGGAAGCACTGTGTGGAGGGTCACACCTGCAATCCCAGCACTTCAGAAGCAGAGAGGATTACTGCAAATTCAAGGGCTAGCCTGGGCTATAAAAGAAAGGGTTACTTCACACACACCCCTTCCTTCCACAAAACAAGCAGGAAAAGCCATACCATGAAAACATAAGCCATTAGAGAAACATTAGAAGTGTTTAAAAACTGGAGTGACTATACTATAGCAGGCAGAGTGACTTCAGGTCAAGGAAATTACTAGAAATAAACAAGTTTTCAAAGATGCTGGAAGGATCAGTGTCAGAGAAATATTGCTTCTTCCAAGAATCCACAGTTTATTAAACAAGAAGCCAGGTGCCTGCCCCCAAGTTGTTGGTCAGAGAGGTCCCAGAGGCCCCTAAGCCAATGTAGTTTCTGCCATTTCTGTTGGCTATCCACTAGAACTTGATAGAAGACCCTGTTATTGAAGACACTACCTACTTTGGTCACAGAACATGGAAAAATCAAGCTGGAAGTAGGCTGGAAGCTTACTCTTACTGGCTGGCTTTCATGGTGCTGGATGGTTTACTGTACGGGGGACTCATGTCTAGTACTGCAACCCTGGATAAGAACTTGTGGCTGAGGAGGTCATAGCCTAGGGAAGAACCTACTCCTACTGTTTTGCTAAACTGACATAGTGTCAAACTGCCTTCTAAATATTTTAATATTCATGGATGAATTGAGCCCTCAGTGTCACCAGAGAAGCTTCCTTTGCAGTGCACAGTGGTTAATACAGAGACTCATAGCCAGTCAAAGTGCAGACAACTAGTGGCTGTGTCACCCTGCCCTCATTCCCAAGGCTCAGAGAACATCTTGGAAAAGGGGCAGAAAGGATCTAAGAGCCAGAGGTTGGGAAAGAGAGCTTCAAAACAGTGCCTCTGGATAGGACACAGCTGATATGCATGGAATTACTATAGCTTTGGTTACCAGACCAAGATCCTGCCCCACCACATTTCACCATGGATGTGGGCAAGACTCATGAGGCCCCACTGTGTGTGCCAGGAAACTTGGCAAGGTCGAGTGGGTTCAGAAACCCCTGGCACCCACCTGAGGACAGTAGGTGTTTTAGCTACTCCTGACCAGATTCCTGGCATGGAACACATGACCACAACTCCCCACATAAAGAACTCAATTACTGGTCACATAGTACAGCACACAGAGGTCTCCATGCTAGCTAATGAGGTATCCAGATGGGCCCAGAGGGTTCAGCCAATAAGCTTCCCTTCCTGGACATTGCTTGTTTTTCCACCCCGGCGGTGCACTGGCGCTTCCCCCAAGCCCCAGCACCTGATGGCAGTGTAGGATGGAATGTAGCCTAGATTTCTGTGTTTTGTCTGCCCGAGCAGAGTTCACACACCCCACTGGCTAGATGGAACGTGGAACCACACCACCTTACCCATGAGGCCTCACTTCCAGGAGACGTTAAGGTTCTCCCTCCCTTGGGCTTAGGATCTCTCCAGCCACAGGTTCTTGGCCAGGTTTACTTTACCAAGCAGGCATGAGTTCCCTCCTGGGGACATAACCCTCTGGCACCAAGAAAGCAAACCAGTAGATTGTGAGAGGAAGACTTTTGAAGTCCCCCTCCCTGTGGGGCTACTCACAGGTAATAGTGGCCAGAGAAGGGGTGTCACTTTCTTCATCACTTTAGTCCTTGAGGAATTACATATGCTTCAGTGAAGTATCCCCAGCCATGCTCACGCAGGCAGCCCTATTTAAACTCAGTGAGTCACACAGACACAGAGACAGGAAAGAAGAAGAGAGACACATTGAAAAGAAGGGTTTCAGCAGGAAAAGGAGTAGGGTGGGAGAGGATATTGGGGGAGGGGTGAAAAGCACTGAAATTATTATACACATGCAAGAAACTGTCAGATAATAATAATTTTTAAAAAGGGTCCAGGGTATAAAGAGGAGACGACAAAGCAGTCCTCAACCCATGTGCACCCACCCAATAGGAGAATTACAAAAAAGCATGAATAATTAACTTACTGACAAGAGCTAAAAGAAGACACAGATACACTCACATATACAGCTGGTCAAATACTCCTTTCTTATCAACTGAAAAAAATTATCTTATGGGTCACCAACTCTATCAACCACTTTGACCTGACATTAGTAGAAGACTACATCCAACCACAGCACAATGACATTTACAACAATGCAGTAAGACAGATCACGTGCTGGGGTTTAAAAAGTCTCAACATGGAGGCGCTAAAACTCTACAGTCAATTTTATAGACATTAATTCTCACTAGAGATATGTATGTATATAATACTAGAGAATTAATGGGGATTAATATTAAAACATTTTTTCATTTTAATTATTTCATTTTCATAATTTATTAATTTACAAACATTTCTAAATAATTGAAAAAGAAAACAAGAAAAACTAGAAAATACATCTGTGTGTGTGTGTGTGTGTGTGTGTGTGTATGTGTGTTTATCTACATGTCCGTTTGCTGAGATACAAGCATGCGCATGGGTATTTGGAGACCAGAAGCCATTCTCAGAGACACTGTCTACATTCTTTTTGACAAAGCTGCTAACTGGCATGAAAGCCATTTATTAGGCCAGGGTGGCTGGCCAGGGAGCCTAGGGATCTGGGAATTAAACCTAGGGCTTGGCAATTCCCAGCCTCATATTCTGAATTTAATGTAATAAAATTGTTAAACTGTGTGGGATTTCAAACAAAGAATTGCTTGAACGTTAAGTGTTCAAATTAGAATATTTCTCCTTTAAATTAAACTAAAGTAAGGAGGAAAGAAACAATAACAACGAGAAACGAGTAAGAATGGACAAACTTAGACAACTTATAAAACTATAAACTGACTCTTTGAAAAATTAGTAAATTGGGAACTCCCAGCAAACAAACAAACAAAACCCCAGAAAACATAAAGCACTGGAAATGAAAATGAAAACAATTTGCATTACTAAACTCACCACATTAAAGTAGGATAAAATCATGTTATAAACAATTTGATGCTAAATTTCAACAACCTAGATGAAAGGGACAAATGTCTTCAAGATCCAAAGGAAATCCTTTGCATAAGAAACTCCTAATGAGATGGACCTACTGGTAAGTCCTATCAAACATTCAAAGACAGGCTAAGACCAGTCTGAACTCCTTTCTCAAATGGGGAAAGAGGACACGTTGATCCTCTTGTGAGACTGGCATCACCTGAGTCCCAAAGACAATAGAAGAAAATCAGTTAATAAACTATTCACAGTATTCCCAAACTTTAAATAAGAGCAGTCTTCAACAACGAAGTGATTTTAAAAGTTTGTGTGATTGTGTGTGTGTGTGTGTACACATCACTCAGCAATAAAATATATTCCTTCAACATGAACAAATCTCGAACACATCATGTTGACCAAGAGTATTAGACCCATGAAAGCATGCGGATTCCTTTCACGTGTGGGTCTTGACAAAAGGCACACCTAATGTACTGCAGGAGAAACCACATCAGTGCCTGCTCTAGAGAGACATTTGTGTGGAAGGTGGTGGGCCAGGTAATGATGAGGAACACTGTGTGACAAATGTCTCTGGTCACTGGTCTTGGGTGGGGCAAGGCTTATAGAATTCATATGTCTGGCCGTGTTTATCAAAGTTTACACTTAAAATGTAGCATTGTACATAAGCTGTACTACAATGAAGTTGACTTTTAGAAGGCCATATTTCCATTTTATCATAGCTGTCCCATTTAGGAGGAACTCAATTGAGGAGATGAAGTAGACTAGGAGTCACTCACATAGTATGGCATCTGCTACCATAAAGCAAATTCTCAATTACAACCTGGTCTCTGACAGAACCTTTTCTGTTAATGTATCCAGGTGTGTACTTATGTTTTAATGACTTTGCAGATGGTTTCTCTATGCTAACAGAGAAATACAGATGAACTGGCTATCATACATAATTAATAATGTAGGGACTCTGAAATGAGACAAAACCTATTTGGGTGTGGTAGAGAATGTCTTTAATCTCAGCTACTTGGGATAGTGAGGCAGGAGAATGACTTGAGCTGAGGAATTAAGGCCAGCCTGGACATCACAGAGAGACCCTGCTTCAAACCAACAAAAATCCTAGCCAAAGTTCAGTTTCTCTTTCACTGCTGTTAGGTGTTATGTGAGAGGCTGATCATGCTGCAGGAGCAACACCCATAATGATGGAGTTCTAATTAAGCAGCATTGACAACATTAAACAAGTACCTGTTTAACAAGGTAAGCGGTCGGTATGCTCTTAGGACAATTATCCACAGGGCAACTTACTCACAGACTGTCTCCTCATATTCCAACAGACCCTCAGCATCTTAGAGTCTGGGTGGCATCCGTTACCAGTGCCCATGAGTGGTCATAAGAGGCCTAGGACAGATGATAATTTGTGCTTTTGTTAAGACAAACTGGAATAAAGACCAGAGCTTTCTTGATGGGACTTATCATTTAAACAGCCGCCAAGCTCAGGGGCCACTCAATAGCTACCCTTAGTTTTTATTTTCAACTTGACATGACATTTTTATAAAAATACAGAGGTATTTGGGAATTCTGAAAAAATTATGGAATGCCTTCTGAATGCTTGGGGGAGATACCATGTCGCTAAGTTTGGACTTTTCCCCTTCTTTCTTTTTTTAAAATTAGTTCATGGTTCCCTGGTATCTGCAGTGAACCATGCCCACTGTAGACTTTGATCCTACATTACACACAATGACTGTATAAAGTCTGTGTGGACTAGACTCTCAAATATTTGAGATTTCTTTGTAAAAGGCTGGCAGAGGCTCTCTGGAGCCTTGCATGGTGCTGTCAAGGGGCAGGGTTCAACAAAACCTTGCAGAGGTCCTTCTGACACACAGGACCTGCTCTCTGTCCCACTCTTTGTAAGGGATCCCCACAGTTGATTTGGATACTAAATGGCGGCTAAGACTAGAAACCTTAAGTTCTGAATTGCTTCCTGCAAAGAGGAGAGACAGCTGTGAAAAGGGAAGAAACCCCATAAAAGCAGGTTCTCAATCCATGGTATTCTATTGCTCAAATAAACACCAGGTGAGAAAGAGAACACAAAGGCTGGCCCAGTGATGTCCCCTGGTCAAGAGAGACACCACCAGCCATGTCTGTGCTAAGCAAACACTTGTAATTTGTAAGAAATGCAAAGGATTCTTCATTTACTCCGGCCTTCCCAATGCAACTCAAGACTAAAGGTTTTAAAATAAAGTTCTATACAAATTTAATGTGTACTTTCCTGAAAACATACCTACACAAAGACAGGCCTTGACAAAGATAATCTAGATGTCGTGTTTTTTATATCCTAGGCAATAAAATTATTGTTCCCATGTTATACTTGAAGAAACTGAGGCAATGTCCATGTTTGTAGATTTAAGATTTAAATTCATGTTGAAGTACTATCTCATTGGTCTGTGTCTTCAACCACTATCAGAAACTACCTGTCTCAAGAATACCCCATCTTCCAAATTTGACTCCAAAAAACAGAACAGTGAGATTGCAGCATGTCCAAGGACAGATCCACCATGCTCAGTCGTTGCAGGTGTCCCACCCCTAAGGTTCATCTTTATCTCTTCAGATAGAAGGTTTGGCATGAGTGACACCGCACCACCTACTTGGGCTACAGTCTCTGGAAGGGAGGCAGTGATAAGCATTGAGGCCCATCCTGGGGTAGAATGCAGAGGGCTTCTCTGTTATAGGACAGTGCTCTATAATGAGGCTTCCCAACCTTCCCAATGCTGTGAACCTTTAATACAACAGCACCTTGTGCTGCGGTGACCCCCAACCATAAAACTATTTTTTTATTTTTGATACTTTATTTACATTTCCAATGTTTCCTCTTTTCTGGGTCTCCTCTTTGGAAACCCCCTATCCCCTCCCCATCCCCGCCTCTATGAGGGAATTCCACCT
>CM052713.1:36886903-36909120 GCA_028551405.1 Uromys caudimaculatus
ATCCACTTGGACTTGAGCTTTGTACAAGGAGATAGGAATGGATCAATTTGCATTCTTCTACATGTAGACTGCCAGTTGAACCAGCACCATTTGTTGAAAATGCTGTCTTTTTTCCACTGAGTGGTTTTAGCTCCTTTGTAAAACTATTTTTGTTGCTACTTCCTAACTGCAATTTTGCTGCTGTTATAAATTGTAATGTAAATCCTTTAAGAGACAGAGGTTTGCCAAAAGGGTAATGACCCACAGGCTGAGAACCACTGCTTTGAAACGGTTTGGAGGGGCAGATTAATATTCTCTCTCTCTCTCTCTCTCTCTCTCTCTCTCTCTCTCTCTGATTGTTTGCTTATACATATGAAGAGAATTATTAAAGTTCAATATCCAATTCCCCAATTCAGGATTTTACAGACCATAATGAAAGAGTTAAGGAAGAAATGACCATTTGGTAATATTTTTAAATATAGGCCTAAATCATTAGCCTCATTTTCAAGACAGAAGAGTGTATACATTATCCCATTTGGCAGCATGAGACTTTTCTGAAGTTGTCCCAGAACTCTAGCTTTGTTGTTGCAAATCTGGAAGGAAGGGTGTGCTCTCTCTTCTCAAGGATAAACAAATGCAAGACTTCTGCTGAGTAGACACACTGAATTTTAACTTTTAAAGTGAAACTTGATAAGACATATTTTAATGAAATTTCTTATCTCAGGGTATAGTTTCAATTCTCATATTAAAATATACAAGATAGCAAAAGTTCACTTAAGTTGCAATATGTGTGCAAAGCAAAGTATCTAATTAAAGTGTACAGATGACAAAAAGAGATAGAGAATTATTTACAAGCAATCTAGTCACCTCCACCCATGATTAAAGTGTACAGATGACAAAAAGAGATAGAAAATTATTTACAAGCAAACTAGTCACCTCCACCCGTGAGTCCTAACCATTCCAGGGAACAAATCAAGGGGTTATACATGTCTAGGGACTCGTTCTCCCAATCAACACATTATTACACATTTATTTCAGAACGCTACGGAATCTATGCTTGGGGCTACTTCATTCTTCATTCTCATCTTCTACTCTTATTCTCATAGCACTTCATCTCTAGATATTCACACAAACTAACCTTTCCTTTCTACGGCTTACCTGTTACATGTAAATGAAAAGTGCCCTTTCCGCATCAAGTACAGCACTGTATGCCAGTAAGAGCAGAAGTACTTCTTACATGAACACATACCACCTTGTGAAAGCATGCGCTATCAGAGGATATAGGCCTCAAGCTAGCCCAGAAATGGTTTTATGCAGAATGGCAAAATTCTCTAGCCTAAATTAGAACCAACATTACTTCCTCTCTAGAGGCCATTAACGCATTACTATAAGCCTCACGAAACCTCATATCCAATCTACTATCTAAATGAGCACACCTGTGGACCTGGGCCAATAGGCAGTACACTAGACCAGACGTCACCTTCTCATGGTTCCTCCTTCTGAAAGGTTATGTGGTCCAGGAATCATGTCCCTCGTCAACAATACACTCATTTCTGAGGACATAATAAAGTTAGAAAATGTGGGCCTGTGTCAAGGCAGGACATAACGAGCAGTGGACACCATTCACTTCATGTCAGTCAGGAAGCAAAAAGAGAGAAAGGAAGGGCCAAACAAAACATCTCAATATCTCCTGTGAGGGCACACCTCCAAGGACTTAATTTCCTCTGCCAGGTTCCACCTCCTCCAAGTTTCAACACAGGCTACAGACCAAGTTTTTAGCATCTGAGTCCCAAAAGGACATTTTAAGTACAAAGTAAGATAGCAGAGCACTCATGATTAAAAACTACAAACTTTGAGGGACACCACATAGATTCTTAAGTAGAAGGTAGTTTCGTTTGAATCAGAGAAGTCACTTCAATGCTGGTTTTGTATCGTGTGGCCCAGCTGCACTGACACTTGAGTGATGTGCTCAAGGGTACCTTGTGCTGGTAGCTGGCTCATGAGTTCAGTAATAGCAGCCAGTAGCACTGACTGGATGAGAAGCCGTACACTGGTGGTTCGGGAGAAAAGTGAATCAGGTGATACCAGGGAGAGAAATTCTTCCACAGGACATCTGCTGCCTAGTAACAACAGGAGTGAGTCACGTGGTTTTCTTGTCTTCACTTCATCCTACCTCATACTTACATACATAACAAGTACTCATACTCGTTACACAATGGCACTACTTTATTAGATGTTATTCTTGCTGAGGCAAAAAATCCTGCATGTCAAGAATAAATGACAGCTAAAAGCCTTTTCTCTTCATGCATAAATAATTCATGACAGAGTTGGAGTATCTTACTATTAGCTCCTAAAATAGGCTTACACTACAAATAAGATCACGTACTTAGTCTGAGACTAGTAAATGCCATTACAAGATGGCATTCCATTACTTGGAGGAAAGGACTCAGTCCGTCTGCTGGGACATAAGCATTTCCATTATTTAACAGAGAACTAAATGTATTTCTGGACAGCAACTCAAAAATGCTTATTTGAGCCAGGAAGTGTTGGCACACTCCCTTAATACCAGTACTGGGGAGGCAGAGGCAGATATAGATCCTCTGTGAGTTCCAGCACAGCCCGGGCTACACAGAGAAACCCTGTCTCGAAAAAACCAAAAACCAACAAAAGAAAACCAAAACAGTCTTAGTGTAATACTCACTGAGCACTTAAATGCACCCTACCCCCAGCACAAGTTGCAATAGCCCTAGCCAGCAGGTGACCCTGATTAGTATTAGCCACACAGGGAGCCCTCACTGGATAACATTTGGAAGCTTGAAACACAAAGAGCCTGTCTCTTAGCTCCAAGCAGACAGTATAAAAGCATCGGAGTGTTTGGGAAATGTCTTGAAATAGGATATGTGTTCTGTTATCTGCGAAAAGCCACGCAAGGGGAGTAGCCTGGAAACTCACAGTCAGTTGCCTACAAAGCCTCACATCTGTAACTCTCTACCAAGGGTGTTGAAAAGAACTCATGGGCCTGTGCTCTTCAGGAATGTATTAATCTGTTTCATGTGGGCCTTCTTTTCAAGAGTTAACAAAGAAAGGCACTGCTTTGGAAGCAAGGACTCTGCCTGCGCTCTGCTTTTCCTTCTCCCCCTTGATCACAGTACTCAGAACATCTGAGGCTATAAGGACCAGCTGATAACTTGAAACACGTGTATGTGATGATCAAATTAAGGTAACTAGTCTTTCTTTGTATCACAGCCTTCCAACTACCCAAGTTTACAGATATTTTGAAACATGAATACATTTTTACAAGCTAGTTACTGTTGCTCTACAGGTGACTAGAACCCATGCTTAGCAGGCTTCATTTTGGTATCTTCTTTTTAACTATAACAGATCAGCTGTTTTAGGTTCTACATGTGAGACTCTAGGCCTGTAGCATTTGTCTTTCTGTTCCTGGCTTACTTCTCTTAATTCCATCAGTTAAGCAGGGGTGGATGCTGACCAGCATTAGCAAGGACTCTCTGGTGAGAAGAGAGGGGTCCCATGGGAAGCATTGGACTAGGTATAGTGGGGTCAGATCACACAGACAAAGACTGAGGTATCTTAGCCCCACATCACCCAGATACCAGGTTGGTGCAACGATTTAGAGTAGGGTTTGAGAGACACTTAGTCTGACTGATAGTGATGATGCTGATGAAGATGGATGTGGGGATAGTGATAGAAATGACTAGGTTCCCATCATCCCTCACAATACAGGGTTTGATCATTAACAGCTGGAGCCACAGAAGGAAAAATTAAAGAAAACACCACCAATGGACTTTAACCAAAAAGTAGTGACATATGCAGGCTTCACATTCTGTTAAATAAAAGTGTGCAGGACCGACCTGTGCATCTGTGTGTGTCAGAGCCATTACTACAGATGAGCCTTAGAGTAAGCTGGATCAAGTTCCTCTGTCCAGGCACACAAAAGTACACAGGGAGGAGAAAAAAGACCTGCTCGGCTGGAAGAGGGCCTGGCTGCTGGGGAAATGACTATGTGGGATGCCAGGCTTGTGTTACAGACACTGCTCTGAAAGAAGGAACGAGGCTTTGTGGGTCCCACAGAAAACCCTGATTTAAAAGACCATGAATGATTACAAGCGAAAGAAAGATCCTGGAGGCCTAAGTGCCTACAGCCTGAAATTTGACAAGATGTCACAAAAGGAGAAGGCTTAAGTGTTATCACATGAGGAGCCTGCTAATGTGAAGACAAGGAACAGATTCAGGTCCAGAAATCAACTTTCCTCCTCAATGGATAAAAAGCACTGTGGACCAGAGTGGACAGCATATCAAAGAGAAGGAGCTCCACCTGAGTACTAAGGGCATAATGGTTTGCTCTGGACAGTCTCTCTGTCCCCTCCCCCAAAGAACATGGGCTATGTATGCAACATACATAGAGGAAGACAAGGTCATGCTCAATGTGAGAGAGACGCTTTGCAAGCTACAAAAGTTGTCAGCTTTCTCTCAAAATCGCTGAGCATTTTGCTGAAACCATGTTTTGGGGAGTTTGAGAAACTCAATAATAAAAGGACTCAGAAAGTGTAGTATAGAATTTCACTCTGGAATTCACAGAAAACACAAGGCTGTCGATTTGTCCACAGAAGGGCAGGCCAACAAAACAGGAGAAAAGGAAAGTGATCACCCGATAATTTGTGGGTGGAGAATTTGCTAATGAACATTACAGGGTTATTAAGAATGATGTTAAATAATCTAAATATCTTTTATGTGGAATGAAATCCAGCCTAACTTTAGACTCTTTTAATGTGTAAACATGAGTGGAACAGATTTTATTTTTATTTCTGATCTTCTTCATCCAAACTTTAAACATATTTACAGTATTTCATATGCATTTTTAACTTAGCAACATCTAGGATTCTGCACCACAGTTACAAAATGACTGCATGATATTTAACATGTGTGCGTGTGAACACCCCTGTGTGCTTAGCTGGAGGTGTGAGCACAAGGGAGCGAGGAAGTGAAAACAAAGTAGACCATGGCAAGAAGCAGCTGCTACCTACACAAGGGAAGAGAGTTTAGGATTTAGAGCATCTACTGTAGAATGCATGGAGAAACTCGTAAAATACTCAAAAGAATAAGGCCTATAATGACAATCCTCAATTGCGTAAGTATTCAAGCATATGTATGTATGCATGCAAGGTATGCACGTATGTATGTATACCATGTGTGAACATGCTTTGAGGTCAGAAGCCCTCAGATATCCTGAAACTGGAGTTTCAAGCAGTTGGAAGACCACCAATGAAGGTGCTGAAAATTCCTAATAGCTGAATCTTCTCTTTAAAATAAACATCAATTTATTTTAAAATATTTTAATTGACCTGTTTTCAGTTCAAAGAGAACTCATAGAATATTTAAATGACTAAACTAGAAAATGCCTGAATGTTCACTTATTTTGTGAAATATTATTTAGAAGTACTTCACTACAAAATCTGGTTTTGTACATATTTGTACAAAACAGATCTTTACCAAGGCAAGGTACGTGACCATGTGAATTGTTCTAGGAAAATATGTGCCTTTACACTTTAGTATCATGACTGGTACAGATGTCATAGACACACATACACATACTAAGTGCATATGCCCACATGCATACCCATCAGTAGTTTTTAAGACTTTTTTCTTACGAAGGTCCACCCATGTGAACAACAGGGTTACATGATATCCTTGTACAAACAGCTTTCCGATGCCAATACACAGGGTTGCATGGAGCTGTGTCCCACAAAGATGCTAGGCACTCCATACATAGGAGAAGTTGCAGCAGCTGAATGTCTTCTAGGCACAAACTTGGAAGGTACAGGATGCACAGCAGCAGGGGTTCAAGGTGTCCTCAGGTGATCAATCAGAAGGTGCACAGCTACTCTGGAGCTTTTCATCTGGGGAATTCTAAAACCCCAGTGCAAGAACCTCAGGACTTGCCTAGCAACGCCCTCAGCAATTATCTAGAGACAAATGCCCTCTCTTCTTCTAGAAGAAAACAGAGGTTCTGAAAGGTAAAAGCATTTTGCTCAGAGTTCACCCATGGAACCAAAAGCATGAATCTAAACCCATACTCCTTGACTCACAAGCCAGTGATCACAGTGTGGGTGCTGGCAGGGGCTCTACTCCCAGCCCTCCGGGTGCGGACAGTGGTGCGACGGTGGAACTTAAGAGCTTACCCATCTCAGGACAGCAGTCTGCCATACTTAGTGGACATGAGGATTATGAGTAAATACACGTAAAGCACTTAGAACGATGCCTTTCATCTCAGAATGCAACATAAGTAGAAGCTATAATTAGAATTAACATATGTTTTCTCAGTTGGTAGGCAATAAGGAAAAGAAAAGCCCAAGCTCAGGAACTATTAGAGATGACCTTGAGAAAACTGACCCCACAGATCCAGCTTGACGACACTTCAGTCTGCTTTCTGAACCTTATCCTGGGTTCCTTTGTGCGCGGCCTACATAATCTAGTTCCTCCATCCTTGCTAAGATAGCTAGGCAAAATTCCTCACCCTCCAATGCAGTGGTTCTCAACCGGTGGGTCGTGACCCCTTTGGGGTCGCATATAAGATATTCTTCATATGAGATATTCACATGACAATTCCTAACAGTGGCAAATGTACAGTTATAAAGTAGCATTGAAATAATTTAATGATTTGGGGGGGAGTCACCACAATATGAGGAACTGTATTAGAGGGTCACAGCACTGGGAAGGTTGAGAACCACTGCTCTGGGTCTTCACCCTCCCCGCCAGGTGGTGTTTGACCCATTGACTGACTTTAGCAAGACTCTTCTTAGGTCAGTTTAGTCCCAGTTTTCTCACAGGAGTTTTCCATCGTCTGACCCAAGCCTGTCCTTTCCTGTGGCTCCCACTTGCCTTACTGTATTCATAGCTAAGAATCCCTGCTGGAGTGGGTTCTTTGTACATCCTCATGGTCTGTATGAACCTTCCCATGGCGGGACTGCTTTAACGTCTACTGCTGAACTGCTTTCCTTACCAATCCCCAGAGTCTGTTTCCTTTCCGATAGGAAGACAGTAATTCCAACCTGAGTGACTGCAAGGGTAAAATGGCTCATATAAAGCACTAAAAACAGTAACTCTCATCTATAAATACTCAGTATGTAAGACTGCTAACAAGGAAGTAACTGGAGAAAAACGTTTATATATACACTGTGCTTTGACCAGGTCCGTCTGCCTCACCCCCTCTCCTCCAATTTCTCCCTGATCACCAACACCACCATTCCCTCCTAATTCCAGGGGCTTTCTGTTTGTTCTTTTTAGTATTGAGTCCATCTAGTGAGGCCAGTATGTGCCCGAGTGTAGTCATGTAGGGGGGACGGAAAGCAGGTAACAAAAGAATAAATATTTTGTCCTTTTCAACAACCTACCTTTACTGGAACCTCTCTACCTTCCACCATTCCCATGCCAAATAAAGAGCATAATGCCTCTACAGGCAGATATTAATCTAGATGGGATACCAAAGATCTCAGATAAGATCAAAGTTGGGTAGGTACCATGAGACAGCAAGGCAGGCAATTAAAAGCGTGGCTTAGCAAACTGGGACTTCACTTGGTTTACGTTACACACATCACACACCTCTCTACATCACGGAGCTACCAAGGCAGGAAACGCATCAAAGCACAGGGATATCCGCTTTAACTGATGGAGGAAGTTACCTCTTTCTGGCAGCCCTTGTAACTCCCCCTTTGTTGACCAGTTTCTACTCCGATGTATCCAAAACATATGAGAATACTGGAGGCAGGGAACTCATTTTGCTTGAACTCGTTTTGGACACATTCACAATAAGGCAGAAATTATCCTCAGAGTGAACTTTCAAGAAAAAGCCCCTGCTAACCATCTTATGCCTATGCATAATCTGGCATGCATATAACTAAAATCAGGTGCATCATGGGAAGGGACATGTTTAGTAAACAAAGTCTCACATAATCCAAGCCTGACAATCAAAACAGAACCACACACACCCCTTCAACCAACTCTTCTTCCTTGTGGATCCTTTAAAAGGAAGGCCAAATAAGGACTGGTGCCTTTGAGTGCTTAGCTCATGTGCTATGTCTGACCTGAACTCTCTCGGCTGCTTAATAATGTTACTTGCCAGTTTACATAACATATGTGATTCTTGAACAAGACATGAAAACCTGAAAATAATCGTTAACCTGGACGGAAATCTCCAGTAACACACCCAAGCGCATTATGTAAGACAGCTGCTTTCCTTGCCTTAATTCCAGTTTGGAAAAATAGCTGCAGTGGTTCAATTCTAGTTGGATGAGATCCGACATGGGTAGGTAACTTGTTCTGAGTCCAGTTTGGAGATAACCCAACATGCTGGCTGGCTGTTCCTTTTGCTCTTCATGGATTATGTTATAAGAGAATGGACAAGGATCAGAAAGGGAGCCTGGTAGATATGTATTCTTTGCTGACAGGTAGGTCCCTTCTCTTTCTAAGGAGTTTGCATTACATTCTCTCATGCTCTTGAAGTTATGTGATGGGCATGAACCACTCAAGCAGGTAAGGAGACATGCATCCAAAGCTACATTGAATCATGGGGCAAACCCCTCATAGCTGCAGGGTTGGCCCCAGCGGCTGCAGAAGCCTGGACTGTTGTATAGCTGTGGGGTTGGCCCCAGTGGCTGCAGAAGCCTGGACTATAGTATAGCTGCGGGGTTGGCCCCAGCGGCTGCAGAAGCCTGGACTGTAGTATAGCTGTGGGGTTGGCCCCAGCGGCTGCAGAAGCCTGGACTGTTGTATAGCTGTGGGGTTGGCCCCAGCGGCTGCAGAAGCCTGGACTGTGGTATAGCTGCGGGGTTGGCCCCAGTGGCTGCAGAAGCCTGGACTGTAGTATAGCTGCGGGGTTGGCCCCAGTGGCTGCAGAAGCCTGGGCTGTTGTAACTGAGCTAGTCAACAATCAGAGAAAGCTGCCTTGGGTCACTACAAAGCAGTGCAGCAGCCTGTGGGCACCGCAATAAACATTTGCCATCTATAAGCTCTGGAGATCATGGATAGTTGGTTTGTTTGTAATAACCAAGCTTATTCCCAATGCTGAAGAAGTCAGGAAGGTTCTGCCACATGCAGTAGCTTGGGAAGAATTTCACTGAAGGGTGACTTCAGGTTACTGGTTTCTGAATTACGGGTGAAATTCAATTATCTGTATTTTACTGTGTCCTCACTATGGAGATTTATGAACTGGTATTTGTAATAAATAAAATAGGAGCATTTGAAAAGTTTTAAAACAATTATTTAAAAGTCTATACAAAGATAAGCAAATAAATGTTTAATTATATTATATCCACTAAATGTATGTATGTAAGTTTGTTTAGAAGAGACTTTAAAGTTATCTTATTTAACATATTTTGTTGTAACAAAATCCAGGCAATTTCCCAAATATTGTTCTAGCAAAATAATTCCTTAAATTAAATCACCATTAGTTTGTGATTCTGCAACTGGAGTGCACCATTGTGCGTGAGGTGACACTTGTGCAAAGCAGCCACATGCATGAGCTTACACCTATGTATAAAGCATCCAAGTTGGTTTTAAGGGAGTCCCTGGTGCAAAGCAGCCACATGCATGAGCTTGCACCTTTGTATAAAGCATCCAAGTTGGTTTTAAGGGAGTCCCTGGCTCTCAGTTGCAGTCATGTAATACAGGGCTGGGAGTATTTTGTCATGATTTTAATTATACCATGCCAAATACTAAACCACATTTTGAAGGGGAGCCCACACAAGGAAGATTATTTTACATTATATAAGGAATGGACACAAAGGAGCATTCAGGTTGGCTTTAAACACTGGTAAAAGTCAGTCAGAGGACCTTAAAAATTCGGAAAGGTGTAAAACAGTCTCTGAAGAGCTGGTGTAAGCACTTAAGGTATGTGCTAACAGTATGTACATGCTCTTAACGATTGTAGCTTAAAATGCTGAAGAGAGTATTAGCACTTAGAAGATGACAATAGATTCGTACGATTAGAAGGGGCTAGGGATGTAGCTTAGTTGGCAGAGTGTTTGCCTAGCATGCAAGAAGCATTGAGCTAGCTCTCTCTCTCTCTCTCTCTCTCTCTCTCTCTCTCTCTCTCTCTCTGCCTCTACTACCCTCTTAACTCCCCACCCCATGCCATTAATAAACTCTATTCTATACTAAATAAAAAAAAAAAAAAAAAAAAAAAGCAGCAGCAGCAGCAGCAGCTGCCTTGAGTTTGATCCACAACACCACAAAACTTAAATGTGGTGGTACATGCTTATGACCCCAGTCCTGGGAAGGTAGACGCAGGAGGACCAGGTCTTCCTTAGGCTTCACAGAATCTGAGGACAAGTCCACAAAAGTCCCTGTATCCCAAAAAAAAGTCATAAGAAAGCTAGATTTCTAATTGTCTGGCAACTTTATTTCTATGCACTGATGTTTTACCCGCATGTATGTCTGTGAATCATGTGGGTGCCTCATGCCCATGGCAGCCAGAAAAGGGTGTCAGATCCCTCAAGTTACGGACAGTTGTGAGGCACCGTGCTGGCCCTGGGACCTGAACTCTAAGAGCCAGTCCTCTTAACCAGTGAACCATCTCTCCAGCCCAAAGCTTTCAATAGAATGGAATGTCTTGAAAGGTAAAATATTATTCTAAGCACTTTAAGTTAAGGCAGGGTGATTAGCTTTTGAGGTGAGACTTTTCCCTAGAGTAAAAGACTGAGTTACAAGATCTCAAATGCTCTTTGACTCTAGCACATGGCTTACAAAGGCCATGTGCTTTAAGTCTTTCCTCTGGCAAACCAGCTAACAATCATATCACACTCTTTAAAAACAAAACTAAACAGAAACAACAAACTGGGTTGTAAGTAGTCAGTTATATGAAACTACCGTGAAGTTCAGGTTTACTCAGTAGTAGAGAACAGTCACTGTGCGGAGCCCCAGTATAAGAACCTCAGCAGGAGAAAGGGGAAGGGGACCCCGTGTGTTAGCTACTTTACTGTCTGACAATGGCAACCAAAGGGAGGAGAATAGACTTGGGCTTGTGGTTTGAAGGGGATCAAGTGTACCATGGGGGAAGCAGGGCCATGAGGGGACAGAGACCACAGGGAAAGGTGACTGCTGGTGCTCTCCTTCAGTTCTGGAAGCCCCGCACGTGGGATGGTGCCACGCATATTCAGGGGAAGACTTCAGTTAAATCTTTCTGGAAATGCCTCACAGAGCGGTTCAGAGTCTTTTACATTAGTCTAAATCTAGTTAAGCCGACAAGGAAGATTAGCTCTTACACATGCTAAGAACAATACTGACATAGGGGCTTCAAGTTACATGCAATTTTCTGATAGAATAGAAAATAAAGACAATACACATAGTTAGTTAATAATAATGGAGATCAAGTACAAATTAGTTCTACAAACTAAATGGATACGAGAAGATACTTATAAAATGTAAATCAGGAGTCATTATTGTAATAGTAACCCCTAGTCTGGTCAATCATGTTAGCCTTAACCAATCTAACTGGTATATAGTGACACAACCATTTCAAGCAGTTGGCTTTTCATTTTAATTCATATGTCTCTGCTGATTGATGACCCTGAATATATCACTATTCATTATATGCTATAAACACAGTTATCTGATAAAAATAGCTACCTAAGTCTTCTATCCATTTCTAAAACACTCTCTTGTTACTGAGTTATACAACTTCATATATAATACTTTTGATATATTTATAATTCCTATATAATCATTTTCTTCCTAGTCTGTGGTTTGCTTTTGTTTTCTTAAGGGTATGCTTTAAAATACTAATTTTTTATTTTAGTTAAGCCCAACTTAATACTTTATATATTCCATGTTTTTATGTTCTGGGACAATTTATTATTTGATGTATGCAAACACACACCTTACATGCAGTCACATCTCAGTAGAAAGGAACCATAGTTAGCTTATTCAACTATCTTTTCTTGAATATAGCCTGTGAAGGCTCAGCTTCTACATACAAATAAAGCTAATATTTTATCTGATTTTTTTCTAAAGAACTTGCAAGCAAATTCATTTACATGCCATTTCTTTAACAAGAGTGACGGCCTAAAAACACTGCCCATGAGAAATCTTAGATGGGATGGATCATTGCCTTCTGTAAAGTGCCTCTAAACCTAGAGCAGCCACTAACGCAATGCCAAGTATTTTCTTTAGAGGGTTTTTCCCTATCCACGCCCTTCTACATTTACTGTAAATGATATTCTGTAACTAGCAGATTTAATACAATGGTAAGTATTAAATTACCATTCTTAAAGCTATTGTCAACATATTCAACATGGATTTTCAGCTTTTGTTATCTATATAAACAGAATCAAACTTGTAAATTGTAATGGTTTGAACGAAGACAGGCCCCATATGCTCACAAGTTCAAATACTTGGGCTCCTGTTGGTGAAACTTTTTGGGAAGGATTAGGAGGTGTGGCTTGTTGGAAAAGATGTGCCACTGAGGATGAGCTTTCAAATGTTAAAACCCCTCAGCTTCCCAACATTCCAGTTAGCTCCCTCTCTGTCTCATGCTTGCGGATCAGATGTCAAGCTCTCAGCACTATTCCAGTGCCATACCTGCCTGCCTGCCCACCTGCCTGCTTGCCCGCCTGCCTGCCGCCATAGTCCATATCAAGATGGTTACTGACTCTTAATCCTTTGCAACAATAAGTAAGCATCCAATAAACTCTTTAGCCTTAAAACACAACTTTCAGACTGAAGAGATAGCTTGGCAGCTATGTTGCCCTGGCCACAGTGCTTTGTCACAGCAGTAGAAAAGTAGCCAAGCACAAACCAGTGCAAAATTTACATTTTAAGGAGAAAGTTCTTTTGTTCTTGAAAATAAGAAACAAAAACAAAAAAACCCCAATCACTGAGGTAACGTGTGTGTGTGTGTGTGTGCGTGTGTGTGTGTGTGCGTGTGTGTGTGTGTGTGTGTGCGCGTGTGTGTGTGTGTGTGTGTGTGTATGTTATACTGCTCTATAGGATGACCCAGTAGTATCTGGACTCAGTAGCAGCTCTTGAAATTAAGCAGAATAAAGCCATGTATAAAGCAGCTAAGAGGGCTGTTGGCAACTCAGGACCTAACTGGATTGGGGAGGCTGGGGGGGCTGCAAGCCCATGTGTTAGAGAGGCTCTATGGAGAGATGGCAGCCTAGAGGAAGGAAGTTAGCTAAACATCTCTGGAGTTAATGAGACCTTGAGCTCTTCCACTGGCTTCTCTCCTTTGCTTCCTGTTCATGAAAAAAAGATGTTCTCCTGTGCTACCCTCTCCACTGCTGGAGAGTGCCATGGGAGCCACCAACAATCAAGGACCCAAATCGCCACAACAGAGACAAAATTTACCTTTTGGCTTTATAACTTAGTTTTTCGGGTATATGAGAAAGTCTGTATTATTCCTCACAGGAAAAAGTATTTGGAGGTTAGTCAGGAAGGAGCCTTAAAACACAACTTTAGGGCTAAGGAGATGCACTAGCACTTAAGAGCAGGACCTGGCCTTCGGTTCCTAGCAACCAGGTGAAGGCTAATCACTGTCTGTAACTCCAGTTCCAGGGCACCCACCATCCTCTTCTGGGCTCTGCATGCAGGAAGGAAAAGTTTCTATATACATAAATAAAAATTAAGTGAATTAAAAATAATTTATTCTCAATACAGAAGTGGCTGCTCTTACCTACTGTCAGGGATACAAACAGCAGCACAGTCACTTCTTATGGGATCCATCACCCCTTTCTCAAATAGAGCTAATCACTAGAAAATCTTCTGTAAAGGGAGTACTCATGGAATCTCTCTTCCTGCATCTTCACTCTCGGGTCTTAACCCCATGTTACAAACTCTAAGTTACTGTTTAGGTGCCATGGAAATCATCACAGGGGATGATCCTGATGTAACTTGTTACATATTTATTTGGTAGAAACAGAAGAGAAAGGATGGCAAGGTGTGACACTGTGAAAGACTTTAACCCTGTCTTAGTCAGGGTTTCCAGTCCTGCACAAACATCACGACCAAGAAGCAAGTTGGGGAGGAAAGGGTTTATTCAGCTTATACTTCCAATTGCTGTTCATCACAAAAGGAAGTCAGGACTGGACTGGAACTCAAGCAGGTCAGGGATCAGGAGCTGATGCAGAGGCCATGGAGGAATGCTGCTTACTGGCTTGCTCAGCCTGCTTTCTTATAGAGCCCAAGACTACCAGCCCACAGATGGTACCACTCACAAGGGGCCCTCCCCCTTGACCACTAATTGAGAAAATGCCTTACTGCTGGATCTCATGGAGGCATTTTCTCAAGTGAAACTCCTTTGTCTGTGATAACTTCAGCTTGTGTCAAGTTGACACACAAAACTAGCCAGTACAAACCTATCCAGTGGTTTTTGAAAAGTATTGGTAAATCAACACCAATGATCAAAAGAATCATTCCTTTTCCCACCTCCAAGTAGTTAGTTTTATTAATTCATCAACAATAAAATGATGTTAATCTGAATTACAAAATTAATGTTTTAGGGCCAGAAAGATGCTCTTGCTATCAAGCTTGAAGACCTTAGCTTGATCCCCAGAGGGTGGTAAGTACTAACTCCTCCAATTTGGCCTTGGCATATGACACCTCATGAATAATAAAAATGTAATTTAAATTTATTTTAATCGGCCTGGCTACAGAAACATGTAGGTTACTTGTGGCCTAATTTATTAAAATAAGTTCAGAAGAATAAAACTTGACTTACTGATAAGACTAATTTACTGATGTGCTCGTTCTGAACACATCTGCAACGCGGCAAATGCTAGTACATCAAGGAAACTCCTATATGTGAAGCTGAATGGATAAACATCCTGGCTTACCAAGGAGACAACAAAATTCGTTTGGACTCATATAATTTCAAATGTAACCAGTGGTGAGAAACATATTCCTGAGACTTAGTGGCCATGGTAACTATGTCTACCACCGTGACTAGGAGCAGAATGTTTGTACCATGCTACTTTAGGAGCTATGGAAACTCATTTGACAGGTTGCCAAGGCGACTGGGTGGAAGTTTCCCAAACCCATTTAAGAAAATAGAAAAATTGTGTTTGTAGATGAAATAAGTAAGGGCAGCTTACCCAGAAATAAACTGTTGTCAGGACCAGTATACAACAAATGTTTCCTTGCTATTCTTTTTTAGCTATTTTTTCTAGCTATTTAATTATCTTTAAAGTTTTCTTACATTTTGGTGTTTAATTGATTTCTCAACCAATATGAATATTGAAATTAATTTAGAATAGTTAGTTCCCTTTTATCCACAAGCTTCACATTCACAGATTCAACCAACTATGGCTAAAAATGCTAAAAGAATTTTTAAAATATGAGTTTTTATACATGCCTCAATGGGCACATTGATTTCTTCTTACTTTGCCAAACCCTGAAGAATAAAGGATACTTATAAGCACTTACATTGCACTAAGCAAGCCAAAGATGGCTTCATGATCTGACATTTAGACATGTTGCTGTGCTCTCTGCTGACAGTGCTGAGCGGCATCCAGAGCCATGGTAGCATGCAGTCTGTGGGTCACAGGTGGGGCGTGCCTGATTAAAGTATTTGGAGGATCTGCAAAATTCTGTGTCTTAAATTTCATGTAAGGATCCCAAGTACACCAGTATCTGTAGAGTCAGGTATTAACTGACATCTTTATTTCTTATTTCTAACTGCAGCTTTGTTGAAAACAACCTGTGTTTTAATCAGTGGAATGTGTTTTACATTTATTGATAGAAAGGGGCATGAAGGTATCACAGCATCACAGCATGTGAGCAGAGGCAAGAGGACAACTTGTTGGTTCACAAAAGAACCTCTTAGTAAGCCAAGTATAAATACATGACCACATTCAAAATAAAATTATATTGGTAATATGAGCAAAAAAATTTCATTTAGAAGAAGTCTTTTTAAAAAAACAAAGAAACAAATGAAGAAAAAGCCCCAGGGAAAAGGCTCAGAGGGTAAAGGTGCTAGTGGCCAAGCCTGAGGACCTACATCTGATCTCTGAGATGCCTTGGTAGGAACAGAGCGCTGGTTCCACCAGTGCTGTCCTCACCTCCACACAGATACTGGAACACATTCAACAACTTGCATGCGTGCACACATGTAAAAATAAATAAAAGAATAAATCAAATAGAACTAGCCCATGTCTGCGTTCAGATGTTTCTGAACTTGAAATAAAACTTCCACCTAAAAGGACCATGACTGCTTCCCAATAGGTTCCCAATAGGTATTAGGCTCTTCAAAATCCAGGGAGAAATCCAACCATACCTAGCTTCTGGTATTCAACTTCAATGAGTTTCTTACTGCTACTTACTTATGAGTCAATCAAGTCATCTCTAATTAAGACTTACAGTTCCCTAATGGTAGTGTGAACTTAACACACGTCTAAAATAAACCACACAAATTTAATGCTGATTTTATTTCAAGCAAAAATAGTCTAAATTTAATTCCTTAAAAGTTAAAACCATAATCTTACTAATATTTGGTTCATACAATACCTCTCTATAAGAGTTCCCAAGTAGCAGTGAACCATTAAAGGTTTCTTTTTTGTTTTCAGAGTGTTGGTATTGCATCTGACTTAATTTTTCAAAAATGCCTGCCTTGTGCTGGATCCGTAGAACCACATACAGCAGGGCCTGTGGTGCACACCTGTAACCCCAGTGCTTTGAAGATGAAGGCTGGAGGATCAAAAGATCAACATCTTTCACAACCACACAGCAAGGTCCAGGCCAGCTGCAGGTCAATGACACCGTGTCTCAAAAACACCCTCCACCTTGAAAAAATTACCAGTAACATTAAAAATCATAGATCAGTATGAACTTATGAGTTGGCACAACCTAGAAACTGGCACCTATTCCAAAAGTTATGTCTTGTTCAAAGAGCATATGCTCTACAATTTTCTAACTGATTAAAAATCAATTACACAGGTAGAAAGAACAACATGATATGGCAAATATATATTCAAGCATTGCTGCCTCCATCCCAAATCTCTATTACATCAGCTGGATAGAATAACTGATTTTATAAACAATTAACACTATCCCTGTAACAATATCCCTGCAGCAACTGTAGAATAATTTCTGTACGCAGCAGTTAATAGATATGAAGAAAAGCTATAAAGGAAGAAATAGCCACAGTTGCCTTTGGTAGAGCTAATTAAGACAAAGAACAGGAAAAGAAAAATCCAAATATACTAGTACAAGTAGTTGTGTGGCTTTAAAAACAAAACAAACCACAGACAGACAAAACCAAACCCATTCCTATAACCCAGCCCTAAAATTCAAAAGGAAGCTGCGAAGTTTACAGTGTAGACAGAAAGAAGCCCATGGAGTCGGACAGAGGGCCATATGAAAAGTGAGTCAGATGTTCTCTCCGAATTGTTCAGAACAAACTTTAGAAGCTCAATTCCAATCCTTTGCTTTTAATCATCTGCTCCATTCTGATATTGGATCCTGGTGGCTAGAAAGAAGCCAGCTCTTTTCAATCATTACAGTACACAAGTATAATTCAACCAGCATTAGATAGATTTCTAAAGAAATCATTACGAAGCCCAACGTTTGTTTTTCTTTCTTAAAATAGTACCAACTAACTAATCCTACACTCAGAAACAATCCAGTTAAAAGACAGAAATAGACAGGAGAGAATTGTAGTCAGAAGATTTCAACGCCTATAGCTAGTGCTACAGCATGAGATCAGTATATACAGGGTTCCAGGTCCAAACCCCAGCACCAAAACCAAAACTGAATTGAGCTACAGCATGAGATCAGTATATATAGGGCCCCAGGTTCAAACCCCAGCACCAAAACCAAAACTACACTGATTTCAGCTCCCGAGAAGCCACATATTGTGCCAACACTAACGGTATTTTTGTTTCCACACTCAAGGGTCCACAGTTCAGCTCTGGCTTCTGAAGTCAGTGAGCCTGACATGAACTTTATTAGAGCAGTTAGTTCCACAGTGACAGCAGGTAAGCTGACTAAATACAGGTCTCAGCTGTGATTAGCTTCATGGAGCCTCTGTAATTCTAGAGTTAACATCATGACTCGGAAGTGTCGCTCCTTCATGTGGCGCAGACTTAACTTCCTTTTCTCAATTTTTGCTTAGCTTTTACTCAGGATGGTTTTGCAATTTACAGAGAAATGAGTACAACACGTAACAGGTAAGATACTGTACTTCTGTTCCTTAAGCACACACTACATACTACATACTACTGTGGAGGCTAAATCTTTCTAATGTCTAAGGAGCTCAGGTAAGAAACCATAATATTTAATGTTTCCTGAGAACAGGAGAAACTAAGGATTTTTGATGACTCCACAAAACTGGTATTTCTGAGTTAATTCGTTGAATTTCCTAACTGGTGAGAACGTTCACGAAGGAAGAAATAAGAGTAATGGTATATCATAAAATGTATTAAGCACAGCTTTAATGAATATTCTCCACACCTTCAACTCAAGGGAACTTTTGTTCCTCAAGAGTTACCATTAGGAGAACAAGAAGAAATATTTACAAATTGTTGAGAAAGTACTTCCATGCAAAACTCATGAAGAATGTTCAAATTCAACAGGAAGAATGACTCCAAGAGAAGAGAATGAAGACAGCGAGGGGAAAGGAGAAGAAAGTGTGGGTATATAGGTTGGGGGGGAGGACAAAGAAGGAAAGTAGTCCAATAAAAACTGAGCACGTGTGAACACGCACTTCACCAAAGAAGATCAGCAGACACTTCACCACACGAAAAGACTCTACACAGGAACGGGGAAAAACACACACACACACACACAAATTAAAACCAAGACAAAATATAAACACACACTTAGTAGAGCGGATAAATATTTAACAGACTGACCCTAAGAATCGCTGGGAAGGACATGAAGCAACTCCTATACTGTCTGCAGAAATAGAGATGATTAAACACAGGATGACAGTTTTGCATTTCCTTAAAAATTAAAAATATGCCTACCCTATCACTTAGTCATTACTTCCAAGAGAAATGAGATCACATAATTACACCATTTACATAGGGTATGCACTGAAAGGCTCCCTGCAATTCTGGTCTACAATAAGACCAAACTGCAATCAAGGAAAACGTTTACCAACAGGTAACTGTACAAACAAAATGTTGTATATGTACAAGAAGAAATACTATCAGAAGTGAATGTCAAAACTATCAAGGAAGTGAGAGAAGGAAGATAAAAGGACGGCATCCTGCATGAATGTACTGGGTTCCACTCTAGATCGGCTGCACACCTTTGCAACCTGAGACTCTGTTAACTCTTTCATGAGGGACTGCATTTGTATAACGTTACTAATGTTCCTAGAACTATTTTATTTTGTTAGTAGTTATTTCTGTTGACCTTCGACCATAGCTAATTTATAAATAAAACTACCATAGATAGCAATTTCTGTATAAAAAACAGATAGGTAAGGCTTTGTAAAATCTGCATCCAAAGATGACTTGGGTTGGATCTTTCTTAGCAAGAATCAGGGGATATTGCTTCATAATTGACAGAAAACACAAGATCAGCTATGCCTGGAAATGTGGAAAAGTATGCTGGGAAGGAGTGCGGGAAGATAACAGGGTGTGGGAATCATTTGGACACAATGGCTTAACTACTCTAAAACCTACCAGTCCTGCAGAGGAGGGAACGATTCCAATCAAACGGGACCAGGATGCAAGCAGGTGTCACTAATGAAGCATCCAATGACAACAACAACAACACACAGGCTAAAGTGGACAGGGAGGAGGCCACGAGCCCTCAATCCTCCATGAAGGACTGCGGGCAACTATGGAATGCTGGAAGCAGGAGAAATAGTCTTCCCCAGGGACGAGCACATCCATCACCAGATGGTAGGCCCTGGAAGCATACAGACAAGTAATACTATGCAGACCAAGCAGGTTATATTTAGGAACATATATGTATAAACATAAATATATGCATGTAACAATGGTTAATGTAAAAAAGAAAGCCATGAATTTGAAAGAGAGAGCAGGGGATGGTACATGGAAGGGCTTAAAGAGGAAGGGGAGGGGAGAAGCACAGGGAATCATATTATAATCTTGAAAAGAAAGAAGTAAAAACAAAGGAAGCAAAGATGGAAGAAATGTATGATATGTCAATGATAATTTTAAAAAGCTGTATTATGAATATAAAACAGATGCTAGTTTAATTTCAAGCACTGATAAAATTATAATAAAGCTGCAATAATTTCCAAAAGAAATAATTTTCAAATGAAACATCCCGAGTCTAAATGAGTCAGAGGCATCATTTTCATCTTTACTCAAGCAGTTTCGTTGCTTTGATGTCTTTAATATTTTTACTGTGAAGTAACAGCAAGCAGGAAGTATAATGTGTTCAGCTGGGCTTTGGGCCTGCTGCATAGATCACAAGTCCCCACAGCCATTCATCACAAAGTAGACTCACTGTGTGCTCATCTTTGGCGGCTAGCACTTGTAATCTCATGTGTTCTAGCAGTTTCACCTTAGGTCAACCAATCTTATTGTGCCCTTGACAAATATTTTCACCTTCAAATCTTAGTTTTTGCTTTGAAAGTCTCTCCTCACATAATTAGCATACAAATATATCATCAAAGACTAACTGATCACAAATTTTCTCCTTCCAATGCTTCAATGAAACCCTGTGGTTATTTCACAATTATTTCAATGGCCTCTAGTTAGAGAAAATATGCAATGCTTATGATGGCTGACTTGACACAACCTAGAATCACAATGAAGAGTTTAAGTGAAGGACTGACTGACTACTTGGGACTGACCGGTGGCCATGCCTGTGGGGGAATGTCTCAATGAACTGATGTGGAAAGCTCCAGCCAGCGGGGCAACACCACTCCTTAGACAGGGTTCCTACACTGCTGATGAGCAGGGAAATTAGGCACAACACATCCAGGAAGTGGGCATCCGCATGCTCATACTCTCTGCTCCTGACTGGATGTATTGTGAGCAGCTGTCTCAAGTTCATGCCACTAGCAATTTTCCCACAGTGATGGACCTAATCAAGAATTGTCAGCTGAAAAACCCTTTCTCTCTGAAGTTTTTTATTTTTTTGTCAGGGTATTTTATCATAGCGACAGAAATGACATTAGGACAGTGTTGGGAACTTTTCCTTTCCTATGAGGGCAAACTCATGCCTGAAATACTCAGTATTTATTTTTATGCATGCTCCAGTAACATACTTTCCTGTAAGTTGGAAAAAAAAAAAAAGTGTTTCCTATTTTATCATCTTCCTTCTTTTTCCTCCAGTTCCAAAGATTCTAAATGTTGGTGGGATATGGAAACATATTAAAGTCTTCCAGTCTAGGGAAAGACTCAACATCAACAGAATGATTATCAACAGCTGCAGCCGACCTGAGACATACAAGGTGAGAGCAGTGTGCTGGAGGTCAACCTGGACAAGATCATAACGGAATCTCTGAGGGAAACCAAAGAGCAGGACGGGAGAGGCTAGGAGGGAACTAAGAGCGTGGGTGCGGAGGCCCTGAAGCCGAGGCCCCTGCTGCACCGTCTCTTACTCTTGACCTGGGCTCTCAGACTCACCAGTAACGTCTGAGCTCCACCTCCAGCCGTTTGGCATTTATCCTTTATAACATAAATCAGTGGTAACAGAACATTCATTTTCTTGTTGTTGTTAACTAATAAAGTTGAATTGAAAAATCATTACATCATTTCCCAACTTCCGTTTTTTCCCTCTCATCTTTCCCCATGTAGCCCCTTGCTAATCCATGCCCCTTTTAATTACTGTAGATATGTATGCAAGTGCACACATAGTCCTAAATCTGTAGGTATAACTTGCTCAGTCTGTAGAATGTTACTTCTATGTATATGATGTCAGGGCTGACTGCTTACTAGTACATAACCAACTGTGGGGCTCTTCTCTGAGGAATACTATTAAAAAATACTTATTTTTATGTGTTTTATGTTATGAGTGTTTGTCCGCATGTGTGAATATACATACACTACATGAATTCCTGCTGGTTTAAGAGGTCAGAAGACAGCACCAGATTCCCTATAACTGGTGGAGCTGTCCGGTAGGTGTTGGAAATGAGGCCCAGGCCATTTGTAAGAACAGACAAAGGAAATGCATAAAACTATCCAGGAGATAAAAATAGAAATAGAAACAATAAAGAAATCACAAAGGGAGACAACCCTGGAGTTAGAAAACCTAGGAAAGAGATCAGGAACCATTGATGTAAGCATCACCAACAGAATACA
>CM052713.1:36917596-37005279 GCA_028551405.1 Uromys caudimaculatus
TAGGACCACCAACCAAAGAATACATATCGAGGGACCCATGGTTCGGACCACATATGTGGCAGAGGAGGGCCTTGTTGTCCATCAGGGGGAGGAGAGGCCCTTGGGCCTGAGGATGTTAGAGGCCCCAGTAAAGGGGAATGTCAAGGTGGGAATATGGGAGTGGGTGGGCGGGTGGGTGGGAAGTGGAATACCCTCATAGAGGCGGGGAGGGGGAGAGGATAGAGGGTTTCCAAAGAGGAGACCTAGAAAGGGGGAAACCTTGGAAATGTAAATAAAGTATCAAAAAATAAAAAAAATAAAAAAGAATCTTATGTTGTTACAAAGGATCATGACAATGCTTTGAAAAATTAATACAAATGGCATAGGATTTTTAAAAAATTTATTCACTTCAAATTTCAAATGGGGTCTTCAGTAGCCCTGGCAGGCCTTGAACTCATGGCATAGCCAAGGCTGACTTTAAGCTTCTGGTCCTGCTCTAGCCTCTCAGGTGCTGGGCTTGCAGGTGTGTGCCATAACAGCTGGGCAGATTTTCAGAAGCTAGTTCAGGTGATTTTAAGTGTCTTCAAGAACACGTACCTGGCACAGAAGATCTTTCTGAGGGAGAGAAGGAATTCGTTCTTCATACATAGGGGGTGGCTTATGTGTAGGTGGAAGGTCGATTCTGTGTTCAAAACAGTAAACAGAGATGGGGGAACATTGGTGAGGAAAAAGAAAAAACATGGTTCTCACAAATCTGAAGGATATTTTCTTCAGACTATAATAATACACAATTATTCTCTGTATGCTTATTTAAGTCATGTTGTTAATATGTCAGGAAACTAAAGTCAGCACTATTTCTAGTACTTAACACCAAACTAACTTATTCACACTGAAGAAGCAATTTGAATACAAGCATTGAAAATTATTATTAGAAAAGTAATCTTGTACATGATCCATCCTCTTAAGTTCGCTATATCTTTACCTTTGATTATGCAGACAAATATTTTAAAGATAAATTTTTTAAAGGGTTTTATTTATGTATACATCTGCTACATGTAAGCAGGTACCCACAAGTCATAAAGTCATCAATTGTAAAAGAACTCCAGTATTACATTTGACCAAATTAAGCAGCATTTTACCATCTTTTATTCATAAAAAGTAACTTTCTGCTAATGAAAATGGTAAAAATGCATAGCACCATTTAGCTGAGGAAGCAAGGGCTTATGGGACCAGTAGCATGCTCATGGAAACAGCACCAACTACATTATAACAGGGTCTACAATCTAGAAAGATCAGGGCAGTGACTATGAGGTTAAAGAAGTGTTTGGTTTCTGAAACAAGATTTTCTCTGTGTAGCTCTGCCTGTCCTCAAACTCACTCAATAGAACAGGCTAGCCTCCATTTCAGGAGATTCATCTGTCTCTGCCTTTTGAGTACATGAGATTTAATGCATGCAGCAGCAGCAGCACCCAGCACCCCAAAGCATATAAAAGGAATATATTGTTTGAATACCAACGTCAAGCCCTCATTGAACAACAGACTGCACAAGAAACCCCACTACTCTGTTCCACATACAACCATGTGAAGTATGAAAGGTATCATTCAGCTAAATAACTGAGAGAGAATGACAAGATCAAAATGAAATGATACATTAGTCATTCCATTCTACAACAAGGGACAATATTTATTTTATAATTCAATCTCAGTGATTAGGCCAAAAACTGCTTATTCTTTAAGGGAAAATATGCTTATTTTATAATTTATTGAAACAAAGCATTATTCTTAAGGAAAAAGCTTTAAAATGGGAATCTTTAAAAATAACTTGATAGTTTAATTTTAATCCATATATAAGACATATAATCAATTAAGTTGAAGATACCTTTTAATATTGAAGCCATTACTTTCATTCAGGTTGGATAACATAAGCTATCAGTATGGTCCATCTGAAAAGAAGCCTGTGGATGAGGAGCTGCCTAACAAGTCTCCAGCAGCCCAGGCAAGATCCTCACTTACTAGGATGCTGTTTAAGACTTTCTGATGAAACCACAGCCAACTCACGGGGCCAACACTACCCTCACTTCCATCTGTTGAACACTGGATATAAGTAACATAAAACGTACACACAAAGGACGATGGAAAATGGATGGTCATATCTGAACACAAAGCCGCTACCTACACTTTGTCAAGGTAGGATGGTCTCTTTTTCCGCGGCGTCAGCAACACAGTCACAAAGACAGCGATGATGAAGAGGGCCAGGACCGCTCCAATCACAGCTCCAGCCACTGCTATGGATGAGGTCTGCTTAAGCGGGATGTCTGTGAAGTAATGAAAAAGTTTTTCAAACAACTTTGAGAGGTTCTTAAAGCCCCCGCTTTCATTTTTACAGTGCTCAATGGTTATTTGATTATGGTATTCAATAATTAGTCTAGAGGACTTCAAACTTAATTCATCAATTTTAGGAGTATTAATGTTAATACCCTTCTATTTTCCTTAAGCACCCCAGCTGTGCTTTACTCAGTTTATGTAAAGAATATCTCCAATCAGGCATTATTGAATGAATCTATCCTCTATGATCAAAGACTGTCTAAAGAAAAAAAAATCAGAAATAAATGGTGATAATTTTAAGTTATCATTCTAACAGGTGACTATGAATAGACACACTTACCACTTTTATTCTATTAAGATGAAAAAGAAACACTACTAAAATAATGTAATAAAGCCATGCAGTGGTGGTGCAAGCCTTTAATCCCAGCACTTGGGAGGCAGAGGCAGGCAGATCTCTGAGTTTGAGGCCAGCCTGGTCTCTAGAGCAAGTTCCAGGAGAGCAAGACTACACAAAGAAACCCTGTTTCAAGAAAAAGTAAGAATATTCAAAGGCTAAACAACAACAACAAATTACAAATAAATGATAAAATGTGATAGTGAATATTATAAAGAACTTTTTAAAAAGGTTTTAAAGTAGAATATTTCAAAATAGTACACATATCACCCATGGCAGTTCTTTCCTATGTGGCTAAAGGCTACATTTAAATATCTACATATACATGTACATAAAACTTGTGAATATATTTCTCATATTAAAACATGCATTCTGTTAAAAGTTAATATATCAGCATCTCATACAAATTTTTAAAAGCTGCTAACATTCATAAACTCAGAAATAATGGAATCACTGTGATTCAAATGTATTAAGTAATACCATTATATGTTTTATTTGCCAATTCTAGCCATATGAAATCCAGCCGCCCAATTCTATGGAGAGATTCTTAAGTGTCTTTTCTTCTGTTCTTTTGTTTGTTTCTTTTTAAGACAGGTTACCATGTATCTCAAGTTAATCTAGCACTTGCTGTGTAGCCAAGCACAACTATTAAGTCAAGACCCTAAAGGTGAGAGGGACCTTGTAAGTGGGGATTATAGCCATCTGCTGTCATGCCCAGTTTATGTGCTGCAAGGGAACCAACCCAGTGTGTGCATGATAAGTATGTACTCTGCCAAGTCAACTACACACTCAGCCTATAAACTTGATATGGTTTTACTCTTCTACCCAGTAAGGTAGATAGCAAAAAAGTCACTTTATAAGGACAAAGTTCTAAGGTAGCCTGCCCAGTCGTCCAGTTAGAGAGAGCATTAGAGAACCAAAAGCTGGGCTGAGGCACAAGTCTCCAGCCCACACTTGATCAGACTTTGGAGTGGAATGGGGTGGGAGGCAACAGGTAATATGGGTTTGCCCTTTGGCTCCCTATGGGAAATCAAAAGCTGTTTTCATTAACATGTTTTAGACACATGCCTTAAATCCTTGTAACTACAGTTTCAGACCAGATATGGCAAACTGAAATAGAATTTGTGTACTAGCATGTTGGAAGTGTTTTATTAAATTACAGCACTGAGGCAGAAGTATGTCTGTTCAAGACCACTCTTGTTCACATGGAGTTTTACATGGCTGACAGGTTTTTACTTTCTATAATTTTCTTTAGCAAACTAATAATTTCGCTTATTGGTGGGTCATTTCATTAGCTTCATTTTAGACTGAAACTCTAATTCTTCAGGGCAAGTCATCCATTTGAATAAACTGTCAATGAATACAATATAGACGTGTGGGAATTGCAGGTGGTTATGCACAAACTAAAACTTTCACTTTTAACACAATTTAGATTATCAACCTCTGTCCATCAGTCTGGTTGCTAGATCTCAATTTGATAGATAAGATTCAAAAATTTATCAGTACAGTCTAGGGTACTTAGTGCTTGCAAATGTGAGAGAGATTTGGGATAACTCTACATAACGTTTTCTTCAAAATATAAATTGTATTTTCAACCGCTACACCAAACAATAATGTGGACAAGTCTACTGTCTGTAGTGATAGGCCAACTAAAGTCCATTTTAAGGAGCTTCAGCAAGGTCAACCACCTAAAAGCAGTGGCAGAAATAAAAGGCCCCACTGCCAAACTTGGTATTTATTATAAACTAGCTCTTTTAAACATGTCTTTAATAGAATGCTTCATCTGATAAGGGTAAAATGGTAGGACCATAGAATTTAAAATGTATGAACTATTATTTTATAATGATGTTCAAAGGTCAGTAATAGTACTTCCAAAACTCTTTTTCAAAACCTCAGGTTACTCTTGAGTTTGAGTGTAAACTAAGATTTTTTTTTTTTTTTTTTTTTTGTGGCTGGAGAGATAGCTGTGGGTGCTGGGAACCGAACTCTTATATTTTTGGTTGTGAGCCTAGCCTTTAATGGCTGAGCTCTCTCTCCAGTCCTAAACTAAGATTTTTTTCAACCCACATATCACCACAAAACCAATTCACTTCACATGGGTAAAGTTGAGGATAAATACGTATGTTTCACATTTTCTTTCCTGATTATTTTACTAATTAAGGGAAAGAAAAGGACATAGCATACTTAAGGATAGTCAATGTTTTAAGGATATACGTCGTTGAGTTCTGTATGAAATACAAAGGAAGATGTAAAATCTTTTGTCTTCAAATCAAAGTATTTTTATAGAGATTTTAAAATTTGGTTAAAAAATACCATTTCAGATAAATGTACAGCCACTACACAGACTGGTGGCACTGTGCCCGTGAAAAGGTTCAGTGCAAAAGTGAAACTTGGCGTTTTTATACCTAAGCCAGTGACCTGAAGAAACATCACCAAGGGAGATGGTCTACAAACCTCAAATGTTTTAAGTGACAGAAAATAGGTGTTACCATTTTCCCATGGAAATGTTATAGGAATCTCTCAAAAATCACAGAATGCTATCACAGCAGTTTTATGATCTGCAAACTTACTCCCTCACCAAAGAAAAATGACCATCTCCTAGACCTCAAAATATACCTCCAGTAATCAAAGATTCCAAGTGTACATCTTCTCAAACGTTCAAAAGCCAACCAACCAATACATATTGAACTTAAGAAAAACATGCAGGTTATCAAATATCATAGATATCAAATATGATTAGTTTTGGTTCTATTATCCATCTTTTACTTACTCTCATACTATACCCAACTGTTATTACCAATTTTTCCCATAAATCATCCTTCAGTTTTCAGTGCTGAGGATCCAGACCTTGTCCGTGCCAAGCCCGTATCTACCTCTGAGCTACACTGCCAGCCATCCAGTCTTCATTTTCACCAACATGTCCTCAACATGATAGCCAAGCTTGTACCTATGCAGCATCTCGTCTCACCGCTTTTTCTAAGCACCACATTTAGCACAGGCCAGTTTCAGCTGGTCATTCAATGAATGACCAGACATCTGTGTGCCAAGCACTGTCCCGCCTCTAGGAATACAAGGGTAAACCATATCCTGCTCCTCACAAGAGAGAGAGACAGTCCCAAGGTGAGGTTAAAAATTCATACAATATGCAGAGTCCAACAAAGTACAAAAATAGCCTTTATATTCAAAACACGTTTAATAGGGCTGGAGATATAAATCAGTGGTAGTGCTTACCTAGAATGAGGAGCTACACTCCAGTATTAGCAAATTACCACCCACTCCTCCAAGGAAAAGCAAAGAAAGCAGTATTGGTTAGAAACAGAAACAAACTATAACCTGCATACAATACTCGAGCTGGCACTGTCAGTGTGATACGATCCAAGCGTCAGTTGCTCGCCCAACACTTCGGGCCTCACGTGGGGGAAAAAGGAATGGAATACTTCCCGAGCAAAGGTGAACTGCACAGCTTCGTCAAGCCCGTCACTTAGGTGTTCCTTTAGTATAATCAACAACTTATGACACACAGGAGGTCAGCCGACTGACCCAGTGTTCATTTTTAATACTAGAAACTGTAAAGGGGGATTTACATGGGAAACCCACGTACCAACTGAGCGCCTGACCAAGTGAGATTACCAGAACTCACCTGTGATATGCACGCATGACTCCTACCATACGCGTCCCTGCGAAAGCAGCAGCACAATGAAGGGATCACACAACATCTTACTCAAAACACAAACTTCCACCAATTAGCTATAGTATTAAAGTAAAGCCATGGACAACCTTGTGAGCTGTGGTGAACCAACCAAAAACAATTCAGGTGTCTCAAGAGACCAAATAAAGAAACTTATATTTCTTAGTAATAATTACACTTGTAATAAATCTGTGAAGGGCTAAAAGTAGCACAAAGTAGGTCAGTTTGCCGCAACTGGCAAGACACTGAAAAATATACATCTATGACCTAAAGACACACTCTCAAACTAACCATTGTGATCAATTCATTCATGTTTTCAGCAATGTATTCCTTCCATGTGAACTGAGTTCCCTTTGAGAATACCGCATTAAGCCAAGTATCAAAAGATATAAACCATATAATAAGGGGTTTTTTTTGTAAATTATTGAATCAAAAAGTCTAAAAACCAAGATTTTAAAAATGAAGCACATTTAATCATTTTTAATATCATTTAGTGAGAAAAGGTTAACTTTTAAAATGAAGCACATTATGTATCCCAAATAGTGACAATTACACTGACATTTAAAAGTATTATTTATCACTTAAAATGTCCAGTTCAGACTTTTTTAAAATACATACAACTGATTTGCTCTAGAAACACAAATATACTTGGAATACATACTAATTTTAGCTCATGTTACAATCAAGTTTTCACTGATCTACAAGATAGACAAAAAATAATAAAATATAAATCTGGGATACATACAAGATGACAGAACTTTCATAAATCTACCATTTGAGACACACTTAGATGGACTGGTTCCCAGTGTGGGAAGGAAAAGCATGGACAGAATTATTCATGTGTCAGGCACGCTGCAAAGGGAAAGCAGTTAATACATCTCAACATGAGTAGGCCCTGCGATACTGTGTGTCTGCATTGAGGAGCAAACAGTTGCCAGTGCCAGAGCAGAAAGCAAGTATTACGAGCCTCTTGACGGAAGAATGCATCATCTCCTATGAAGTAACCCTGCGCACACAATCAATCTTGAATGCAAGCAAGGCTCTTAGACCTTACGAACAACTTATAACAATGCACAGGATGCATTCAGGGTGCAATGGAACAATCAACACAGGGAAACTATAATAAAGTCATGTTTAGAATAAAAAGACAGAAGAAACTTCTGGCATGTCAGAACATATGAAAAGGTATATCTAAAATTACAATATACAGATCATACTTGGATCCTAATCAAAACTGCTAAAAGTCACAGAAATGTGAATACTTACTGCTTGAAATAGAGAAATATTCATTTTTGGTATAATAAAGATACTATGGAAACTTTAAAAAAAAAAAAAAGATACTATGGCTGGTTTTTAAAACAATCTTTATCTTTTAGAATGAATAAGGATTTACTGCCAATGAGGTAATGACAGAAAGGGTGGCGGGCTTAAAATGCAACATCAGTGACAGTGACCTGGTAATAACCAAAGTGGTGGCTTAGAAACAAACAAACAAATCTACATGTAGGTTTTCCCTGAGACATTTCTGGTAAGTGAAATGGAATAATTTCTGTGTTAATGTCACCTATAGAGAAGTGTCATGTATGTAAAATAAGGCTCTGGATTAAGATGACTTCTGCTGCACTGTTAGCATTCTAATGCTCACTGTCTGCTGTCATCATGGCGTGCAGCTCCAACAGTAAAACGCTACTTTCTTCCAAACTGTAACCAGTATTACCTACGGCCAAGCTCCAATAACATACACACAGTGCAACCTTTTGTAAAACTAGGCTGACTCTCACTACTCGTTCTCATATTTTAAAAAATCTAGATGTACCATAACGGAAGAAAACAGACATCTCTAAGCAGAGACATGTTTAAAACCTTAAAGTTGGGATACGCTGACACTATTATGAAGGTACTGTCATGAACTAATTCTTATGTGTATACCATGAAGTGAGCAAACCAAAGTGTATGCCACTGGAAGAAATGGCTGTTTGTTCAAAAAACTGCTTAGAAAAATATATACCATTATTAAAAATAACAAACAGTAAACAGGAATTTGATTATAAAGTGTTATTTCTATTCAAAACAGTTCATAAGCAGTAAGTAAACACCACTAAATGGCAAGCTAAGTATCTTTTAAAATGAGCTGATTTCAAAATACCAACCAACTGATCTCTATACACAATGGTTCCAGAATCCAAAATGTCAAATTACAGTGATGTTCAAATCCCTAGCAATCTACCAGATGCACATAACCTGTACATCTCCGCCTACAGACTTTTATCTTCAGATCATTTAGGATGCCTAATGAGTTGTAAATTCTGTGTGACCATTGTATGTAGTACTTAAGAAGAGGTGAGATAGGTGTTTGATGCAGATTCAATTTTTCACATATTTCTGAATATCATTGATGATAAATACACAAATAGCTACTGAATATGTGTGAAAGCCAAACTACACAATGGTTAACATGTCAATGTGGCTAACATGTCTACTTATAGGCACTGTCAAAGTTTACTTAACTCTATCTTTAACCTGATATTGTTTGTGAAATGAAGTAGATCCTAATTCCCATGACTCCGAATGGCATTTTTAAGTGTTAACTGAAATGAAAGTAGGTTATACATACATGAAATAAAACACAGGCACAAAAGCTCATATGAGAATGAAGAAAATAATACAGAATTTAGTTTCACTTTAGAAGTATAGCACTGAAAGGCTTTGTTTGAAAGTCTATTTCATGACCTACTGTATGACAATGAGGGCCATCATCTAGTAAATAACTTGGCCAAAAAAGAAAAAGAAAACAGAAAGAAGTATTATTGGTTACATTAAAACTGAAGAAAACTGAACCCAGTGTCAAAAATCATCTGAGAAATACACTCCCTTTCTGACAGGTCATTTCCAATAAACAAGTAGGGGGAAATATCTGTTTATACTCTAGACTCTAGGTTAAAAATTCAGTAATGTGTGCCATCTTTCCTCTCATAATTTATGTTATTACTTCCATATATGACCTACTATATTTTCATACTTTAAGTCTTTATCAAAATCACATCAAATGTTTTTACATATGATATGGCTACACTTTTTGTCAAATTTTGCACTTATTCTAAATCCTATAATCCCTTAATGTAAAACATGTAGCTATAGTTTCTTCCTAAACTTTTCACACATGGATGACTATCAGAAGCAGCAGTTACTACTAAAAAACTTAATGCTTTCTTTATATACAGACAGCCGTGTGTGTGGCAGGGGAAGGACACACACAGAGCTCTTATCAGGCACATAGTTAAATACTAAATGTTTATAATCAAGTACTACTTCATAGTTAACTTGTAGCTTATGGAAGTTTAGTGAATTTTAATAAACTTTTATAGAAAAAAAAAAAACAATTTGTATTATTGAAATAGTTTAACCAGTAGGAAAGAAACCATGAAGTAATATAAAAATGTAAAAACAGTTCAAAACATATCAAAGTAGCAAAAGTAAACATGGCCTGTATAGAGTAAAAATGATCTTTCAAATTTTCTAAGGAGCTATGGTTTTATATACCTGTCAATCAGCTGTGCACATCACCAGTATTCATGTGAATACACATGTTCACAGACAACCCCCTATGTACAGTGTACATACATAAAGCTTTAGTGAACAAGAGTGCAATGCTTCCGAAAGCTGAAGCACCAGTGTAAGACTCCTAGAACCTGCCGGGCCTCTAGCACGCCACATGATCCAGATTGTCATACAAACTACATTAAACACTTTATAGGTTTTGAGATTGCCTTTTGCCCACAAATCAAACAAAATGCCTAAAACTAGCCACTTGATAAACAAAACAAGAAGGGAGTTCATCATCAGTAGGTATCTGTACTTCAGTGACATAGTTCTTAAGATAACGTTGCTAATTTCTTTTAGATTAAATATTCAAGTTGAGATTTATATAGAAGCCTAAATGTGATCATTCTGCTTGGACTCATACAAGACATCAAAACACTACTTCTCAAGATAAAAATCTTTGATCAAAAGAGCAATAAATTCTTATCTTTCATGGAAAGAAATTTTAGACCAATTTTTCTTGTGGTTTATATCATTACTGATAAATAAAGTTAGTTTTGTCACAGTGCATTATTACTAAAATGTGTACTCCCAACGACTTGAACTAAGGTGTCTCTATATTAAGTGATTAAATATATTAAAACATTAAAAATGATTTATTGGTGAACTAACTGTACTTCCTAATCTATTATTGCCTTATAATACATGTTGGGGTAGAGCTAATTTTATTAACACTGCTAAAGAAAAATAGTGTCTAATCATTCAGAATAAAGCTTTCACTACTTGCAATAGTTTATGAATATGCCACAATTGTCTTCTATATGAAATATATATATAATAAAAATCTATTATATATATGTATATATAATTCACACATATATATGAATGAAAGAGGATTGGGAGTAGGTGGTTGGTGGAGCTAAGTGTACCTAATTTATTTTTTTATTAAAAATAATTTATCTGTTATGGTTCATTTAATAACATCTTCAATGTCCTGGCAAGACACTGGTTCTACATGATCCTTTTCCCCAATCAATTGATAGAAAAACATTCTTCAGGCCATAAAGCAGTTTCCATTATCACAATTTTAAGAACTCTACTGCAGAATTAATTTACCATACAAAGAATATTAACATTTGAAGATTTATATAAAATCTCCTCAGAAGTTACATGATACTGGAAAAATATAGTTAATGAGCTATGTGAAACAAATGAACAAAATAAACTCCCAAAAATCTCATGATATGTTTCCAGTTTTAATTTGAAAACAAAAAAACAAAAACAAATAAACAAACAAAAAAAAGCTTGAAACATATACATACATTTAGGAGAAAATGAAGAAAAGAGGGAGGGGTTGCTAACATTCATCAGCAAGTGTTATCAATGACTGCTTCTGTAATTCAGGGTTCTCTAATGAAACCTCAAGCTTCAAAGTTTATTGTAATATTGTTTTGTACACGTACCCGTTTGAACAATACCAACATTAAATAACAAAAAGAAGAAGAAGATCTAGAAAACTCTTTGTATAGGTCCCTGGCTGGAACACTCATGTCTAACTCTGGCACACAAACAGACTCACATACCCTCTCTGTCCTGGACCGCATTTTCATGACTATTCATACTCTTAGCAAATAAAGCATTAAAATAGGTTAATGCTTCGTGTACCAAAACCATGTTCACAAAAAACCTTAATTTTCTTGCAGAGATGAAAAACTTAGTAATTATTGTGTCAGGAGGCATATACTTTATTACTCTTGCATGTATTTTGGACAAAAAATATTCAGCAGCTACATATGCTCTTCCACACGTCACCTTCACTGAGTTTATGGCCACAGCTTTAGTGCAACAAAATATCTTTGAAAAGCCACTCTACAGGAATTATGGCAAGGCTCATTTAAATGCAGAGGTAAAGATCCTATCTATCTAGAAACTTAGAAAATAATGTTTGAATATGAAAAGATACTCCATCAGGATGAATGATTTTAGTATACTAAAAATATATAAGCATTTCTTGAATGAGTTTTACTGTCAATTTTGATGGAGTATTCTTAGTGGTGATAAGTTTTGAGAGGTATATGTTACACAATCATTATATTTGAGATTATAGTCTTAGGTAAATATTTAATACACAATGCCAAGGTAGTTTTATTTTTTTCTGTTTTTAATTTTTGTACCAAAAACGTCATACATTTAATGTTGACATCTTTCTTACCTGTGTGCCTCAGACCAATAAAGTACTCTGCATTAGAATTTAAATCTTGAGACAGTAGTATAGCAGTGAAAAAACTGTAAAGCAGCTCAGATACAGTGAACCCAGGTTTTACATTTTCATTTGTCAGATCAGAATATAAAAAGTAAGCTCGAAATCAACTTGAAAAAGCTTATTCTTCCTCAAGAAAAAGTATGAACAATCTGAAAATGATCAACTAGTATGAATGCAACACTGTACATAGTGAAGTCGCATTAGTGGCTGCTAAACATACCACTCCCTCCTGGAAATTACGGAACCATCTACATGGGAAACTAAATCATCTTCATTGTCATTGTACCGTTCATCACTGACGAACTTCATTCCCATTTTGAGATCTTCGTAATAATCCATCGGTCTTTCAAACCTAGTGAGGGTCTCCACAGTATTCCACTTGGTTTTCCCAGGCTCTTCTAAGTAGTCTTTACGTATTAGGTTGTTCACTGGGGTTTTCTTTTCCTTTTTTACACTGTCTGGGTAAGAATCAAGCTCATCCTGGTGAAGAACATCAATTTGCGATTCTTTTTGCATGTCTGATGGTGGAATGTAATTTTTGGCAAAGTAGTCTCCACGAAACGTCCGTCGTCTCCTATAGCAGAATATTCCAGCCAAAATGCTCACAAGTACTACGAAGAGAGCCCCACCCACTACACTAGCAATGATGGTGCCAATTGTGTCATCCTTAAGTGTTGCCAAAGTTGACAATGGAAAAGGCAATTTTTTATGTTCTGTTGCTAGATCCTCGACGTCAGCAGTTGAGGAGTGCCACTGAACTGTAGGCTCAAGGGTGGTGGTAGTAGGAGGATCTAATGGAGACAGTAAAGATAGACAAGACACAGAAAGGCAGACAATGTCAATGAGGCTGATTCAGCAGCAGGTAAACAGGCAGCACAGTTAATGAATACATGTTCGAATAACAATAGTTTTTCATTCTTAATTTAAGATTAAAAAGTAATATTACTTAAGAAATACTTTAAAAAAAAAATCCTGCCACTTTAGTCTGTTACCAGTGAAGTGACGAAAATGGAGCCAGTGGTGTGTGTCAGAAGTCCTTCGATCCACACCTGAGTACTGCGTGCTCTAGGCATGGGTTACTGTTTCAATGTCAAGTATTACCTAAGTGGTCTATGCATGGCTGGCTTAAGAATTATCATACAAAATTTCAACTAAATCAAAAATTTCAAATGTGTACCTTGTTAGCCAGTACCAAAAGGAAATAAAATTAAAAATTAACAATAAAAATATTTTCTTAATATGCATGCTTACTTAATATGTAAGAGTAGAACTTATCTTTTAAAAGAATGAAAAACCATAGTCTTGTTAAGTAGACATACTATATAAATTGTGGGTTTAATAATTCTCTCAAAAATATTTTTCTTAAATAAAAAGTACTATAACATTTTTATGAAAAATATATAATAGTAAAGACCATTATTTGGTAATTTTAAAAATAAAAAAGGTATGTAAAACTGTGTTAATAAAGTGCACTATTATTAAATGAGAATAACATACACAAAGTAAAAATATAATAATCATCTCTAATAATCAAAGATAATATACTGAACATTTGTAACATTAGGAAATTTCAACTATATTTACATAATTCCATGCCATTGTTTTAGGATAGACTGTAAAGGAGAATAGCTAATATTTTAGAGAGAACATTCTAATAATATTTAAGTATTAGATGCAAATGGATCATTTATTGACATATTACAGAGTAGCCATTAATATTAAAAAGCAACTAAACATAAATAGTAAAAATTAAAGATTGGTTAATTGTCCATTAAGTAGTATCTGTAAGCCATGTTATATACAGTTCTAGAGTTTAAAGATGAGTTTAAAATGTTGAGTTTTTCATAGATAAAAATAAATAACTCAAATGGTAATCTCCTAAAATTAATTTTTATGTGAGTGGTTCTGCCAGAGCTTTTTAAAATGATTGTTAGAAAAGTGCTAAATCTACATGGGGTAAGTTATTCTAACGTCACAAGCTAAAGAAGTATACTTACTGAAACAGGATTCATCACGGAATGCCATATATATAGAATGTGGTAGAAATTTAGCAAGTACAGCATTAAAAAAAAAAAAAAAAACACCAAATACTGTAAGCCCTTTTCCTATGGTTTTAAGCTACTGTAACGGGTAATGCTGATGGGTGCTATCAAGTGCTACGTGTATGTGAGTCTAGGGCGGCTTCATGAGACAATCTTCTCTAGCTGGGCAAGTTCAATTTGAAGAAAGTATGCAAATGTGAAACAGAAGGATTCTTTTTAGCATCAAAGGAATAAAGCTGCATTTAACCCAACTTCAAGAAATTAAAGTGCTTAAAAAGTGAGACAAAAACCTAAGCTCTTTTGTGAGACAATCTATGTATATTTTTTAGGGGAGTAACAGGACAGCCAATTTACTGAATGATAACATGTAACAATTACAAAGGAAAAATATACTAGCACACTGAAATAAAAATACAAATTGCCTACATTAAAACATATCTATCTCTACACATCTGTATCCATGGAGCTGTTCAAAGCTTAGGAGGACCCTAACACCCAAGTTTTCTTAGAGCAATGCATACACCTGAGCTCCTACCAACTAGAAAATAGAAAACTGAACAGTGTTGCAATATATTTATTCAAAATTTTAACTTTATTTCCATGTGCAAGGTTCTTTATACATACACAAATGGGTATCTACTGTTTTTTCATATTTAACAAAAGAAAAATTTCAGAATAATGTAACAAAAATATTTAAAACTTACTTAGCCTTATTAGTGGCCCTGGTAATTTTTTAATTCACTATTCTCCTTAACTAGTGTTAAAGACAGCATAACCACAATGTCAGTACTACAGGCGTGAACACTTCATTTTACATCTTAAGCAATGGACATATGGTAACTTTATTTTAACGTAGAATAAATCTTGGTTCATGCATGGAGTCAAAAGTTTTAATAATCATCAACAGCTACTTATCTATAGTGATTTAAAAATCACATCATCATTCCTTATTGTTTCAATCAGACATTTATATATTCTTTGCTAAATGTATGACATATGAAAAGATGACAGATATAAAAATTGCAGTTGATTCTGAGATCACTACAAAGGAAAGGGTCTTTTTAGTATATTTTGCCAACTACTTAATTAGTTCTGCCAAATAGAAGAACAGATAGTACATTCAGGAATATCCTCGTAGCTATAAGGCACAATTCAATCTATTAATAAATGTTAAAATTAAATATATTGACCTTAATTTTTTTACATTTGGGTTGTTTAAATTTTAAACATTTCATATCTTAAAATTAGAAATTACCATTTATAGATTCTTGAATTTATGCCTGGATCCCAAAATCAATAGTATGAAATTCTACTGTGCAGAGGAGTAAGAATGGTCAGGTTTGGGGTACTGATGTAAAATGTTGTAATTTGATATTCTTCTCTCAGAGAAGCAATAAATTAATTATGGGAAGGGACAAGCAAACAACAAATCAGAAAAACGCAATGTCCAGCAGTCAGCTAGTCTTGGGCTAAGAGCCACAAGAGTGACAATCTGCTCAAGTACAGTGCAGCAATCTAAACTGAATCCTGTAATCGTGAGCACATGGCCTTCTGTCCAAAATGTAACGGCCATGAACGTGAGAAATCAAAGATGTTAAAAACAAACTCACTCACAGTTGCTAAGTCCATAATTTTCTAAATAAAACTTTTGGCATAAGATTCTATCTTTTTAAATGTCAACCTAACACTGAGATGACATCTTACTGTATCAATTACAGCCTCTTCTCCAGACCAGAGCCCAGTAGGTTGAAGAAAAGCACCTTGTACATCAAGGTACTTAATGAAGAACACACAGCAGTGAGAAGGCAACTACAGCTGGCAGAGATAACAGTACAAAAGACTCTCACAGGAAGTAAGAGCCAATTCTTCATTACGTCATAAGCACTACCTCACACAAAGTTATCGTCTTCAGCGGTACTCTGAGTAATTTACTCAAAGTTGTCTCTGCACTTTGACACTTAATAGATTTTGATTTTTAAAAAAATCATTAATCATCAATTCCCTAAACAAAGAAAATAAGGTTACTTCTTTCCTAAATGTAATTTTTTTTTCACTCATGCAACAAAAGTGTATGGGATACCTACAGTATGTCACAGATTATTGTACATGGCAGTAATCTAGCCATGACTAAAGTAGACACAAATCCTTGTCCTCTTAAGTGTTAACTTCTAGTGGGGAATAAAAATGGGTAAGCATAAGAATAAAAATATGAAGTATGCCAGATTAACAAGCACCAAGGAGACAAATAAGGCAGAGGACAGGTCTAGCAGTCAGGAACAGAGAATCACAGAAGAAGAGAGATTTTGTTGGATAACGTGACAGTTTGGAAAGGAAAGTAAGGAAAGAGCTACCAGGATACCTCCAGACTACAGAAACAGAAATGTAAACTGAGTCAGAAGTATACCTGTTATGTTCAATGAAAAAGGCAGACCCAGTGAGAAGGGAAAGAGAAGACAATAAGACTCCAAGAGTTCACAGAAGGCCTGCTTATTCACTGTGAAGATCTAGTTTTAACCCCAGTAAATGGAAGAGTTTAAGGAGGAGTGATATAATCTAACGCACTCTTGAAAAGACTGGCTGCTTATGTGAATACAGATTGAAGAGTAACAGGCTCAAAGTGGGAGATGAACAGCTTTACAGATAAAAAGTTCTAGCTGTTCTTGATCAAAGCAGTAACAGCAGCAGAACAGGTGTAGAGTGGATTAATATTCCATCTAACGCGCAGGAACACTATACTGGTTTAGTGGTGGACTGAGCGGAGTGGAGAACAAAGAGTGGAAAGAAGGTGGATTTAAAAGGGTTATGACTTGAGTGAATGCAGTGACAGAACTCACAAGCAACTGAAGGGAGAACTGACAGAGAGTTTACACTGAGGGGCAGGAGAGAAGTCAGGACAGACCTTGATTTTGAACAAGGTGAGTTGTAAATGTCTACTCAATTTCTACATATAATTCATGATTCTAAATAGGCAACTGGAAACAAAGGTTGAGAATTCTTCGAAACAAAACAAATTACACCCCTGGAATCTAGAAAGTGTGAGGTGGAATCAGCACACATATGCAAGAGACCAACTTGAACCTGGATGTCAAGACGATAGAACAATAATATTTGGAGCTAAGATCAAACACCTCACAGGAAGCTGTGTAAAAGGAACAAAAGGTAAATACTCCCTAGGAAACTAAAATTTAAGTTTTCAATGTAATTTAAATATACACTGCCTATGGTTGTCAATTTCCCACCAAAATGCTGTTCCTAAGGAGCTATACGTGGATGTCCATGGCTTTACGATCCGTGTGAGTATCACACAGACAACTGGAGCCTCTGCTGTACGCCAGGCACTAAGCCATTGCTTGTCCTAGGGACAGGTGAGTATCTACGCAAGCATGTCACCAGCCTGTAGTGACACTGGGAGCAAACACAGGGTCACACAGAACTGAAAACACTGCATAATGCTTTCTAAAATCCATAACATTCTTATGTTTGAAGAGACTTAGAACCACAGCTATTCATTCATAGTAGAAACCTTCATCTGAAGGTCCTTCTTTTTCTCATCCTCATTTTCTCTAAGTTAGATGTGAACATTGCTATATCCTTCTGATCATTAAGAACTATTCAAATAATTTAATGTATTTTTCCTGTTTCAGTACCTTATGGGTAATTTATAGCTATTGATTTAAAATATGGGTTTTGTTCTTATATTTTATAAGTGCTCAAATTTATACTGAATTAAATTAACAAAACTCTCATAGTGAAACAGTATGTGAAAAATATGTTTTCAGGGCTTAAAAATTTAGAAAAAAATATCAAATTTTACATCATTAAAACACAATAGCATTCTTAATTCTCTTCTCATTACCCTAAAATGACAGTCCCATCTCCAATGGCAGGCAATGTTATTTCCAAAGTCAAAATAAAAAAGTTAACAACCCATTTTACTTATCAGACAATTACATGCAGAGCAGCAAATAAAGACGCAAAACAAAACACTGTTTGTTGATTAAAAACAACTTAGAAAGACATGCTACATACAGTCAAAGATCTACGAGGAACTTATTGACTACACACTGTGACCTCTCCTTAAACCTGCTGCTCCATACACATCTTAGATGCTCTTACTCTATCATACCCCTCTATGTTCTCTTTTACATTTCCTAGCAATGAGCAGAACTGCTGATAATTATTATGCTAGGACTACTTTAACTCATCTTGGAAAAAAGCAGTAGCTTACCTGAAATGAAGATGATCTTTTGATCACTTCTTTGACCAAGGGAATTTGTCACTTTACAGACATAAACGCCAGAAAAATTGACAGTCAGTGGATGGACAAAATGAAGAGTATTGTCTGACGCCAATAAACCATCAGGCCATTGTCCATCCATCCTAGATGTTTAAAAAGCATAGCATTATTTTAAATAGCTTCAAACAGCAAACCCTTACAATTATTTAAATTGTTATACTTTCAGGATACCAGTAAAACTCTGTGTCCTTTACTTATAATTAGTTATGAAAGCATGTAATTTTCATTTCAATAAAGATGAACTATACAAGTCCATTAAATACATCTACTTCTTTAGAAAATTAATCCATGTATGTTAAATAGGTCAGCATGAGAGGGAAGCTTTTCAAAGCTTTTATTAAATTTTATCAATTACATATATATTGCATCCTGATAACTAACACCCTCCATCATCTCTGAAGCTCCAAACCCCCTCTGCCAAGTCCACCCTATTCATGTCTTTTTTATGATACACTAAGTTTAACCTGAACTATTATTGGTACGATCATGTATTTGGAACTATCTACTGGAGGCTAGTGGGCTCATCCACGGGTACCTAACTGAAAACGTTATTTCTTCCCTTTCCCCAGAATATAGGAATAGCTAATACTTTGGTAAGCAGATATGAGTCCTATCAGTCTCTTCCTGACTAGTGACAGGTTGAGTCTTGTCCAGGGCTAGTACAGACTGCCGCAGCTACTGTTAACATCACAACCTCACTGATGGTGTCAAGCACAAAAGACAGCATTTCACAGCTCTTCCCCCCATCTTCCTGCTCTTTATTTCCCACTCACCCTTCACAACATTTCTCTAGCCTTTGGTGGAGGGGTAGAAATGTCCTTACGATTGAGCACTCAACCATCACTTAAGTCTCAGGACCCTGAGCAGCCATGAAGTTCTGTATTCAATACCATTCACTGTAGAGGGAAACTAAATCTGTACATCTCTTCTGGCACAAAAATCAACTCTAAATGGATGGAAGACCTCAACATAAAACCACAAATTCTGACAGAAGAAAAGGAAGGCAATGTGCTACAAGATGCAGTCATAGGCAAGGGTTTTTAAATAAGACTTGAGTCACTCAGAAAACAAAGCCAACAATCAACAAACTAGACCTCATGAAAGTAAATAGCTGTGTACAGCAAAGAAAAGCCCAAACAGTAAAAGAAAAATCTTTGCCAGCTACATATCTACAGAATATATACACACACAAGAAAATAAAACAAAAAAATCAAGAAAATAATACAACTTTAAAAACAGGCTATGGAGTTAAGTCCTAGTTTGCTTTAAGTGTCAGTCTGATATTGCCTTGAGTCACATGAGATGGGAATCTCAATTGAAGGATTTCCCAGATGAGACTGTATTATGGGCATGCTTGGGGGAAATGTTTGACTATAAACGTTTGATATAGGAAGGCACAGTCCACTGTGAGCACCAAATCCCTACGTAAATGAAACTGGGCTATACACAAAAGCTATCTTAGTATGTTAAGGAGCCAACAACCAGCATTGCTCAATGGTTTCTGCCTCATTTAATGACATATTTTTCCCTAATAATGGACTATGACCTGTAAATGGGCACAAACCATTTCCTCCCCTAAGTTGCTTTGGTCAGAGTGTTTTACCACATCAATAGAGATCAAAGGGAAAATCTAAACAGATAACCCGATGATGATGATGATGATGATACAAATGGCTAATACACATTTTTAAAATTAGACAGCCATGAAGGGAATAAAATTAAACCTACTTTGAGAGCTGATTTTACCCATTAGAATGGCTATCATCAAGAAATCAAATGAGGATCTGGAGATAGGGTTCAGCAGTTAAAAGTATTTGTTGTTACTGAACCAAGACTTGTGCTTGGTTCCTAGAACTCATATGGCGCCTCACAATAGTCTCTTTACAGATCCAGGGGATCTAATGTCCTTTGCTGTCTCCATGGGCTTCCATGTGAACACGGTATTCATATGCAAGCAAATACACATAAAAATAAATAAATAAAATATAAAGCAATCAATTGACAACAAATGCTGTCAAGGCTGTAGACAAAGAGGAGTACATAGTCACTCTTAGTGGGAGTATAAAATAAAGTATGGAAATCAGTTCTTCAAAAACTAGAAATAGAACTACCACCCAGCTCTCCCACTGCTAGGGATATACCCAGAGGACTCCATATCCTACTACAGAGATATCTGCTCAGCCATATTCAATGCTGTTCTATTCACAGCAGCTAAGAAATGAAATCAGCTTAGATGTTCATCAATTGATGAACAGATAAAATGGATAAAAATGTAGATAGACATAATTTTATTCAGCTGTCAAGAAAAATGAGATATTGAATTTGTAAGTAAATGGAACTGGAAAAAATTATGAGGTAACCCAGGCCCATAAACAAAGCACATCATGTTCTTTCTCATATATAGACCTTAGCACACCGCATCTTTAGAATTGTGTTTAACTTCAAGTACCTGTGGAAGCCAGGAAAGTCAAAAAAGGGCCACTGGAGGTTGGGTATGCAATAAAGGGGGTGCAGTAGAACATGGATGATGTGGTGATGCATGAAAAGTGGACAGAAGGCATGGGAGAAATGCAAAGTGAAAGGTTTGGGGTAGAGGAGGTAGGGAGATCACAGGGCAGAAACTAATCAACGAAGTAGACCTGCAAAGGCCATATGGAGACTCACTAACTTAAATGTAAGCCAAAACCAAGAGAGCGAGCTAGAAGAGCTACTCTGCAGATCTCGGTTAGTGCTGCTCCGAAAAGTCACGGATCAGTAAGCAAAAATCCTAGTACTAGATCTGAGATGCCACTTTATTAGCTAAGCCCTAAAGACCCCAACAATAGAGTCTCTTGCCATTTCTCAAGACTGCCCAACAGAATTAGATATCACACATCCTAAATACAGGATACACAGAAACCAAGCTGTAACTGCAGTGGAAGCTTCCTCACTGCAGGCTAGCTATCTTCAGATCCATGACAGTAATTATAGGGAAAAGGGGGAAAAAAAGCGCTAAAATCTCTAATACTGCTGCCAGTATCCAGGGACAGAAATACCAGCACAGGATGGTAAGAGACAATGGGGTAGAAAATATTGAGAAACTTCTCATTTGTTTTTTCTTTAGCTATTAATTTAATTATGCACTGACTAAAATCAGCCTTAGTGCATTTAAGAACACATTTCTCTTGAGGACAATCGGTCGCTGTGAGTTTAACTCTGTATTACCTGCTCCACACGGACTTGAAGGGTGGAGGGTTTGCATCAGCATTACACTTGAGGTTAACACCTTTTCTTCCCACAAACCAATTCCCGTCATATCCTGTTACTGAAACTTCAGGAGCATCTATAAACCAATGCGTGCAGGACACAGTTATCTTTTGTTAGGAATAAATACACTATACAATAAAAAAATAGTCATGCAATAGACAAGCTTTACAAGAATGGAAATAGTTTTCCTTACTTTCAACATAATCACTAGGGAAGGCAATATTCAGTAAACAGTAATTGAATGAATGAATAAATTGATGAACGGATGAATGGAATTCAGATATTAGATAAACAAAAAATCACCCACGACTCTATTTATCATGGATGCTGAATGTGAGACTTCATAAACCCTATTTTTTATTTTTTTATTTTTTGTTTTTTTGGTTTTTCGAGACAGAGTTTCTCTGTGTAGCCCTGGCTGTACTGGAACTCTGTAGACCAGGCTGGCCTCGAACTCAGAAATCCACCTGCCTCTGCCTCCCAAGTGCTGGGATTAAAGGCATGCACCACGACTGCCCAGCCATAAACCCTATTTACGAAAGACATAGACACATAAACAAAAAAAATACATTATGGTACTTAGTGAGACATGGCATTTAGGTACTGCCTTAGTTTTAGTACCAAGTACCTTCTAAAACTATCTTGAAAAGGATGTTTCATCTAAAAGAAGTAAGATTCATACATTAAAATTCAGTAACATTCAGTTCACATGGAGGGCTATGGCACACACTTTTGAGACTACAAGTACAGTAAATATCTAGTGCTGGCTGCTACAGTAATAAAACAAACCATTCGCTCACCGCAGCCAAAGGGTCTATAGTACGTACACCGCATAAGCAAGTTTAAGTGCAATGAGTGTAATCTAAACTCCTAAGCCTGGCATTTCAGGAACAAGTAACAACAACAAAAAAAATTCAAAACCCCACGTAGATGACACCAATATTTGGTCCTGAAATGATAGCAGACCTACACACTTGCTAATCACATCTCTAATCTGCCTAATGTTAGTCATTGGTGCTAAAAAACATCTTTATTTAACTCAAAAAATTAAAATGCCAAATTATAATGTATCAAAACAGAAACTGCTGAAAAGTAAAATATAGATACCCATGACAATATGAAACACACGGGAGAGAACTCAAACTTTCAAGTACAGGCAGTTTTGACTCTTGTATGTAGTTTTTACTACCTCAAAATATATCTTAAAAATACTTTTCACTACATAAAAAATTGTATGATATTTTTTGGAGGTTCAGCTTAGAACAATACCAGACAATGACAGACTTTAAAATTGCTAAAATGTATCTAGAAAGTAAAGGAGATTTTTTTGTTTTGTTTTGTGAGACAGGATTTCTCTGTGTAGCCCTGGACGTGGTGGAACTTGCTCTGTAGACCAGGCTGGCCTTGAACTCACAGAAATACTCCTGATGAGTGCTAGAATTAAAAGTGAGAGCAAGCACCACTACCTGGCTAAGTAAAAGATTCTTATTAAAAACAGTAAGACCCAGGCCTGGGTCAGCAGCTCAGAGAGACACTGGAGCTGTCTGTCTTTTAAGAAGTACACATCTGAATACAAGTCTCAGTGAGAGACAATGGAGCTGTCTGTCTCTTAAGAAGTACACATCTGAAAACAAATTTCCACAGCTTCCCTAAAGCTAGCCTACTATAACGTCTCAAAACAACAAAATTAAGCACATATAATCTGAGTAACTCCCATGTAGGAATATCTGCAAGCTCAGTATTCAGACCAAAAGCAATGGTCTCTGTCAACAGACAACAACAAATGTGACACTTAAGTTAAAAGCAGATGCTGGCACATACTTACACTGTATGTCTAGTAAGAAAGAGTATCGAATGTCCTTTTCTAAGGCTGGATGCTTTACAACACAAGTAATTCGCCTTCCTCTAGCAAATCTTGTGGGAAACACCTTGTACTGGCTGACAATCGTTGCTGTTTCATTGGGAAAAGAAGTTGTAGTAGATTCCATTTCGCCAAGATCACCTTCCCAGTTGATTTGTGCCACTGGTTTGCCCGTGGCCGCTACACAAACAGCTGCTACTGTCTCATTTCCCCCATCAATTAAAGAATCCGGCCCTTTTATCAGGCTCACCGTAGGTTCAACTGTTTAAGGAAAAAAGGCACTTCAATTAAGATAGTAACTTACAATTTGTCCTAGCCAGATCTAGAAATATGTCATAATCTTAGGGACAAATACAAATAAAATAATCTAAGTATTTTTTCAAGTAATGCAAACATAAACTACATTTCTGGAACACGAGAACAAACTTTAAATTATGAGAGACAGCCACAAAGATGGCTGTCCCTGATAAGGCTTCACATTCAGAGATGAATGAACTATAACCCAATTAAACATTTCTGTGACCTTGATCATAATTTCCTTTATGATATTAAAACCATTACTTTTTGGAACTTTTATACTGAGAGAGAGAGAGAGAGAGAGAGGTAGGTATGTAGATAGTATGTTACTTCACTCTAAGCAAAAAGTTTACATTTAAAGCAGATAACCTGGAAGTAAGCTCTACCTCTAATTCATTCGTATTTCCTTATGTACATCCTCACTGAGAAACAAAGGAAAAGGAAGGAAACATAGGTAATGAATAAGTTTAGAGCAAATAGCCACATATCCACCACCATCTGAACTAAGAATAGCAGTTCCAAAGCTCCCTGTGTCTCTCCTTATTTTACCTTATGCTCTGTAGTGTAAGACCATAATGTTAACTTGGTAAATGAACTTTTAAATATCTTCTCATTAAAATCAATAAGGCAAATCCAAACCAGACAGCCTTACTTTACCTGCGCTTGAAGTGCATAACAGAACTGTTATACATTATTTGTGCAGGTTTTCTTTGATTCAACCTTGGATTTAATAGATTAATTTATTTAGCTTTATTTTTAAATTCACTTCAACTATTTATTTTCCCATGATTTAGGTCCATGCCGAATTTTTAACTATTGTAGAATTTATTTATATAGTAATTTATTTATACCAGAATTTATCACTGGTATAAACTAGGGTTGTTCCCTGTTTTCCTAAATAGTTCTATAACCATCACTCATATTCATATCAGGGTTATAGATGATAACGTTTTCCTGGTTTGTACCAAACACCTGATTCTGTAATGTTTATTTTCAGTTTCACCTAAACTTGGTCAAGGTGCCAATTAACTTGCAATTTTCAAGATATGGAACCATATCACTAGCTATGTTATTAGGTATTCAGTATTCACCAATCTCACATATGACACGACACAGCATTAAAATTTACATTTCTCAGATTACAAATATGCACAGAGACCATCACATAGGTCTTAGGGTCATTTTCAACTTCTTTTTCTACCAAATGTATATTAAAGAGGTTTTTTAACTGTTATGTAAAGGTTATACATAAACCATGGAAAAAGTGTTTCTTCTAAATAATATGTAGCACAGACTATTTTCTATCAGTTTCAAGCTTGCCATTCTACTGTTCTGTGAGAGCTTTTTGTTTTGTTTTTGTTTTTTGGTTTGTCTTGATATGCTCGGAAACTGAACCATGGTCCTGTGGGTGCTAAACACTTGCTGTCATTGAATTGTATCCCTAGTCCTTTTTGAAAAAGTTTATTCAAATTTACTGAGTAATCTGTTATTTATTTTGATGGTTGACTATTTATGTACAAGAAATATTCTACTCTAAACTGAGGCTAACTACGATGTGATTTTTGTTTGTTTCTAGTTCTTTCCGTAAATTTATAGATTGATGCATTTCCCCAAATGGTACAAGCAATACTGTTTTAAAGCCTCTGGTAATTTCAACATCCTATGTCTGTTTAGATCCATTTGGGTATTTTTAAGGCAATCCTGCTCTTCTACCAAGGCTGGACTCAAATCTGGAGCCTGCTGAGACTGTGAGCTTCTGTTCCACCTGATTCGACATCGTGGATGCAGGGATTACAAGAATGTACCTCCAAGCTATGGTAAATTTATGTGGCAGTGGGGAGTCACAACCCAGTCCACATGCCTGATAGACTATCTACCAACTGAGCCATATCCACAGCCACGAGTTTGTTTCAGTCATTTTGTTTGTACAGGGTATTGAATACAGATTGTCCTTACTTGTAAGACTGGTGGTACTCAAATGGAGGACAGACCTGTACTTGAATTACTAATGTAAAAATACTTTCAGACTAAAGATCACTTCCTCCAGAAAAGATCTTTCTTTCTTTATGCCAAGCTCCTATAAACTAACCAGGCCTTTTAGGTTCAGACTACTAAAAAGTAATACATATACCGAGTCTGTGACTATTCAAGCATGATTTGCTTTGAGTTTACTGTTACTCAGATACAAAGCAGATAACGTTAGACATTCTACACTGAACAGAATTACACTTAGACTTTGCCTCTTGCTTTACTTGATCTTAGCTCAAAGGCTGAGAACAATCTTTCCCTTCTATATAGGCTTTCCATCTCATCTAAACATCATGACCTTTCTTCCTAATTATCTAGTATCTCCAGGTTGGATCAGCTTTCAGTGCAAAGTCATCTTCTCCTAATATTAATGCAATCATATTCCTCACGATACACTTTGAGGTTCCAAATGCCTCAGTTGAAGTGTTGGCTTGAACAACTTACATACTCACTAACACTTTCTTTTCCTCTTCAGGAAACATGCATATTTAAAGTCAACTTTGAATGATAATGTTTATACTGTTCATCATCTTCAACTGGTTTATCACTTTAGTCGGCTTCTGTATACAGATGCCCTCCGCTAAGCAGTCTTCCTCATCTGCCTCCTTGGACCTCTTATGATCTTGCTAAACCTAGAGAATACTATTCAATAAGATACAAGGGGGCCCAAATGCACACTTCCAAGTGAGACCACGGCTGCGGGACTATAAATTATACTCTAAGCAGCAAGGTCTTGAGAGCAGATGAGGCAAGAGCACACCGTCATACTTATAGAGGAAATATCAAAATTTTCACTCAATCAAGTTATTTATATATGCTCCAGACTTGAAATGTCTTATACTTCATATAAATCCTTTAAGCAATTGACAAACTACTTTATCAGTGGACCCCTTCCAACCATTTCAATTCCAACAATCCTATACTTCCTCAGGACACCTGTGTGGCCACAGGCTTCATCACAATGAGGAAGTGTTAATGGCATTTGATGGGTTGGAATCCATGATCTCCAAAGCAATCTATGATGAAGAAGACAGAGTCCACAACAACAACAACAACAACAAATTCTAGCTCCCCAATTCCACAATTAAGAAATAAGGAAACTTTGGTCTAAAGATCTCTTAGACTTGGCTTTCTAGTCAATCCCAGTAGAATGTTGCCCTAACTTTCTTTCAATGTGCCAAACCCATACTACCCATTATTTAAGGACTCACAATCATTCCTTTTATATTTTTTATAGGTATATATAATAAAATTTAATTGTTAGAGAATTTTAGAGAAATGTTCCATAACAGTACAAATCAAATACAGTACTTCTAATGAACAGTTTACCAACATGTACCAAAGTGTAAATTGTGCATAAAATTTTATCTAGTAAACTTATTTCTAGGAATTTATGTTGACAAAAATATGTATGTACTGTGGGATATTTATCACAATATTATACAATGGTAAATTATGAGAAACATGTTAAAATGAAATACAAAATTAATAAATTATGAAATTACATGTGGATATTTCTATAATAATTAAAATACTATTTTTTGGCTAAAACTTTAGAAGTCAATATTATCATCTTATACTTTCACATTATAAATATAATTAAAATAAATTAAATCACTTTGTAAACCATTATACAATTGGAAATTATTTCTGACAGATCAACTCTTACAGTTTTATAGGCCATTCACTTTTTCTCCTTTGAAATGACAAAAGAACGATGACTTCAGTCAAAATAGCACACATAACCTAAATCTCATAAATCACACACTTAATGTTACTTTTTTTCAATAGGCTTTGAAAACCTTACTACTGTCACACTCAACTTGTAATAAATTGACAACTACTGACTAAATTCAGAGAAAATAAATACTAGTCTTCTAAAATATACAGAACTCCCTAATATGAACATAAAATTCAAATACCTCCAATTTTCTCCCTTGAAGATGTTAGCTTCACTCTGAGCAAAGAGCAACATTCCTTTGCATTTCCCAAGGCCATTACACTGAGATTCATCAGATACCTATAACGCTTGCTGAAGTTACCCCTTAAATATTTCTATTTGACCAGTACGAGTGTCTTTCCTTATCTTTTTTGATAACTTTTGGTTGAAAGTTGATTTTATTCGATCTTAGAATGGCTATTCCAGCTTGTTTCTTGGGATCATTAGCTTGGAAAATTGTTTTCCAACTTTTTACTCTGAGGTAGTGTATATCTTTCTAATTGAGGTACATTTCGTGTATGTAACAAAATGCTGGGTCCTGTTTACGTATCCAGTTTGTCAGTCTATGGCTTTTTATTGGGGAATTGAGGCCATTGATGTTAAGAGATATTAAGGAAAAGTGATTGTGACTTCCTGTTATTTTTGTTGTTAGAGGTGGAATTATGTGGCTATCTCCTTTTGGGTTTGTTGAAAGATTACTTTCTTGCTTTTCCTGGGGTATAGTTTCCCTCCTTGTGTTGGTGTTTTCCATCTATTATCCTTTGTAGGGCTGGATTTGAGGAAAGATACTGTATAAATTTGGCTTTGTCAGAGAATATCTTGTTTTCTCTGTCTATGGTAATTGAGAGTTTTGCTGGGTATAGCAGCCTGGGCTGTCATTTGTGTTCTCTTAGGGTCTGTATGACATCTGCCCAGGATTTTCTAGTTTTCATAGTCTCTGGTGAGAAGTCTGGTGTAATTCTGATAGGTCTGCCTTTATATGTTACTTGACCTTTTCCCCTTACTGCTTTTAATATTCTTTTTTTGTTTAGTGCATTTGATGTTTTGATTATTATATGATGGGAGGAATTTCTTTTCTGGTCCAGTCTATTTGGAGTTCTGTAGGCTTCTTGTATGTTCATGGGCATCTCTTTCTTTAGGTTAGGGAAGTTTTCTTCTATAATTTTGTTGAAGATATTTACTGGCCCTTTAAGTTGGGAATCTTTACTCTCTTCTATGCCTATTATCCTTAGATTTGGTCTTCTCATTGTGTCCTAGATTTCCTGGATGTTTTGAGTTAGGAGAGTTTTTTGCCTTTTGCATTTTCTTTGACTGTCGTGTCAATGTTTTCTATGGTATCTTCTGCACCTGAGATTCTTCTATCTCTTGTATTCTGTTGGTGATGCCTGCATCTCTGACTCCTGATTCCTTTCCTGGGTTTTCTAACTCCCGGTTTGTCTCCCTTTATGATTTCTTTTTTGTTTGTTTCCATTTTTAGATCCTGGACGGTTTTGTTCAATTCCTTCACCTGTTTGGTTGTGTTTTTTCCTATAATTCTTTAAGGGATTTTTGTGTTTCCTCTTTAAGGGCTTCTAGCTGATTACCTGTGTTCTTCTGTGTTTCTTTAAGGGAGTTATTTATGTCCTTCTTAAAGTCTTCTATCATCATGATGAGAAGTGATCCAAATTGCTTTTCCGGTGTGATGGTGTCTCCATGATTTGCTATGGTGGGAGAATTGGGTTCTGATGATGTCAAGTAACCTTGGTGTCTGTTGCTTATATTCTTGTGCTTGCCTCCTACCATCTGGTAATCTCTAGTGTTAACCTGCCCTCCCTTTATCTGACTGGAGCCTGTCGTTCCTGTGATTCTGGTTGTGTCAGAACTCCTCAGAGACCAGCTTTCTCTGGGATCCTGTGATTCTGGGATCCTGAGATCCTGGGTGTGACAGAGCTCCTGGGAGTCAAGCTGCCTCTGGGACCCTGAGATCCTGGTGTGACCAAGCTCCTGTGATCCTGTGATCCTGGGTGTGTTAGAGTGCCTGGGGGTGGAGCTTCCTCTGGGTGCTGTGGGACTAGCTGAGGAGTTCGAGTCCAAGGTCTGCTAAGGGCACCGGCCCAGACTGGAAGGCTATATTTCTTGACTGCTGTGTTCACCAGGTCATTCCTATATCTTATTCAAGAACTCTTACTGGCCTTAGGGAAAGGCCTGGAGCTGAGCAGCGAGGCTTTCTGAAGGAGATCAGTAGTACTCTCCTTGTTAGCTACAGATTGCTGTCATTCCTCCATCCCCGATCTTGACCACTACAGTACTCATCTGCATTTCTGTTCTGCTTTATGGTCCACTTCAGGGAGTTAGCACAAGGTAACGGTTTACTCAGCCTTTCATCATAAACTCCAACAATTCAGGTAGGAAAATAAATGTAATTTATTGTGGAAAACAGTACATGACTCAAATAGCTATAGAAATCTTCAGCAGCAAGAGCAAAAAAAAAAAAAAAAAATCAATGGTAAAAAACAAACACAAGGTGACAAAAGACTACACAAGCCCAATGCAAGTCACGAGGAAAAAAATAAACCAAGAAAAACTTAAACTAAAGTGTGACTCAAGCTTTTAAAGTGAAGTAATTAAAACATTACAGATAGTTCAGATTTTGTTTTAAGAACAGGATCTCACTCTGTAGTCCCATCTAACATGGAATTTGTGGCAATAATCCCACCTCAGCCTTTCAAGAGCCAGAATGACAGGTGTGAGCCACCATGCACAGATGAGAATCCCATACATTGTTAGAAGTGCTCTCTAGTATGAAACACTCTACACAGCACTACAGACAAGTATACCCAGACTTTGCTTACATTGAGAGTCTAGAAATATACAACTTTAAGACAGAATTTGAAAATGTGTATTTAATTTAAATTAAATTTATAAAAACCTCATTTTATATTCTTGAAGACATCTTTTATTTTAATATTTATCATAATAATCAAACCCAACTCAAGCACACTTACCTAACACAGTCACAGTTGTAGAGGACTGGGCATTTCCAAGTGGGAATGTAACAGCTTTGCATATATATTTTCCAGAATCTGAAAAGCCTATGTTATGCAGAGTAATTGTTGCATCATTAAGTGAATAGTTTTTAAACAAGACTCTTCCCTGATAATCTCCTTGAACAGAGAATCCATACTGAGGATGATGAACGGCAACAGTCTGTGTACTTTTGCCATGTATCTTCTCCCATGAAATCTGTGTTATGGTTTCATTCACTTCAATTAAACACTTCAATGAAACATTCTTTCCCCATACTGCTGTGACATGTGGCTCCACTATAATTGATCCAGCTAAGGCACCTACAGGGAAAACACAAAACAATCACAGTTTTGACCATGAAAATTTTATGTTAAAGTACAGTCCACTCTAGCTCTTTCTGTACACGCTTTCACATATCCCACCCCACACACCTGACTAAAAGATTGAAGAGAGATGAGATCTGGATCCCGTTAAAAGTCAGATCCAAAGTGACTATCAAATCACTCAGCAATGAGCTCAGTAGTAAGTGAACTACACTAGAAGCAAGCTTAGAGCAGATCCTCCCTCATCAAGACTCCACAGGAGATTTCAGACCTAGCTGATATCTTGACTACAGCATCATGACAAGCTAAAACAGGATACTGCTGAGCCATGGCAAGATGCCCTTGCCCACAGAACCTACGATGAGTGGGTGTTATTTCAAAGTTACCAAGTTTTAAGATATTTTTTAATACATATTTGTGTAAGATCTTTGAAGTCAAATATATGATTCAAGTACTTTCTTGTGGAATCCTTCCATATTAAAATTCTCTATAAAAAAAAAAAAAAACACCAATCTTTCAAAATAGACCGACTTCCAGAAAACACTGATGAAGAAATATTATATGAATATAAAATTTTTTCAGCTGAGTGAAGAAAACTTCCACAATCAAGTTTAAAATGAAATGACATCAAACTTGCCCATTATTTCTTTCCTAAAAGCCATAGACAATCATGGCTGTTCTAAAGGAGACCAATACTAATCACACTGTTCAGTAAATGCTTTACGATATAGACAAACTGCCCTTAGAGCGCTCACAACGCATGGGACCTAACAAACAAAAAGACTATGAAGCCATAACTTACAAAAAACATCTTTAAACTTAATTTTATGTCTAACATTTTAAAATGAGTGTGTATTCACACACACACACACACAGAGAGAGAGAGAGAGACAGACAGACAGACAGACAGACAGAGAATGAAAGTAATTTTTAAATGCATTCCATTTTATTCAAACACTATTTTTTCTTCTTTCTGTTTTGTTTGACAATGTCTGGCTATATAGAAAAGCTGGCCTTCCACCTCCTGATTCCTCTCACAGTCCCACAGGGCTGATTTACAGGCTGGTGCCACCACATCCAGCATTCTTCAAACAGTCCTAGACAACAATTTTAAACTACAGGGAGAATATTATAAAAAATTAATTAGATGGAAAAATGTATCTTCTAACAGATGACTAAGGATATCATAAGAAGGTATTGATCATTTATAACACTATATTTAACAGCCTAGAAAGAAAATCTTTTGGTGTTCTTTACATTGTTCATTATCAAGCCCCTTAATTTACCACTATCCACTATCCATTCCAAATGTTGCTATAACTAGCTCAGGCTGTATGATGTACAGTAGTCTAAGATATTTAAGCATGAAGTGGGGTTGAGTCAGGCATTAAGCCAGAAATTATGGACACACTTATGAAAAAGTCTCATGATTTTTATTGAGGAACAGGATAGGATGATCAAATGGTAGCTGGAGGCAGAGGAGGATGAGGGAGGAAGTATAATGAGGGCTAGCTAAAATTAAGGGCAATGCAAGGAGTCATATGGAAGTCTACTGCAGCAGAAGCTTCCTAAAATACACACACATAACTGAAGGCGGTCTAAGTAGAATTTCTAAATAATGGAGACAGAGCCCTAACTAGAAATTCCTCATCACCAAACAAAGGTTTCCAGTTCTAGGAATGGGTTATATCTAATAGAGTTACTGGCCTGATGGTAAGGCTCTACTGCTGAAGACCACAGCTACATAACTCAGTGCACACAGAAGGAGAGTTGGTGCTTACCTTAGAGCCTTCACTTCTCGGGACTAACATTCATGGTACTGGAAGGTACTCTGCAAGCTACCAAAGGAGAAAAGTAAACACCAACCCAACTACAAAACCTTTGATCTATACAATGATATCCTGTCTGCAAGATGCACTAGTGTAATAATAGAACTAATCAATCAATATCTGATTCGTTTTAAGGTCCACTCTATGAGATGATATCGATCCCCAACACTGTTCAAATGGCCATGAACTTGATACTAGATAGACCAGGGACCTAGGGTAAAACCAAATACAACTGTTGTGCTAAAGGAACATAGCAATAAAATGACTCCTACAGACATTCTACTATACTCATAGATCAGGGTCTTGCTCGGCCATCATCAGAGAAGTTTTCTCTTGTAACAGATGGGAACAAATACAGACAGCCACAACTGGACAACAGAGAGTGAATACAGAGCAAGAAACCTTGGAACACTCAGTCCTAAATGGGTCTCCATTAATTCCTTCCCCTCAAGGCTCAGAGAACCCTATGGAAGAGCAGATGGAAAGACTTAAAAGTCAAAGGGGATGGAGGACACTAAGGAAACAAGGCCTTCTAAAAACAGCATGACTAGATATATATGAACTCACAGAGACTGGCAGCATGCACAGGGCCTGCATAGGTTTGGATTTGCGTAGTGGGGTCCCAACATTGAGGAAGAAGTGGATACAAGTCCCCATCCCTAACCCAGAAGCTATCACCAATTGATAACTACTCATAAATGAAAACTTACTTTTCCCCAATAGTCTCTCACTGGGTAAACAACTCACTCTATTTTTTTCTTTTTCTTTTTTAATTGGATATTTTATTTATTTACATTTCAAATGTTATCCCCTTTACCGGTTTCCCCTCCAGAAAATCCCTATCCCATCCCTACTCCCCCTGCTTCTATGAGGGTGCTCTCCCACCCACCTTTCCACTCCTGCCTCCCTGCACTGGTATTCCCCTACACTGGGGTATCAAGCCTTCACAGGACCAAGGGCCTCTCCTCCCATTGATGCCTTCACAAGGACCAGGCCACACGTCCAGCAGTACACGGCCAACACAAAACGAACTCATGGAATTTTTGAAGGTTCTTTGTCTCATATTGCTTTGTCAGGGATTTTTGGTTTTTTGATTTTGTTTTTTTTTTCACTTTTCGTATCTATTATGGTTTCCGGTTTTGTGTTTTTATTGAATTTCTGTATGTGTCAACCTGTGTCTCTAAGTCTTTATGTGTTTCCTAAGCTTTTCCTTTAGCTCTTTTTCTTTTGGTTTGTTTTGTACTACTCTGGCTTGGTTTTATCTAATTTTATTTTATCATTTGTTTTAGATGCCTGTTTCATCCTATTGAAAGAAAGAATGTGAATTTCGGTGGGTGGAGAAGTAGGGAGGATCTGGGAGGAGATGGGGATAGGAAAATCATAATCAGAATATATTGATTTTTCAATACAAGTAAATTATTTTCAGTAAGTTGCTTTTGCAATAAAATGCACAAATTATTATAGCATAAAACCCAGCTTTAGCCGGGCAGTGGTGGCACACGCCTTTAATCCCAGCACTTGGGAGGCAGAGGCAGGTGGATTTCTGAGTTCGAGGCCAGCCTGGTCTGCAGAGTGAGTTCCAGGACAGCCAGAAACCCTGTCTCGAAAAACAAACAAAAAACAAAAAACAAAAACCCAGCTCTACATTTAAGCTATATTAATCTCTTCATTTTACACATTATGCTATAACAGAGTTATTCCAAGAATATACAGATACTTTAACAATAAAAGATATTTCTTCATTTGTTTCCAAAAGCAGAATTTAGTAACAATTAACCCTTACAACCTGTCTTTTATCAAAGAAAAGGCTGGCATATAAGGAATCAAGGCCTCTCAATAATAATACAGACTTTGCAAAACAGTTGCCATCATCACACTGAAATTATAAAAAGTAAAGTCCTTAAAGATGGTCTGCCATCCCTGTATCCATGTAAATTCAAACCAGTACAGTAAGTCAGGAAAAGGGAAACCAAAGACAAATATTTATAAAGCACAGAGTTACTATGTGAATATCCTATTACTTGAAAAAAATCAAGAAGACAAAGTGACAGGGTATGAGAACAAATAATATGGTTGCTCACATAAGGAAACATAAATCATAGCTATGTGTTATGATTAATGCAACTTGTATAAATTTACTGTGGAAAAAGTTAGACTTACTATTCAATAAATCAATTAATAAAATAGATGAGTTTATAAACCTGACTAACTTACACACACAGCAGTGTTCTGGCACTTGTATCTTGGGACTTCCCAGCCTTTCAACAGTGAGAAATAATCCACTTGGTATACCTTGTATGTTACAGCAGCTGAAGCTGACCAACACAGATAATATCAGAATAAACTTGGCAAGCTACTACTGACTGTATATACTAATGACCCACAAGAACTAAAGCTTTATGGGTCATCATTACTAAAAGAGTATTTGTACATTAGTAAGCCAGGAGGGAGGAATGTGGAAGGCAGAGAGAATACAACTAATCCATTCATTCAAAATGTGTTTTTAAAAGCCAACAGTATTTAAATAACTCTCAGTTTGACAATAAAGATAAAAAAGAGAACAAGAAGAAGTTTGATGTATTCCTCAAGCAAATGCAATTTGAAACCTCTACTTGTATCATTTTTGTTAGTGGTTCACTGGCCAAGAAGTCATACACATTACAGACTATAAACACAGGAGACAATCTAATTTGACTATCTTGAGAAAATGAATAGGGGTGCACATATACAGACCAACTTTGGGGTTCTTTGTTTAAAGCCTTAAAGCTCTATGCAAGGCTTTGCACTACCCATCAAACAACAATGCTCCAGTTGTTTTCACACTCCATGGGTTTAAAATTATATATAGTTCTTTTGTTTTGTGAACAGAGTTTTTGCCTTGTTCCAAACAAGACTTAAACATGTTTCCATTTCTAGGTTAAACCCACAGGTTTTAAACCACTTCTGAATTTGATTTTCCCATTTGGAACCTGGAAACTGTAGAGGAACAGGTTTTCTCTTAGAATTCTTAAGCCAAACTCCTTATCAGAAGACCATTTCCTGGGGGCCTCCCCTGCCACACAGTAAGCCCATTCTCTGTCCCTGCTTTCTCATGTGAAGCCAGATTTAACTAAAAAAACAAAGGAGTCCTTGATATGCAAATGCTTATTATGAAATACCTCAACTGCTTAAAATTTACCATTATATTAAGTTTAGAATCTGAAGAGTCTAAGGAACAGTGAACAATCAATTTTTCGTACGGAAAGCACTGCTTTCTTTACATGCTAAAACATGCTGTTTCTGTGCCGTATCTCTACTTGCTTTACCAGTTAAGCTTTGTACCATTATCTACTTAACTAACTTGAATGTATTATTATCTCAAACAGGAGAGAACCTGTTCATCGATAAAAGCACTACAACCACAAAAAACCTAACTCTGGCACCTTCCTTCCAGTCATGCAGTCAGTACTCAGTGTCCGCAGAAGATAAGGCATCTGGGAACCTACGGCTGAAGAGAAAATGAAATACCACACCCCACAAGGAGTATGGATTAGTGCTCCAAAGCATGTCCTGAGGATCACACTACATTGCCAGGTGGAAGCACACAGAGATAGCAGTTCCCTTGTTCTTCACCCTTTGTCTCAACAAGTAACGGAATTTTTCATGAACTTGATTATATGTACTTAAATACTATCTTGTATCATATTTTTTTTTTTTACTTCTTACCTACAACTAATTTACACATCTCAGATCCCAATTTCTTTTAAATGTCAATATTTATAAAGCATTTTAAAAGTCTATTAATAAAATGGTTATTTTAGTCTATATCCAAATTATCATTAAAGAATAAAGTCTACTAAGAATTCCAAGAATTTAGAATACTTTAAAGAGCTTTTCTGAAATTTGTATGCCTTATCAACTCCAGACTTCAAGAAACACATTTTGAATGAATAATCCAAATTCTTTTAAAATGATAAATATGTCATATTAAATTCAAAAACCTAAGGGGAAGAAAGCATTTTAAGATCCCCAACTACTTAAATGGAAATATTAAAACAGTTACATGAAATAACTCATAATTTATATACTATAAACTCTAATATTCGTCAAATATGAATCTTTTTTTCATACCATCACTGGAAAAGATGGACTCTGAGGTTATATTGTATATTCTTGGGAGAAACTATGTCACATAAAAATTGAGAGAACTGAGCATTCTTTCATTCATTAATATGTGTGAAATGTGTTTGTTCTTTTTCCCTATCATATTTCTAGGTGGTAAGAACTCTGCTAGAGCAGAGAGATGCCAGCTTTTAATGAGTCTAATCTGATCCAGATATAATTAAGGAAATTCCGCACACATGGAGGAAAAGGAAGCAAGGCAAGGAGATTCACTGTAGGCAGGTGTGACAGATACAAGAGTGATAAGCAGAAGCGTCTTACGATGAGACTGTAGCAAGGACTTTCAAAGAACAATTCCAGTTCACTGGGGTACACTGAGTGCAGAGTGACAGGAGATGAAGCCACAAGGAAACAGGGACCAGATCAGCTGGTTTTGTCTTGAGTGAGATGGGAAACCATGGGGTGGGGATTTCTCGCAGAGATGAGCAAGAGTGTAAAAGAAGCAGATACGGCAAAGTTACTCCATGACTTTGGGTCAGCACATGCGGAATGACAGGAGGTCCATCTATCAAAGAGAACAGGCAAGAAGGCAGAGTTCCAAGGCACAGCTTTCGACTTCTTATGTCTGGGGTGCCCATTTCATAAGGAACACTATACATAATTGACTGAATTTCTACACACTAACAATGAAAAGTCAGAAAATAAACACTTTAAATTCTACTGGTATTTAAATACTAGTGGTAGGACCAAGAAGAGATGGGGATGACTCTGAGCAAAAGTGTGAGAGTGCTGCACAACTGAAACAAAATCAAATGCTAAGAAGAATGCAAAGGTGTAAATATGGAGATGGACTCTATCCATGAGTCAGAGATCGGATAATAAGGCATTATATCTCTCTAAATAGATCTGTACACGGAATACAATCAAAAATCTTATTGGGATTTTAGGAGGAATTAAGGATTTTAGGAGGAATGAACAAGATGTTTGTAAAAATGGAACTGCAAAAGTGATCTTGGATAGGTAATAATCTCTTGCTATATCACCACAAGATTATTCAATAAACTTCACCAATAAATTTCTGCTCCTAAAGACATTTTGGACAAGCCACTGACTAAGTGTACACAGTGACTTAATGCAAACAGACCCAAACTAGAAACAGTCCCATTGTTCACCAACGCCATTATACTACATTACACAGTAAACTACTACTTCACATGAGAGGAACTTCCCTCTCAGCTATTAATAAGCAGAAACATCTTCAACTTGAAAATGGCAATCTACAAAACTATACAATCATGGACATCACTTGTCAGTATCTAACACAACGACATTTTCACTGGAGTTGCATAGCATATATATGTCAATTTGTGAGGAATGAACATCTTAATATCATGTCTTCCTATCCACAAATGTAAGAAATCATTTATTTAGTTCTTGCTTTTATCAGGACTTTAATAGTTTTCTGAATGTGAGTTTTATACATGAAAGCTTTATTAGATTCTTATATGACTATTTCATTTCTGGAGTTCATGTAAATGTTCCAATTTTTATTGAAACTAATTTTCTTCATAAAAGTATATTCTGATCTGGTTTCCCCTCCCCCAGCTCCCCCCTCCTCTCCACCTCCCCATCCATTTACCTCCATGATTTAATTCTCTCCTTAGAAAACAGATCCTACATGTTCATTATAACTCATGTTTAAAAAAAAAACAACACAATTTTAACAAAAGAATTTGAAAGATGAAACTGCATAGCTTGAAAATCCTATTCCTAGGAGCTATGGATTAATTCTGACAAAGGTGGCATACCTCTGTAAGACAACTGTGCTTCAGGGAGGCCCTACATGTACCTAAACAATACAGGTTGGCATTTCCCTTGGTTGCCCACCAGAACTAGATGGTAAAATCCTATTGCTGATGACACAACATATCTTGGATGTAAGATACAAAGAAACTAAACAGCATCAGCATGCAGTACTTCTTCCTTCTACCTGGCTTTCATAATGTTGTGAGATGTTATTACAGGCTGGTGGTAGAGAAGCGTCACCAATGGTCATATCTGGCTATGAATTCTACAAAGGTAATACCAACTATCCAGATTGGATGAGCCGACTTGTGCAGCAGAGGCATGGCTATAACTCTGAGTGGATTTAACATCTGCTCCACCAATAGAAATCAATATGTAGCACAATAAGCTTGTCAAAAACTCATGTCTGAAAAATCACAGGTGGTTGGTGGGTGGGGGGCACTTACTGCTATTGTTGAGCTAAACTGGCATAGCATTAAACTATCTTATGTTTATACACATATCAATTGCTACTATCAGCTTTAACCAGACAGCCTCTTTCCAGTGAACGGCAGTGAATGTAGAAACTGATGGGTGCTTGAAGTGTTAAGAGTAAGTGGAAGCTGAGTGCTCAGCCCTGAACAGTAAACGTGTACCATTCTCTTGAATGTTTAGGTAACACTGTTGTTGAAAAGAGGCTGAAAAACATGTAAGAGTCAAAGGGAGTGAAACAGGCTGAAAAATATCATCTTCATGGCATGTCACAGCCACTGTAATCATGAACTCAACAGCAACAGAGGGCTACCACCTCTAGGCCTCCCCAAGAATTGGCCAGTGAACAGTCAAGCACAAGCAGGCCTTATTCCTCTAACTGCTCAAACACTGGTTACTGAGAGATTCTGGGAGAAGAAGTGTCGCTGTCTTCAGCTGTGCACCTACTTGGATAATCATGACCACACAAATGGCCCTAGTTAAACTCAAGTGGTTAGCAAAACAAAAAGACACGGATCTTGGAAAAAGAGACTACTATGGGTTTGCTATTGGGGGGGGGGGGGAGGGGGGAATGAGTAATTAGACTACACTGTGTGTATGTGTGTGTGTGTGTGTGTGTATGAAACTGTCAAAAAACCCACAAAGTTAATTAACAATCATAAAAAAAGATCAATGACCACATAGAGATCTGAAGTAGATGAAAAAAAAATAAATTCACCGCCTACTCAAGAAAATTAGCAAACTAGATGAAAAGATCAACAATGTTTAGGAGAAATTTAAAACTATGGAGAAAAAAATGTGGGCAAGGACAATGAGATGCTGAGAAAAAAAAGCAAATAAACACAGTGAACACATCAACTCAAGATTAATTATAAGAAAAAAGTATAAAGAATAAAATCAAGGCAATATTAGTCAGGCATTTACAAACAAACAATAACCAAAACAAGATCAAACCTAACAAGAAACCAAACATGGGTAGAAGTGTTGATATAAAACATAGAGACAAAGATCTATTAAATGAAAATTTCCCAAATCTAAATTGACACCCCCCCCAAAAAGAACCACAAACAGACGTGAGCACAGAAGAGCTACTCCACAACAGTTTAGTGAAAAAGTCCAAAGCCATCTATGTGTAAGAGAAAAAAATGTCAATTCAGTTACAAAGGCAAATCGTCTAGTAAAGACAGCTTCCAAAGCCATAAAACACCTAGAACAAATCCTAACCAAAGAATGAAGGACCTTACAATGAAAATTTCAAAATAAAGAAGAAACTTAGATGTTTACATCGTAAAGACTCCCATGCTCATGGATTGGCAAAATTAATATTACAAAATGGCTATTACTGAAAACTATCTTCAAAGCTTTCTCTATCAAAATTCAAGGGATGATATTTGTACACAACTGCAAACACAATTTTAAACATCCCATTGAAAAACAAGACACCAAATAGGCAAAACAATCCTAAGCAAGAAGCGCAAGCCTGGAGAAACCGGAGTATCCCACAGACCCACGCTAACAAAAACAGCATGGCAGCAGCACGTGACTTAGAGCAACGGGGTAGGGCAGAGGACTCACAAACACACGCAGCCATAATCTTACAAAGCGCACGCGCGCGAACACACACACACACACACACACACACACACACACACACACACACACACACACACACACACACACCAGGAAAGTAGAAAGGCGACTGGAGACTGATTGGTGAGGAAAAGATTTAAACAAAGAGGAAATAAGAGACAGCCATGTGATACTTGTGACATGAAAGACAAAGGGACTAGAAGAGAAAGGAAAGAGCCAATCAGAAGGGGAAGGATGGCTAAGGAAGAGAGCTGTGTGAGAATAAATTGCAGGTTCTGAAGAGATGACTTCACAATTAAGAGCAGTGACTGCTCTTCCAGAGGTTCTGAGTTCAATTCCCACCAACCACAGGTGGCTCACAACCATCTGTAAATGGCATCCCATACCCTCTACTGGTGTGTGTCTAAAGTCAGCTGTAGCGTACTCATACATAAAATAATTAAATCTTTTTTAAAAAAGAATAAATGGTAATAACATTTATTTATGAAATAATGAAATCAATTCCTTACTATGGTAAGTTTAATTAGCAAAAGTATAAAACCTAGACATTAACTCTTTCATTCCTAAATTACAAACCCTTCAGAGTATAAATGTTTAGTCATGAGCTAACACTTAAGGCTTCCACTTCATTAACGCTAACTGGAAAATTGAAAAGCAATTACCAAAAGTATTTCAACTACTAAAATTATTTGGTCTTATCCTTCTGAACTACAGAAAGGTTCCTCATTCACCTCTGACAACATTTCTGTATTTTCCTACTACATAAGTACTTGATTTGTCACAAAATTTAGAACAGTTCATTATATGCCTAAATAAATTTCAGTTTCTAAAAAAAAGCAAACTGCAAATATCAGGAAGGAATTTTCCTAGCTATCTGATCTAACTTATTCTACAGTATAGTAAGGGTTCTTTACATATCAGTTTATAACAAAGGCATAGAAAGTCACTTCCTAGATTTGAAAGGACATTTTCCCACCCCTGTCATATTATGCATACTATATATGAGAAAGCTTTGAAAGTTTTACAGGAAGAGAAACTGGATTATTTATCCAGTCTTTCCAAACTTTGTGACTTCCAAATAAGGCAGAGAAAGGTTATGGTTCCAAGTCAGCATTACATCTACCTGAGGCAAATGGCCTAATGGTTTTTAGAGTAATTGTTGGGACTCTTCCCTTCCGGTGCCTGAGATGGTTAGTACTATCAATCTGACAGGCTGTAGACTCACCATGGAAACAAGTTTATAGGCATGTATATGAGGGATCACCTAGATTCGGTTAGATGACATAGGAAGATGCACCCTAATGTCGGTGGTACCATTCCATTGGGCGGGCACAGTTCCAACTGTGCAAGGAAAAAGTAGCTGAGAAGAGCATGATCTCTGCTTTCTGACTGCAAGGTGACAAGCTTCCCTGAAGCCCGGCTGCCATGACTTCCATGATGGTCTGTACCCAGGACTTAGAGCAAAAGCAAGCCTTTCCTTCCTAAGCTGCTTGTCAACATATTTTGTCATAGTATTGTTATATTTTTAAATAATAAAATTAGTCAAAAACTTTAAGTTTTACCCATAAAAAATTTGTATTCCACAATATTTTAGTGATTATAATGACTAAGCAATTTTCTTTCTTTTTTTTTTTTTTTTTTTTTTTTGGTTTCTTGAGACAGGGTTTCTCTGTGTAGCCCTGGCTGTCCTGGAACTCACTCTGTAGTCCAGGCTGGCCTCGAACTCAGAAATCCACCTGCCTCTGCCTCCCAAGTGCTGAGATTAAAAGCGTGTGCCACCACTGCCCAGTGACTAAGCAATTTTCAACCAAATGAACAATTTTTAACCACACCTTTGTGTGGAATCCACTTTGGTCCTATACTTCTGATCTTAAGTGTGCGGTGAATAAAAGGAATCAGGAATGCATAAATAGGCAGTAACCATCTCATAAGCACCGTACTGAAAGAACTAGGACTTTCAAGAAATTAATAAGTTTTATATCAAGTTTTTATGTTGATAAAATGCAACATTTTATATACAGGTTAACATGAATGAATAATCTAGAACCCTCAGTGTTAAGGACAGAACCTTCATAGAAGGACACGGAGCTCACAGTTCAGTGGCATACTTTCAGATACAAAACTGAGATATAAAACTAGCCATGGGGAGCAACAAGATGAGCCCTAGTGGGTAAGGATACTTGCCACCAAGCCTAATGGTCTGAGCAGGACTTCAGAGGTCACATGGTGGAGACAACAACCAATTTCAGAATCTTCTGACTTCCACACCCACCCACACACACACACACACCTCTTCCCCCCTCCACAAATAAATATAAAATGTTTAAAGTGTAGGTAAGAGGGTAGAAATACCAAAACAACTTTGAGCCAAACTACATTGTATTCAAGAACACACAAATTCTCTAAATTCTCCCTAGCAACACACTGGGTACATAAGTCTATCTCACCACTTAAAAGATGTCAATGTCACCAACCTAACAAAGCCTCAACAAAATTTAAAACACTCAAACACAAGAATGAGTACTAAGAACCAAGAAGAATGAGTAAATTTGAGGTTCAGATAAAACTAGGTGGCACCAACCTGCTTTCCCTGAGCCTGGAATGTGGGCATCTACTAAGCAAAGCAGCATGTCAGGATGCACTCCTGTGCACTGAGTCTCAAACAAGCGTCAATGGTTAGTGACATTTCCTATTTGCCATCACAGCTTTTCCTGGAACAATTACATGCATCCTGTGGGACTATGGGAAAGTACTCTGGAAGCTTGTGCCTGGTTTCTTCCCCAGACTGCCTTATGACCACTTGCTAATAATAATGCTTGTACTGTCTTACTGTAATAACTTGCAGCCTTAAGAATGAAAGTCTGCTGAGTCATGAAGAATTCCTGAAAAGGGCTGGAGAGATGGCTCAGTGGTTAAGAGCATTGACTGCTCTTCCAGAGGTCCTGAATTCAATTCCCAGCACCCACATGGTGGCTCACAACCATCTGTAATGGGATCTGATGCCCTCTTCTGGTATGTCTGAAGACAGCAACAGTGTACTTATATACACTTAAAAAAATAAATGTTTAAAAAAAAAAAAAAAGAATTACTGAAAAACCTAACATACCTTTTTAAAAAGCATGCATTTGGTCGTGGCAGAGGGGAGGGGAGCTCCAGGATGTCTATGGGGGTGACTCTAGCTAAGAGTTCTAGCAGTAGGGGATATGAACCTGAAGTGGTCACTTCCTATAGCCAGGCAGGACTCCCAGTGGAGGGATAAGGATATGCAACCCATCCACAAAACCTTTGACCCAAAATATGTCTTGCCTACACGATGTGCAGAGACAAAAACAGAGCAGAGATGGAGGGAATGGCCAACCAATGACTGCCCCAAACTGTGAGACCCATCCCATGGGCAAGAACCAATCCCTGGTGCTTTTAATAATACTCTGTCATGCTTGCAGACAAGAACCTAACATAACTGTCCTCTGAGAGGCTCTACCCAGCAGCCAATGAAAACAAATGTAGAGACCCACAGCCAAACATTAAATGGAGCTCAGGGAGTCTTGTGGAAGAATTGGGGAAAGGATTAGGGGAACCAACGGGACAAGGGCTCTCAGGAAGACCAACAGAGTGAGCTAACTGGACCCTTGGGGGCTCTCAGAGACGGAACCAACCAAAGAGCAAACATGGGCTGGACCTAGGCCCTCTGCACATATATAGCATTAAGTGCAACTTGGTCTTTCTGCGGATCGTCCAACAAGTGGAGGGAGGGCTGTCGCTGAATCTGTCGCCTGCCTATGGATCCAGTTCCCCTAAGTGGGCCACCCTGTCTGGCCTCAGTGGGAGAGGATGCACCTAGCCCTCAAGTGACTTGATGAGTCAAAAGGGAATAATACCGGGAGGTGGGGGGGAAGGGAAGTGGAGAATGGGCGGCGGATCTACGTGAGGGGTAACTGGGAGGAAAGGGGGGGCTGACATTGGGATACAACACAAATTAATTAATTAATCAATTAATTAATTAATTAGTTAAAAAAAGAAAGCAAGCATTAATCGGTGTGTTCTTCCCTGGGCTTGAAAACATACATACAAGTAAACATACATACAAGCCAAACAGGTTGTATTTACTTAGGGTATATAATACGTATTTAGAAATGTATATACATATATGTAATAAATATTAAAAAGAAGCCATGAATTTGAAGAGAAAGGTACAGGGTGGCAAAGAAAAATGGGAATGTAGAAATGTATCAAAACTAAAAAATTCTCAAAAAAGTATCAAGGAACTTTTTAGAGCACTGAAATAAAAAAAACATGGTGTATATAGATAAAAAATAACAAAAAGACACAATGTGAACAAATAGGAAAATCTTAAGCATGTTTAACTTGAATTTTGCTGTACATAAATTCACAAAAGTATTTTTAAGTATGCTTACGGGTAAAATATTCATAAAGGTAAAACTTACTAAGTTTAAGTTCATATGTGTGTGTGTGTGTGTGTGTGGTGATAAGAAAATATCACAATTGTTTAACTGTCTAATAAAAGAGTAAAAAAATAAACATATCCAGGGCAAGTAGAGTGATCGTCACACAAGGCAACAGTGACTGTGAATAGCCAACAGAAAATGAACATGGAACCCAGTAATATCATTGCACAAGTAAATTCTGCATGTATGATAGTGTATCACAGAAAAACATTGGCTTTGATGACCGGAGCAAACATTAAAGTACTTTCACTCAGAAACACTTCAATAAGTGAAGAGCACAGAATAGATCTGCAATACATAAAGATAAGATACATACAAGAGTTCAAATCTAGCACTCATAAGACTCCTACAAAATCTAAATAAAGACAACCAAATATATTAAAACAGGAAGAAAATGAACACACATTTCACAAAACAAGTAGTCATATGGTCCACAATCCTAAAATCCCAGCCATTAGGGAAATACAAGTTGAGCTAATGTTTTAGTATTGCTCAATAGTTAGAATGACTAAAAGAAAAATCTGCTATTATAAAGAAAACTCTTACACTCTACTGGTAAGAGTATATATAAACTGTTATAAGCTATTTCAAAGCAAGACATGGTTATCTGTGCCCAGAAATTCTACTGCCAAGACAGGTGCTATGGATGCTCATACCAGTACTATTCATAAAAACTTCAAAAATGAAGACAACTCAAAGTAATATCAGAACCCTAATAAATTTTGCAATAGAACGAAAAAGACTATACAATTGTTGTAAAAAGCTGCTATGTATAATGATGTGGTTCAACTTCCTAGTATCAGAAAAGATGAAAAATTTAGTGTTAACAGACAGAATTGTAGTTATTTCTGAGACTTACAATTGAAAAGCAGTTAGAAGGACCTCTGGCATGCTGCTAATGATTTATTTCTTGGCCTGAGTTGAGGTTTCCTGCATATATTAATTCTATAGTGATTCAACAGCACACTTACATATTTAAGTTTTAACACTGCATTCATCTATCTGAACTTCTGCCCAGGCCAGCTCACACTTAGCATCTTTCAAACGCTGTATTTATCTGGCATTTTCACTTGAACCAAGCCCCAAATAGTAGTTCATACTATCAAAACAAAAAGCATCACACTTTTGTCAGGAATTCAATTATGTTACAGAAAAGATGTGCTGAAGACCAAAGCCCTGATACCTGTAAATGTAACTTTATTTGAAAATAGGATGTGTACATGTGATTAACATGTAACTTAAGATGTGGTCATACTAAAGTAGGGTATGCATTAGTACAACAGGATTGTTGTCCAAAACTCCTATGACATATGTACAGGAAGAGTGACATAATGACAGAGGCAGTTACTCTACTGACACAGCTACAAACAACAAACTGACAACAGCCACAGGAGCTAGTTTGCAAGGGAAGATTCTATCTGAGAATGTGGGTTCTGACTTAAAGATTCTAAGACACATGTCTGTGGTTTAAGTAATTTAGTATGTGGTGCTTATATGGCACACATAGGAATCTAATATATCCTTCTATATAACTTCTGATTTTTACCTCAGCCTCCCATTCAGCAAGTGCTATACTACTCTCTTAATATATTCAATACAAAACCCCAAATCCACTCATTTCCCTGCATTTTTAATATCCTGGGATCATCATGACTTATTTTCTTCTAATAATATCTTATTTTATCTTTCACTTCCATTTTTACCATTACTATTCTAACTCAGAACACACTTTTCATGATAAATCATATTACCTTCCTTAACTTCCCTCTTCCCGAACTGTTATATATTACTTTCCTCTATTATTTCTCTCATCCTAAACGTTCACACATTCCATTACATGATACTCAAAAGGTATGCAGTATTTGAGCACTATATCTTACTTCATTTAATAAATATAGTAATAAATAATCCATCAACCTCTTTTATTCCTTATTAGCTTTTTTTTTTTTTCTGGGAGACTCAGTACTTAATTAAATATCTGTATCCACCAACATAAAATTATTACTACCACCCCATCATTTACATTTCACAAGTTCAACTTCTGTCAACTCGTACCTTCAAAGCTGATTCATAATTTATTCTTCACTATGTTTTACTTCATTTCTTCCAGCTATCATTCACAGTGATTTATCTTCACAATATATTACTAAAATCATGAAAGATCAAAAATCCTTCCCTATCTATAACTTTCCTCTCCCCTGTGTTTTCTCTCCCTCAGCTCAGAAGGCTCCTTTGCCACGGAGATTCCGTAACGACCAGCCTCTCCTATGTTTTCTGTTCCTGAACCTTGCTATACTCATTTCCCATGTGCATCTCCCATGCCTTGCCCCAGATTTAGAGGTCATAAAATTCAAGTGGACAAGAACAGGCTTCTCTTTCATTGTCTATACATGGACAACTTCAGGCAATGTATTTTCCTGAGCTACAGTGCATGCTACCCACGTACTCTACTATTAAGCCCTATCCCTAGACTTCTTTAGACTTTTATTTAGAGCCTAAGTCTGCCCTAGAAGCCCTTGAAATGTATGATCTTCCTGCCTTAGCCTCCTAAGTAGCTGGTTTTACAGGCCTATGCCACAAAATCTAATATCCAATTTCATCAAAGTCAGTTTCAGAGGCAAAGCTAAACTATCCAGTGCTTTTAAGAGGCAGCAAGTAAAGTCCTGGGCAATTGCCTCTTCAATGGGATTTGGTCTATAGTTCTGGACACCCAAGTAGCTTCCTTCAGTTCTTCATTTCCATATCTGCACCACTCAATATCCTTGTCATTTACTTTCGCTGGAGTCAAGTTCTAGGCACTCCTTAGCTGAGAACTCTCAATCTTAATGTCTTAGAGCTTGGGCTGCTATGACAATACCAGGCTGGTGGCTTAAGCAAGGTATTGCCTTAAACACTGAAGGACCGAAAGTTTGTGATAAGGGTGCTAGCATGGTCCAGTTCCTGCCAACAGATCTTCCTGTTTTGCAGATTATTTTCTTGCTGTACTATCCTTCTGACCTATTCAAACTCAGTCATCTGAACGACTCACTAACACTACCACAGTGGGGATTAGAGGTCAACACAGAAATGAAGAGGAAACACATATACTCAGTTCCTAATGAGCTGATTCATTCTTCACTCTCCATTTTATCTTTCCCACTAGACCCTCATTGGATAATTCATTGGGATTTGACTTTTTTCCCCTATCTCTTTGTACTAAAATTATTGAGTCCTGGGACTTAGAGAGATGGCTCTATGGTTAAGAGCCCTCCCTGCTCTTAGAAAGGTCATGAATTTGATTCCTAGCACTCATATTTAGAGCAGTGTAGAATTACCTTTAACTCCTGCTCCAGGATATTTACGGGTATCTCATGCCCTCTTCCTGCACACTGCACTCCATGGGCATACACATGCACGTGCACACACACACATTTTAATAAAATAGTCTTTGATGCTTCAATGTTCTTCCTGACTAGTAATCTACTACTTGCCTACTTATTAAAAGCTTTTCCTTCCCTTTCTTCCTCTATGCCCAAGTCAGGGTCTCATGAATGACTCTGAGCTTCTGATCCTCCTGACTCTACCCTCCTCAAGGAATCCAGGTGTGAGTCACAATATGTGATTTGTGTGATACTGGGAATCAGACCCAGGGTCCATGTATGCTAAGCAAGCATTGTACCAGCTAAACTGTATCTCCAGCTATGGTAGAAAATACAGGCTGGCACACCATGATCCCCAAGTCGGAACATTGAATTCCAAGGTAGTGTAAGAAACCAGTAGCTGGCCTGTGGACAAGTCTACACCCTCCCCATCTCCTTTAATGTGCTTCTTTCTTGTGTTATTAGTGTTCACAATCCAATCCAAGGTAATGTGCTACCTGTTCACAGTCCGAAAGCTTCCACTATATAAGAGGTTGCTCACATGCAATAGGGCAGACACTGTTCCATGAAACCATCTCCAGAGTTGGTTTATCTCTACACCCTTTACCAACCCACAGGCACTGCTATCTCATCAGTAAGGATGGCATCCTGTCCCTCCAAATTACCCTTTCCTCTCTTCCTCCCTCTGACAGCTTAGCTAATCAGAATACTTTGACCTTTCCGGTTTCCCTTTCTTAGTTCCCTTTCTGCTTTTCCTCTCGATCCCCCTTTCTTCTTTCCTGTGTCATATACTCTCTCAAATAGCTCCTAATACAAGTATATCTTAATCCTAACAATTCCCAATATCACATCCTACTTCATGTCATTTCCAAGTACATCTAAAGAATATACACCATGGGCACCATAATTAATGAACTGATTAATCAATACCATCACTACCCTTTCCTGGTCATCAAAGGAGAAATTCAAGTTCTTACCTAACTCCTTCCTGAGTCATAATGATGACCAAGTACTACTACTTCTCAGATCCATTTCTCCCTTCATGTCTTCCTAACATATCATTTATTTTGGAACCCTATCTTCCCAAGGACCACTTTTGCCTCTAGTAGCATTGATGTAGCAGTAATAGAATCTACTAATGTACATTCAATCACAGAGTTGAGTCTATGGCTACCTTCCTTCAAATGCCTCTGAATAAATTACTTTTCCATCACTGTGATAAAATGATCTAACCAAAACAAGTCAAGGAAGAACAGGCTTACAGTTTCAGAGTTCAGAATGCCAGGAATGCATTGACATGACAGCAGTGGAAGAACGATCTGATCACCTTTCCATCCATACACAAGAATCAGAGAGAAGAAACAGGAGTAAGAGGAGTAAACAAACCCTCAAAGCCCACCCCATCCTTCAGCAAGGATCTGGCTCCTAAAGGTCCCAGAGCCATCCTGAACACCACCACTAGCTTGGGACAATTGGTCAGATACGTGAGTCAGGGCGGGGCGTGTTTCTCATCAAAGTCACCACACTGAGCCCCTGCCCCTGCCCACAGGGTCATGCATTATCATAATGCCAAATGCATCTTAGTCAAACTTCAGAAGTCTCCATAGCCTTTAAGTCTCAATATTACTCAAGAGTCCAATGTCCAAAGTTTCTTTTGAGACGTAAGGCAATCTCTTGCTCCTGACCTCATTAAATCAAAAATAAATTACATACTCAACACACAATTGCGAAGAATACATATTATTCCAAAAAAGAGGAATAGAAGCACAGTGAGAAAAAGGCTAGATCAAAACAAGACTGGAGTCCTAACATGGCAAACACTAAATCTCTGTGACTCCAAATCCCATATTTGGGTCTTTAGTATTCCTTCCAGCTTGGTTGTCTGCAACATACATCTTTCTCTTGGGCTGCTTTGCTCCCTGTATAAAGCTCTCCTTGACAGATGTCTTACTGCTCTGGCATGTCCAACATCTTGGGGTTTCTACCACAACCCAGGCTTCACCTTCACAGATTCACAGGCCCTTCTATTGAGGATATCAACCACGTTATACATTGCTTGGACTCAATGGTTCTCTGAAATTGCAGAGGAAGAATCCACTACCCTCTCAGTCTTTCATCTTTCTTGTTTCCAAAAACATCAGGATGTGCATGACACTGCCGAGGTCAGGTCTGCTGCTGGCTTGAGATGGACCCTGCCCCACCTGGACTACATTTACAGAAGTTTTTCCCAGCCATCTTTTCTTCTCCTTTGTTTTTGCCCTGCTTACTTTTTCAAATGTAGACTTCCCCCAAAGAATTCATTAATAATCATTCCAACAGACTCAATACCTCAAGTATCATCAAATTTTTTCTACTAAAGAAATTACTTATTTAATTTAGCTTCAGGCAAGTTCTTGGGACAAGGGCATAATGCAATTAGATTATTTGACAAAATATCACACATATGGCCTGTAGTCCAACTGCTACCTCTTTGTTCTATCTCTGAAACGTCACAAACCAGGTCTCCCCTGTACACATTACTCCCAGAACTAGTATCTTGGGGGTTCCTATAACAATGCCTTGTTGAGCTCTGTTTACAGCATTCAACAGCTTTGCTTCCAAACTTCCAAAGCTCTCCATGTTCCTTCAAAAACCAATGTGCCCAGGTTCCTCACAGCAATGCTCCATTTTCTCTTATAGTCAATTTTCTTTTGCAGTTAAAAAGCAACTTAAGACATTTTGGGCATTGGCTCCAGAGGAAAGTCCATAATGGCAGGGAAGGAGCAGCACTGAAGCAAGAGTAGGAACTGAGCATGGCCATCCCCATCCACACACAAAGTGGAGAGAAGGGGCAGGAACTGATGCATTTCCTCCAGTAAGGCCCCACCCAACACTGCCATCACTTCCCCAAATAACATCCACTGAAGACCATGTGTTCAAATACATAAGCTCATAGGGGACATTTCTCATTCAAGCCACCATAGCTCCTGTTAACCAGTCTAATCTTAGCTAAGAAAAACAATCACTTGCCTCCATAAAGTTCCTATCTGAATGCCATAGAATAGTAATTCATTCTAGAATCCTTACTCCAGTGGTCTTTTCAACATACTATCTTCTATTTCATTAGATTACCTCATAATGGTAAATGTACATGGTTCATTCACAGTTCAGCCAAAAATGTTAGATTCCTCCTCAAGTCTTTTTCCTATAATCCTACAAACAACTTTCATGGTACTGGAGACAGAAGACAAGGTCTCATGCAAGATAGACTTGTGCTCTACCACTGAGCTATATGCCCAAATCTCTTATTTGGTTGTTGTTGTTGTTTGTTTGTTTGTTTGTTTTTTCTTTTTTTTTTCTTTTTTGGTGTTTTGAGATAGGGTTTCTCTGTATAGCCCTGGCTGTCCTGGAACTCACTCTGTAGACCAGGCTGGCCTCGAACTCAGAAATCCGCCTGCCTCTGCCTCCTGAGTGCTGGGATTAAAGGTGTGCACCACCACTAACCGGCCTCTTGTTACTCTTTAAGACAAGGTCTCATTATGCTGCTAGGCTCATGTTCTTGAACTTTCTACTGAAATCCTCCTATCTCAGCTCTGTAAGTAGCCGAGACTATAGACCTGCACTAGCAGGTCCTATTCCACAACACTTTACACTTGCTTTGTTGTAGATCTAGAGTACAGTCTCTCTCTCTCTCTCTCTCTCACACACACACACACACACACACACACACAGATCTCCTGACACTAAACTTCAGATTTCTTAGGTGAAGGCCATATAGCTCAGTGGGAGATACTTTGCTTAGCATGTTCAAGGCCTACCGTTTGGTCCCTGGCACTGTAAAAAGAAATAAACTATACGTGTCTTAAGGCCCAGAATTCCAAAGGTATGTTCTTTGTTTAATAAAAGATGGGGAAGTCTCCTTCCTATCTGAAATGACAATTTTACTCAGTTGAACTCTACTTGTGTCTCTTTTAGGCCTTCTTGATCATCATTCGTGAAAGTATGGCACATACTCTGGTATCATGTCTGATTAATAGTCAATGACTAGCATTTCTCTCCAGATACAATTTCTAAGTCCTTTAATTTCTGTATAACAAGATCAAGTATTATAAGTACCTAAACCTTATCCTACTTAAACTATAAATATTATTCAACCCACTCTTTAAACTTAAACTTCACAAATCAACAAGTACTCTAACCATCCGATAGGAAAAGCACCTATTAATACTGAGCTGCTACTCCAGACGACTGTAGAGGGCAGCAGAGCAACACAAGTCCTCAGAGAAAACCCTGATCTTAAAATACATCAACATTAAAGCTTTGGAGGACAAGAGGCTTATGGAATGTTATAAAATTTTTTGAGATATATAGATAGATAGATATAGATGGATTTTATATATATATATATATATATATATATATATATATATATAATCCATGTACCTAGGTGGATTATATACAAACGAATGCATGACTTCAAAATAGGCACCATAATTACTAATTACTTCCAGTGTTAAATGAAAAGGTTTTCTCACTAAAACTATGAAAATAACCTATTTTTACTTCTGAACTATCTTCTTAGATACAGAAATAAAATACCAAACTTTAACCAGGCAGTCCTGTTTTTCTAAGACATACATGTTCATTACTATTGCCAATCCTAGACTTTACATACCCCCTTTTTTCATTTCAAAACCGGTCAGGTATAGGGTCTATAGCAACTTTAAAAAAAAGAGAGAGAACCTTTTGACACTACACTAATATACAATAAACAAAAAACTGCAACTCCTTACTGACATTTTATGTTAAATTTCATTCTGTTTAAATGTTGCTTGTAAATGAAAAAGCTAATATAAAAATCGATATTCAATACGAATGTGTTAATGGCATGTTTTTAGAGTCTTATGCTAGTTATTTGTTTATCTCTTTCAAGTTTTACAAGAATTGCAAGAACTCAGAGTAGCTATGTCAGCTATTAACATAAGCACACTTCCAAGTTAGTGAGAAAATGCTGCTGCTGTAACCCTGCACACTTAAACCAAGGTTCAAGTGTTCTCTGTGCGCATTACACCACCCCACTCTGAAGCATAATCTCTTCAAAAACAATTAAGTAAAAGGTATTTTAAAAAAAAAAGTTTTTTCTAAGTAAAGGACCTAATCAATTTCTAAACCAGTTAAAATCATTTTACCAACTGCCCTAGCATTAAGTTGAACTTAGAGCCATCAACAATTATCTTTAATTTAAAATCAAATTGAATCCACAATGACAAGACCATTATGAAATGAATTTTAACCATTATGAAATTAATTTTAACCTAACTCAGTGTAGCTATACTTAAGAAATTGTATTCTAAGTCTTCAAAAACAATGGTCCAAAATATTTTGTAAAGACAATCATTTCTATCACACCCAATTCACAGAGTAACTTGTTTAAAACTAATCTTGTCACAGTTTTCCAGTCTGCATTCATTATACTTTTGTTCTCTGACGAGTGCAGCTCATTCTTAATTTTCTTTTTCTCCATTACTGACTTGAAGGGCTAGCTCTACGAACAGCCTATTCTTAGGTTTTCTACTTGGTACTTTCACGTCTTCCCCCACGCCCAACAGCAGCTCTGAAATATTTGCATTATAAGATAACATGCTACCAATCATAATTTTACCCACTTCCTGAGCACCATAACTATATGCCCCCACTGGACGCTGTTTAAACTACATCCACACTACTTTAAAAACCCATAGCTGTTTTACAATACCAATGAAGAACATTTACATTCCTCCAAAAGGGCAATTTTGAACCTCTTCAAATTCAAAATGGGTATAGCAATGAGAAACCAACAGATAAAACAAAACAAGCCACAGTGGAAAAATCCTGCAAGTAACAAAGCTGAGCCTATCAATCTTCCCTAGTTTGCACCTCAAATTTAAAATACATCTCAACAGTTCATATCTCCTTTAACATATTTTGTACAGTATAGCTTTTATAACATAATAAGTGTTTCATAAAAAGAATAGTTAAAATAGATTGCTTCATGAAGCAAGTTCTTAGACCACTAATAGTCTAAAGCACTCTAATGTGAACTTTTGTGTGAGAGGTGTTAATTATATAGTGTACACCCTTGCCAATTCCCAAATACATTAATCATGGTATTTTCTTCCTAAGACGAACGGTCCATGAAGACCTCCTCCCAACACTATTCTGAACATAAAGCTACAGGAAAATGGACTTACACTCTCACTGTATGTGAGCAGTTGTGAGGGACGCCTTAATGAGGAAAGCCATTCTTACAAGTTCTTAAGGGTATAAGTTGGTAGAACAATGTGATTTTAGACCCAAAGAGGATAATGTACATCAGAGACCATTTATAGTTTACTGCCTCTGTGTCTGAAGTGGTAGCCGTCAGCTACAATACATCTCACTACTAAGTGTGGCTTATTCAAATTGAACCCACCTGTAAGTGGGTTCAAAAAAGGCCAACAAGACTTCAAAAACAGTAACATAAAAATATCTACAACTTTAATATCAATTATATGCTAAAATGGCATTTGGTTATCTCATGCCATGTTTACTTTTTAAACCTTTAAATGTAATGTTAGGAAAACAAAATTATGTAGGTCCTATTACACCGTATTGTACACATGTGCACTTAATACTAAACTTGATTTTGTTGCTAAACTCTTGAAGTAAGGAAACTTGAGTGCCCCACACCCCCACCTCATGCAAACACATGCAAATACAGTAAAGTGATAGAAGATGGCGCAGTGTATCTCTTTCAGAGTCTGCTCACCTGGTCAGGCTGTAAATAAAAAGGCTGCAACAAGAGGAATCATCTGGGGGAAGACTAAAAGAGTCTCTCAAAACACTTCAGAACTCCATGCTGTCCAACTCACAATACAACAGTTCTCCCCACTTACACGATCAGTACAACGAACGGTAAGCAATCAATAAGACTACAAGAAAATGAGCCTACTCTAGTTGGAAGTAAACTCGTAAAAACCATAACATAAGCATAAATTATCCTTTCTAAGGTAATCATAAAATATGCAATATAGAAGTATCAGGACAAATGTGAGGCAATCCTCACGGAAGTTTTAAGTTGATGACCTATAAGAGAGCCATTTAGGAAAAAAAAAAAAAACACACACACACACACAAAAACTTCAAGTCCACCCTTAAAAATGATTTCAACAAACCTAAATGAATGAACTGTCAGACTCTACTAAAAAAAATAAATAAAAAATCGTACAGGGAAGGGAGAAGGCTCAGTTGTTAAGGTGCTTTTCATGCAAGTAAGAAAGAGTACTGGGGTTCAGATCCCCAGAACCCACATAAATAAATGCTGGGAAGTTTTAATTGCAACCTTGGGAGGAACAGGCAAAGGGGTCTCCAGGCGGGCCAGATCAGCCCTGCCTTCAATTCAGAGACCTTGTCTCAATGCATAATGTAGAGAATGGACAGAGACTGTCAATCTCTACCTCTGGCCTCCATGTTCACACCCACATACATGCACCTACATAAATATGAGCACCCATACACATGTGGACATATATACATATTAAAAAATACATAAGCTGGGTGTGGTGACAAATGCTTTTAATCCCAGTACCTGGAGGTTAGAGGCAAACTGGAGCTCTCCAGTTCGAGGCCAACCTGGTCTACACAGTGAGTTCCAATCTAGACATATCTACAAAGTGAGACTTTGTGTCCAAAAGACAAAGAAAATAAGTAATTTTTAAAAATTAAGATCATGAGCATAATGAAATTCAGTAAAGTATATGTGTTTAAGAATTAGAGGGCGGGGCTGGTGAGATGGCTCAGTGATTAAGAGCACTGACTACTCTTCCAGAGGTCCTGAGTTCAATTCCCAGCAACCACATGGTGACCTACAACCATCTGTAATGGGTTCCGATGCCTCTTCTGGTGTGTCTGAAGACAGCTACAGTGTACTCAGATACATTAAGTAAATCTTTAAAAAAAAAGAATTAAAGGACAATTTTAAGCAAAAATATATTTAAAAACCAAAAGTATGACAAATTAATGGTGTTTGGATATTCGAAGTGTTTTCTGAATGCTTGACACACAGAATACTTAAAATTCTATTATCGTCTTAAGGATTATTTTTCCTCTAATTTACATAATAGTAATTATTAATTAAATGTCTTAACTTTTGAAAAATCATATAGCTCTGTCAATTTTTATGGAGACTAAGAGTTAACATAATAATCTATAGAAATATACTTACTACTTTTAATAGCTAAATTACAGAATGTCAAAATTCTGTTTTAAATAAGACTATTGTAGCTAGCTTCTCTTCAATTTTTAATGACTAGCAATAACTAGAAAGCTTAATTTCTTTAACTCTACAGATATGCAAGATGCATCATCAAAATTTCTAAGCTATTTATACATATGTATATGTATGTAAATGTAAGTTGAACATCCATTATCCTCAAAGCTGAAATTCAAAATGTTCCCAAATAAATATCTTTGCACATGCCACAAGTAGAAAATACCATACTATGCACAAAGTTACTAAAAAGATTGTATGAAATTACCTTCAAGTTAAGTGCATAAGGAATATAAGAAACTTGCACACATTAGATCAGCCCTTCGTGGTCTCTACCCACTTCACCTATATGTATATCCCAGTACTCAAGTCTCAGGTCAAGAGAGATGGCTCAGCAGTAAAGAGCATCTGTTGCTCCTGTGGGGAGCCAGGTTCAGTTCCCAGCACCCATATGGTTGTTCACAACAATTCTCATCTCCAGTTCCAAAGGATCTGATTCCCTCTTCTGACCTCCATGAGCACCAGGCACATGTGAGATTCACAACAAGCAAGCAAATCACTTTCACATAAAATATTCTAATATTTTTTATCTTAAATCTGAAACATACCTGATCCCAAGCATTTCAAATTAAGAGTCTCATGACACAAACAAGGCAGGCATAAATAGGGTGTGTCAATAAATATACATTATAAAAGCACATGAAGCCCACTCCATAGCTATGTCTCTTTCTGATGCTGGAGATAGAGGCAAGGTTTTATTTTATTTGCTTCTAAACTTGGCTGTCATTCCAATAACTCATAAAGACCCTAACCTGATGCCACAGAAACAGAGCAGTGTCCAAACTGTGTCTCCCTTCCCTTCTCCACCCCACACGTTCAATATAATCACTAATTTTCGAAGTGATCCTATGGAAACTTGCCAAATCTTAAAACACATTCAACATGGCTAAGGGAGGATTTAAGTAGTTTCCACACTAATACACATTTAATTTGACTACATTCTAGTTTTCTGAAACAGCTAGCTCTTTATTTATATAGTATATATAATAAATATTTCTGATTATGTTATACAGTCATAAACATGCAAAATATCAATTAATTAGAAAACTCTATTTGGGATTAACAGTCACCTAATCCAGGACTGACAGTTTATAATATACAATGTAATAAAGGCTAGCATGCATGAGCTACCACACCCATGTAGTCTAAGTGTTTTAGTTAAGTTATCCTAAGAACCATATTAGTAAGATATGTAACCTGCCAATTATTAATTTTTAATAAGTGGCAGTCTTCATTCAGAATCAGATTGACTTTTTAGTGACTAAATCCTAATTTCAGTGAGAGGGTGAGGAAAGGGAGTATGAAGGAGAAACAGACTGATATTATGTCACTAAACTGTCTAATTTCACGAAGACTTGACTCAACTGATTTTTAAAAGTGATTTTTAAGAGTTAGGATGTAGCTCAGTTGTAAATGTACTTGCTTAGAATATACAATTCCCTGGATTTCATCCCTAGAGAAATATACACACATCCACACATACATAGAACAACAAAGTGAGTTTTGCCCTCATCTAGGTCAGTTTACCTAATGTTCTCCTGTCCCCTTTAGACCAGACTCACTTAGAAACTCAGAGGATCTCATACACATCTCTACAGAAATGCTAAATTCCCTGCCATCTCCTCCCTTTCTGTCTATGTGAATGCTGCAAGCATGCTGTGGGTAACACACTGCCAACTCCGCATTCCCAAGTGCTTGGAAGTCCCTTAAAGTATGCAAAGTGTTTTTAAAGATTTGCTATTATATGGTAGCTTATTTGCCACCACCTTCTAAACATTTGTCATAAGACAAAAGCCTTGGTCAAAGGCAGAGTGACAATGGCAGAATCCCAAAGACAAATGTTCCTAGAAGGGGCAAAACTTCACCTTCTAACTCTTATGTGTCACACTCCTGCTAAAACAATGTTCTCAACTTCCCAGGAAAAAATGTAGGAAGAAAGAGTGAGACATATACAATCTATCAACTGATAATTATGATCACAAAGGAATATGGAATTTCGGACTTAAAGAAAATAGGTTTGAGTCAGATATCATAGAAACTTGGTGGTCCCTTAGACCTTATCACTAGAAATGTCTTAGACTTTAAAACACTGGCAATTTCTCCACCGCTGAAGCTCTTATTTAAAAACTTCAGCTCTCAAAGCATAAATGTGGTTGCACACTTACATAATCCCAAAATTTAGGAGGGTAACAGGTGGATCAGGAATTTCAGGCCAATGTCAACTACACAGTGAGACCCTGTCCCCAATCCCCAGGAGATAAGTTTAGCTGTTCAAATGAGAAGGTGTACAGTCCCCAAATACATACCAACTCTGGCATTTACATATTTTTTTTTCAAAATATATGGTCTACCAGTAATGAGGGATATTTTTAGCAGTCACATCAACATGATGTTAACCACACCAACTAATGCAATGCTAAATTTAAACAACTTATCAAAAAATTTTAAACTGCAAGTGATAAAAGAAGAACATGATTAACAATCAGGTCGGGTCATCTTTTTAAAGTCTAAAAATCAGCTCTATAACTGAGTCCATTCAATCATTCAAACTGAATCTTTCAAACAGTAGGCATGAGCCAAATCGTGTTAGTTCTGTGGAATGCTAATATTACTATCATTCAGATATCAACAGGTTGCTAGCAAGGGAAATTTAAAAAGCTGACATAAAAATTCTGTTTCTATACTTACTAAGTCAAGACAACTGTGTCCTATTCAAAGACTGTTTTCTAAAATAGAGGCTGATAAAAAAAAGTGTCGTAAGCACTTGCAAATTAGGGTGTTATAACACAAGCCCAAAAAGGCAGCCCTTTAAACGAGGAGGACACAGTAACATGGCTACTATCTGTATCTCCAACAGCAAGTAGAGTTGACTCTAAAGACTCCCATACAGACAGACCTCCTCTAAATCAGTGTGCTTCCCTACACTGCTTAGTTTATTGGGCTCAAAAATAACTCATCACCCTTCTCCCCTAGAACACCATAAAGGATTTCCTTAAAATGTATTTTCTTCTATGTAAAAACTAACGTTTGCTCCCAGAAGTAATCAACAACTCACTGGCATAGCCACGATGAAGTTACCAATATAAACTCTATTTTCTGCATCAACTTTTGCATCACTTCAGTCTCCCGTTGGGTTCTGTCTAGACAAAAAGCCCTCTAGACCTACAAACACCCCTTCAGTACTTACCACAAACTAAGTCACCACAGTAAAATGCTTGTACCACCCCCCACTTCCAAGTATCCTGGAACTGAAAGCAAAAGGATCATCAACGAGCCTCCTTAATGGCTCATAAGAACAGCATACAAATTAAATCTAAATTTACTATTACCTTAAAAGGGGGCTAAAAACTTAAACTTAAAGGGCTAAAAACTGTTGTCTCAGGACCAAACATCTGCGGAGTGGGGATACGGAAACTGGACTAGATAGCATGTCGTTTATCACAAAGCACTCCATGTAAATCCAAAGCTTGCCTTACAGCACTAGAAATGTACTGAAATTCTCAGTCTGTAAGTGGCACTCAATCTCAACATAATTTCCTCTCCCTCTGAACCAACTACCCTGACTCATCTACCAGTAGTAGACTTTCTTTCTTCTGCATCATAGCACTAAGGAAATTTGTACACATCTCTCCCTTATAATAAAGTCTGGTAGAACATCAGCTTTAAGATTTCATATGCACTGAGAACCAGTGTCTGAACAATCTAAGTTTTATTCCTCCATCTTTCCTGTCAGCAATCCTTAAATGAACAACACCTTGCGGCATTTTGATATTACCCAGACATTCAATCTCCTAAGACTGGTAGTTTTATTTCACCAAATCAGTGCTGTCCACTGATTATCACGTCCACTTCTCTGGCATGAAAAGTAAATTTATCATTTTTTTTTAAATCTTCCTTTAAAAAGCAGGTATCTAAACTCGTCTCAGTTTCCGGGAACAGAACTTACAAAGAGATTAGTCCTAAATCTGGAATAAAAAAGCAAACCGGAGAAACCCGAGGCTACTTGTTTCAACAGCCAAGAGACAGTAGATGCAATATGTATTCAAAAGGTAAATCCTGAGTCCCTGAGAACAAGGTTTTCTTCTAAAATAATAAGGGGCTGCGTGAAGGACGTCCAACAACTGGAAGGCGGCGTGCGGGTACCATCTGGGATCAACCCAATAATCCAAAGGTTGCCAGGGCACAAATCGGGCTGGAAGGGGATGAAGGCGCAGAGTGGGTTTTTAAGATGGTGCCTTCCCCCGGAGGCGTGGACCCGAAGGCTTCAGTGCGTCGGGCTAGTGTCCACAGGGTTTCCGGACTTGCAGCTCAAGTTTCAACTGGGAGAAAGGAGGAGGCGGCAACATGCATCCAGGCATCCTAACCTCAGCCCAGAAGTCCGCGCTCTCCGCTTCGGCGCATCAGCTCGGAAGTAACGGTTCCCGGGGCACGCGGGGCTCCGCGCTCCGAGCTCCACCGCCAGCCCTGGGGGCCCAGCGCGACGACCCGCGCGGCCTCGGGGGCAGGAAGCCAGCGGTCGGCGCCCTGTTCGCTCTCCCTGCCCTTCCCGGGCCTCGCCCGGGGCGCGGCGAAAAGTTTCCAGGCAAAGTCCGCGGCGGCCGCTCGCGCAGCCAACCGCCCGGCACAACCGCCTCGCCTAGCCGAGCCGCCCGCGCCCGCCCCGCTCTGCCCCTCGCTCGCCCGCTTCACCTACCACAGAGCCGGGAGAAGAGAAGCAGGGGAATGAGCAGCAGCAGCAGCGGCGGCGGCGTCGGGGCCGGCAGCAGCAGTCCGGCCGCGGGAGAACACGCCGAGGAAAGTTGTGCTTTGCCGCCTCCAGGACACAACGGGGCCGGGCCCGGGGTCCGCGCCATGCCCGCCTTGCCCCGGCCGACCCGCTCGCCCGCGCCCCGGCGCCTCAGGCTCTGGGTGGCGGCGGCGGCGGCGGCCGCGGCGCGGAAGGGCCAGCGCGCGTGTCCTCAACCCCCGGCTCCTGCGCCGTCGCCGCCCGCCGCCACTCGGCCGAGCGCTCGCGGCTGCCTTGACTCCGCCGTCGCCGACGCCACTGCCGAGGCTGAAGCGGGAGCCGCCCGCCGCCGCCGCCGCCGCCACTCCCCTCCCCGCGGTCCCCGCCCGCCGCGAACTCCTGGGAACTCGGAACGCACCACCCCGCCCTGCGGAAGGGGGAGCCGCCGACCCTCACTACCGGGACGAGCCCGCCCTCCCTGCAGCCCGGCTGCCTGGACGCCTAGCCGCCCGCCGAGTCTCCTCCCACCCTCTCTCCCCACTCGCTCCTCCCACTTCAAAAAAAAAAAAAAAAAAAAAAAAAAAAAAAAAAAAACTTCATCCACTTGGAAAACCGGGTTTCTCCCGAGGCTAAGCAATCTGGACCAGGAAAGGCGGCCCCGCCCCTCGGCCCCGCCTCGTCTCCCCCCTCGCCTGCGCTTGAGATGGTCTCGTCCACTCCGCCCCTCGCGGGGCCGGGGCCGCCGGGGCACACCGAGGCGCTCTGAGGCGGAGGGCTGCGGGACTCCCAGTCCTGCCTTTCTCTCCTCACGAGTGGCGCGGTTCCCCAGCGGGACCGGTGACAACCATAGGGGGAGGGGCTCGGGAAAAGCAAGATGCGGGTACCGGCTCTCCGCCAGTCGGAGCGGGTGGTGCCTAATTTGGGAAGCTGGATGCCGCGGGGATGGACCAGCCTTCTCCCTCCTCACCCAGGCGTGGGGACTGAAAGGAGACTCTCCACTCCTCCCTCCTCCCCAGGGGCATGCTGGCTCTCCTCTGTCCCGGCCCTACGTTGGCCTAGGCGTTTAGCCTTCTTTTTTTTTCTCTGGGAGGGAGGCTTGTTGGAAGGGTCAGCGGAGCTGCCAGAGGACAGGAGGGGCCCCGGAAGGTTTGCTCTCTAGCTCTTGCTTCTCCTGGGCTGCCCGCTTGTCCACTTTCTGCACCAGGCGACCGGCAACAGGAGGCCATGGATTTCTCCCATGTGAGGGCTTCGAGTGTGGTCTTGTTTTCTCTTTGATCATTCTCATGTTCGCACGTGTAATTTTATTTTCTCGCTTGTTTCTCTTCGAGTTTCTCAGAAAAGTGACCTCGGGAAGTATTAAACATTTACCCTTAAGAGGAGCGTCTGTGATTCACCATAACCTTCCCTCAGCCCCCTAAAATCTTGTCTGCCCTGCCCTGCCCTGCATCTACCCGCCACGCACAGTAAAAGTGACTTGACCTTGAAGCCCCAGTTACTGTAGGGGAAAGGAGATGGATGAACAGTTTGGGCTATCTGCGGAGGCGGTGGAAGCGGAGGACACCGTCCTAAGGCCGGACACGTTTAATTTCATGTTGGTCCTACCATCTCCACCAGATAGCTAAAGATGTGCTCCAATTAGAATAACATCGGCCATCCAGAGAGGAGCCTGTGGCAGCTAAAATAAAGCTTGCCTGGTGCCCACGACGCTGTGCTCAAGACTTTGAATCACCGGGATCTCCTCTTAACACACTGATTTATGATGGTTTTTACTCACCTCAATAGCAGCCTATCCAGGCTCTCTTCTTTTTTATCTTGTTCCCAGCACTGGGGCTACTTGTATTCATTACCTCTGCCCTCTTCCCCTTCTTTCTCCCTCCATCCGCCTGCCCCAGTCTTCTTCAATCACTGCTTTCTATCACCTATCCACCTATCCTCAGGATTCACTTATGAATAAACCTGGCCCTGCATTGCTGGGGAGATCCCCCGATGATGCTCATAATTGACAAAATGTAGCTATTGTGACATCCCTCAGCTGTGCTGACACCACTGTTTCCCTTGAGAACACTTCTTCCCCTGTTTTCACATTCCCTAAATCTAATTTCACTGCTAAATTTAGACAGAGCCCACTGCTGCAACTACCAGCTAATTATCTGTTTAGATAGCACTTTAACACGTTGCTGCAATTCAGTTAAATGTTAACCAAAATTTTAATATTGTTAGCCAATTTCATTTCCCCAGTCTTCTCCGGATGGTTCCAGATTCCAGGAAAAATAATTTAGCTAACATTTTTAAAGGTGCCAAAGGCTTAATTCAGGGGCCACTGTACAATCTGCTGCAAAGACTATAAGGAATTAACAGGTTGAGGCTATCTCAAAAGGGTGATATGGATCTTTTAAACATTCCTCTATATATGGAAACAGTGGATAGTAGCTTGCTATGGTTATTTTCTCTCACATAAGTGAAGCAAAAACGTGGAGAATGTACTTACAGACGTGCTATAATGAATAAAAGAGCAATGTGCTGGTGTTTTATGTAAGTGCACGCATTATGTGCTAATAATAATAATTTGTGTTGATGTGGCATCTTCAGCCAGAGATGTCAAAGCACATGTTCGTATCACAGGGAAGGTGGCAATTACTATTATCCCTGCTTGACAGTTGGAGGAACCTAGACACAGAGGTTAAGTGTTCTGCCAACCCTGCCAGCCAGCCATGTGCAGTTTTTTTTCTGAGTTGTTTGTTGTTTGTTTTTTCTGCCAGAATTTCCTTCTTGCCTTCCTGTGAGCACTGCTGAGCCCTCAGGATTTCTTTTTAAGTAAAAACTTTACTTAGGCAATATGATTTTCTGCTCTCCAAATGTCTAGTCTGAGATTACTCTACTTTTCCTGATGAACATTATTACCACACACAACAAAAGATTTTCCATTTCACAGTAAAACTTTTTTTCCTCCAAAGACTAGGATTATTGATTTTTTTAAAGCCTTTAACATGAGAACATTATTGGGCTTCATACAAATTTCAGTTGTCTAACTTTACAGATAAATTCCCATTAAGAATATGGTTGAAGAAATAATCATAACTAATTCATTAAAATTGTTTGATCCCATTGCATATTGGAATATATATTTGCATGTTAGGAGAAACACCTGAAGAAAAAGCAACACAAGCCTAATGCCAACAAGAGTGTCATTATTTCAGGTTAAGCATCGAGGGGGCTCAATCCCACTTTTAGTTAAGACCTTTTGCCAATTATCAGTGTTCACTAACTCTTAACTAAAAAACAGATTTTTCTATTCACAGTGAAGTAATTATGAGGAGTACTGGGGATTTTAAATTGGTTCAAAAGTTTGAGAGTAGTAAAATCCTCTGACAAAACAAGTCCTTTGTGGTTGGACACTATATGTTAACCAGTTGTCCCTATCATCAGTAGTCACATTTAAGAGGCATTCCTTTTCCCTAGTGGGTGAACAATGGTTTATAGAATGTTTGAACTTTGGTACCATGTAGACCCTTTAGGTGATGGGAGCCACTTAGACTGCCAGGCTTCTGACAATTGTGCAAGTGACTACAAGCAAGGTGCAAAGTCACAAAAGTCTCTACCACTCTCAGAAGTTTCAACCTCCTATCAAATGCAATTCTTCTTATTAAAAAGATCATTATTTTGAACCACCTCCGTTTCCTGAGGTGATTGCTCAGCTTTCACTTTATCATTGAGGTTGTCATGGATGCCTCCATGCCATTCTGTCCACTTAATTCAGTTCATCTTCTCCACACACACAATGTATAATGTCTGCTGTCATTTCCCCTATAAGGGCACACAAGTTCCTTCCTATTTTTTCACTATTAATATGGAAGCACTTGGAAGAGTACCATACAGACCCCAGACTGGATGGTTAAATAACCACCATAGCAACATGGCATAACATACTCAAATTCCTGTCGAATGGTTTAAAACAATTCAATAGAAGTACATTAAAATTTTCAAGACTCTATAGCATGTGTTGATCATGTTGCATATTTGAGATAGAAAAGTATTCTGACAATTTCATAATACTTTGATTTGATTTTTGATTGTCATTAATGATACTTTTATTTTATTTAATGTGTGTGTGTGTGTGTGTGTGTGTGTGTGTATGTTTGTGTTATATTTGGGGGATGCATATGTACCTGCATGCGCATGCACATGAAGGCAGGAATCAATATTGGATATCTTCCTCAATACTTCTATTTTTTTGAGACAGGGCCTCTCACTAAACTGGAACTCATCAAATGAGCTAAACTTTCCTAACCAGGGAGATCTAGAGATTCTTCTGTCTGCTTCTCCAGCACTGGGAAAACAGGTTTAGTTCTTAGTTCACAGGTGTTTGGGGATTGTTTTGTGCCCTATTCAGATGCTGATTGCTGTGGCCAGAGATCTGGTTGCAGTCTGAACACTGGCATTGTCATGCTATTTGCCACATCTCCTGTTTCTAAGATGCGTAAAGATTGTTTTCCATCACCTCTGATTCCTTAATAAAGAGCTGATCAGCCAACTAGCTGAGCAAGAGAGAATAATAGGGCGGAATTTCCAATCCCAGTAGGGGTCTGGAGAAAAAAAAAGGGGGGGGGGGATGCAGCGGGGGAGGAGGACCAGAAAGATTCACTTAGATAGAGTGAGCCAGAGCAAGACCAAGAAGCTAATGCCACAAGGCTGACAAATAGGCCAGGCCAGCAGAGATCTAAACTCAGTTCCTCATGTATGCTCAGAGAGCACTTTACTGATTGAGTCAGCTCTGGTGCTGTGTTTTCAACTGTTGTCTCTCGGCTGCACACTCCCAAAATTCTGCACTCTGGTTTCCTAATGCTAGGGCTACTATTCTGCAGTCTACAGACTGGCTTCCTGGTAGGTTCTATAATACATCACTGGATTCCAGGGCTTGCTTCTTTCCATTTGTGGCTTCCAACAGCACCCCCACCCCCACCCAGTGATTCTACATTATCTTGTCTTTAGGACTTACTTCCAGACGTTCAGTTTTACACTATACGTATCAGACTCTTCCCGGCCTTTCAAAGCTACCTGCCCCGGCGAAGCTCCTCCCATTCATCTCTCAGAGGAGCATTCCCCAGCTCAGAATCTCTTTTCTGAACTTCTGAGCTCGATGATCCAAACTTCACCCTTTGTTTCCTGGACTCTAAAGGCAATAACTTCCTTCCTACCAGATAAAGCCCTATCTCTAGGAGATTTCATGTGCCCCTTCTTAACCTCAAGACTCCTCCAACCCCTTTGCAACACCCTCCTCTGTGAATCTCTTCCCGTTAAATAGTTTGGGCCTCCATCATCAGACCCCAAGTGATGCTCAGTTTTTTTCTACAATTGTTTCTTTACATTTTAACTTATAGAAGTTGTTTTTATCTATGTAAAACTGTTGAAACATCACAGAACCAACATTAATCCATCAATAAATATATTTTAAAAAGCTGCAAGTCCAAAGAGTAAAACTTTCTATTTCCTTGGCAGAACACAACATTTAACAGAGGTGATCTTGGAAGCAGTGAAATGATGTTTTCCTTTAGTAATATACACAGAGGTCTTAGTTGTTGTGTTTTTTTTAATCCAGATATGCTAAAAACCAAACACGAACTTCTCATTTTATGTGCCTTGGTGATTTATTTCATTTATACATGTTGGCTGAACTTATGAGTCATTATGGGAATAATAGATTATTTGGAAAAGAGTTGGACTCCTCAAGCCAGCAGGGACAGCGTGCACAGGTCGTACATATGACTACTAGTCAAACGTAGTCGGCCTCCCTACCTGAGGCAGCATTCCAAAGAATATCGTTTAAAAAGAAACAAATCCAAGCAGAAAGAACTATGCTACAAGACTGAGTTGTTAAATAATAAAGTAGGTTGGATTAACAGGTATCATTGAACTAGCCCTAATACTAGTGATAGTATTCATTCATTCATAGATGCATACTGTAAAGGAACAGAGAAAGGGGCAAAGTTCTACTTAAGAAGACTGGGAAATCTTCACAGCAAAAACAGCATTTGGGCCGGGTGTGGTGGCGCACACCTTTAATCCCAGCACTTGGGAGGCAGAGGCAGGCAGATTTCTGAGTTCGAGGCCAGCCTGGTCTACAGAGTGAGTTCCAGGACAGCCAGGGCTACACAGAGACACCCTGTCATGAAAAGAAACAAAAACAAAAACAAACAAACAAACAAACAAAACCAAAAAACATTTGGACAGTCTTAAAGTGTGGCCAGGAGTTTTCCTTAAAGATAAGAGAAAGGGGGCAAAGAAAAAAAAAAGAGGAATGACAGTTGGCAGTTCTAAGTACATGACATGTCACTATATGCTCTGGAAACCACAAGCATTTCTGTGCTGCTCTAGGGTAGAGGACAAGGGATATAAGACAAAAGATTAAAATGAACTCAGGTTGGCAGATGTGGTGGTTTGAATATGCTTGGCCTATGGGAAGTGACACTATTAGGAGGTGTGGCTTTGTTGGAATAGGTGTGGCCTTGTTGGAGGAAGCGGGTCACTGTAGGCAGGCTCTGAGGTTTCCTAGTGCTCAAGCTCCACCCAGTGCAGAAGAGAGCCTCCTTCTGGCTGCCTTTGATCAGGTTGTAGAACTCTCAGCTCCTTCTCCAGCACCATGTCTCCCTGCAGACTGCCATAACGATAATGGACTGAACCTCTGATACCATAAACCAGCCCCAATTAAATGTTTGCCTTATAAGAGAGTTGCCTTGGTCATGGTGTCTCTTCACAGTAATAAAACCCAAAGATAGCAGAGATTTCTGTTTGGGCTGTTGGGTTGGTTTGGCTTGGAGTTTTTGAGAATGGGTCTTACCCTGTAGCCCAGGCTGGGTGCGTACTCTTGGCCATCCTACGAAGTAGAAATTTAAGGGTTCTTGGGAAAGTCCATTAAATAATGAAAGAACATTTAGCTGAAGTGGACACAGGTGAAAGACTAAGGGAGCCTCCTGAAGGAATGTTTAGCTGAAGCAGACACAGGTGAGAGGATGTCCTGCTAAAGCAAGCACGTGAAAGGACACGTGATGAAGGAGTCTTTGCTAACAACATGCAAGTATTGGTCCACCTTACACTGCGTAGTTGAGCTGCATTTGTTGAGATTCCATAAAGAGAAATGCACCAAAAAACTTCTGGTAGTATACTGCAGTTTCTTGCCGCTTCCACAGACTGGGGCTGATTGACAGAGTGATGCCAGCTGAGAGAGACCCACATGCTGAAGCAAGTAATGTTTAGAGGGTATAAATAGGACTCAACAGTCAGTGACAGAGGTTGAGCTAGTCTTGCTTATAAAGTCAGCTATGCAATGCTTGTGGATCTCACATCTTTGCTGATCTTCGATTCCCTGAGAGAGACACAGCCTAGAACTTCTGGTGTTCCTTCTGGTCTCTCCTGCTGAGGCCGAGGCCTGGCTGTCTGTTAGTTGGTGCCACCTCTGGTGATTCATATTTGCTATCCTGATTCTACCAAACTGGATTGCTGATGTATCCTTGAAGTGTCTGCCACTGCCTGCTAACCTGTGAACTGAACTGCTGATTTCCAGACAACACAGACATGAGTTGCTCAAAGAACCTTTCTAAACAGGTCCACTTCTCCCGCATCCTGGGTAGTGGGCTAAAAGGGAAGTTAAAGAACCATCATTAAAAATAGGATTTGAAAAAAATTAAAGTTAACCTCCTACACACAAGTGATGGGACTATAGGTACAAGCTGATGTTCTAAATTTTGTAAAGAGGATTGGATTATATCTGAGATCGTGGGAACAATTGAAGAGTTTTGAGTAAGGGAATGACAAGATTTTTTTTTTTTTTTTTTTTTTTTTTTTTTGGTTTTTTTCGAGATAGGGTTTCTCTGTGTAGCTCTGGCTGTCCTGGAACTCACTCTGTAGACCAGGCTGGCCTCGAACTCAGAAATCCGCCTGCCTCTGCCTCCCAAGTGCTGGGATTAAAGGCGTGCACCGCTGCCACCTGGCCAATGACAAGATATTTTGCTAATGAAGTCAGAGAAAAATGGGAAGATAAAGGTGGTATTGATGTCACAACGATGTGGGGAAATTGCAAGTGGGAGCTTAGCAAGGGACTACATTGATTCTCTACATAAAGCTGTTTAAACATCATGGAGCAGCCAGTAATGAACATCACTCAGATGAAACAAAGAACACTTTAATTAAGACAGGCATGGAACTCTAGGCTTTTAATCCCAACACTTGGGAAGCAGAGGCAGGTGGATCTTTGTGAATTTGAGGCCAGATTGGTTGAGGGGGTTATGGAGAGAGAGAGAGAGAGAGGGAGGGAGGGAGGGAGGGAGGGAGGGAAGGAGGAGAGTGACAGAGACAGGGAGGCATGACCATCTCAAAAACAAAAATTAGGAAAAATTTTAGAGTCTTAAAACAAAATATTCTATCTCCGTACATTTAGGGCTGAATATGATATAAGTAGATAAGAGAATATGATCCTAATGCTGTCATCTTTAAATATAGTTCAGCATGCCAGCGTGACCCCAACCCTATTGTTGGCACTTCATAACTGTAATTTTGCTATGTTATGAGTCATCATGTAAATATCTGATATGCAGGATCTCTGACATGCCACTCCTGTGACAGGGTTGCAGCCGACAGGTTAAGGAGTGCTGCTATACACGATAGAGAGAGAGACAAGCCAAGGGATAAAAAGGATGTGAGAGGGAAAGGAGAAGCCCTGGAAGCCAGTGTAGAGGTGGGGGATGGGTAAAGACCAGTGACCCCCGTCATGGGGAAGAACAAACTACAAGAACTGCCACCATATAGTTGATGGTTTTATACATTATTAGGCAGTTTCAAGGTGAATTGTATTATCTCTAAGTCTTAATGAGCCAGCTCATATATTGCCTAATTTCTTTTCAACTGCCAATAATCAATAGGTGTTTTCTTAATAGAATGGAAAAGGAGAGGGACTAGACCTGGAGGTGCTTTTGCTGTTGTGTTTCCCTCACACTGAACTAAGAGAGCCCATTGTTACCATCCACAACAATCGATGCCTAGCAAGCATATGGACTATGTAGTTATCCTTTAAATTATCCTTTGATATGTAATCCACAGTGATAGTCAGAAGTGACTCCATGTTCACCAATCCAGAAATATGCACATACAGGTACATAAGTTGTAACTGATGCTAAAAGCCCGTTTCTGCCAGGGATTCAGTTCATAGTTTCCCAGTTTTTGATCTTGGGAAACTATGGGAAATTAGTAAGTTCTTGGGAAATTAGTAATTTCCCATAGTTTGGTAAATTACTAATTCTCTTTAGTTTCCTCATCGAAGGTAAAGAAAATGATTATTCAGCCCTCAGAGTATTAAGGCTACTTTAGTTTCTGTAACTGGTCTGAAACAGAACCCAAGATTTGTGATTGAGGTTGAGTTGTCATTAGCCGCTGAAGTATTTTAAAAATAAACTCAGTGATTTCTTGTTGATCACAGCAAACTGGGAGCAGTTATGGTAGAGATTTGGTTCCCAACGATGCCATTAAGATCATGAAACCTGTTCTGTTAAACTCTACCCATGATTAATAATAGTGTACATGATTTTTTTTTATGACATACAGACCTCATCAGTTCGCTTCAGGTAGTTTGCAGATGTTCCCATGACAATCTTCCAGATCTAGGGACACATGGGGTTCCATGGCCAAGGTGAAAGGTCTGTGGATGAAATTTGATTTACTACAAGGGCTGACTTCACAAATGGTGAGGGTCCCCTGAATTTTTCAGGAGGATACCGTGTCATCACAAGGATTCTTAAAAGTCAAGAAAGACAGAAGTGTCAGAAGATGGTGCATTAGAATGTTCAGAGGGAGCCGGGCAGTGGTGGCGCACGCCTTTAATCCCAGCACTTGGGAGGCAGAGGCAGGCGGATTTCTGAGTTCGAGGCCAGCCTGGTCTACAGAGGGAGTTCCAGGACAGCCAGGGCTGCACAGAGAAACCCTGTCTCAAAAAACAAAACAAAACAAAACAAAAAAAAAAAAAAAAAAAAAAACCAGACTGTTCAGAGGGAGGCTGTGTCCTGGCTTTGAAGATGGAGGAGAGAAAGGGAATTCACACAGAGGAATAGCGCACTGCCTAAAAGAGGGAGAAGGCAGGACAGCCCTGCCCACCTTGATTTCAGTCACATAAAAACCCCTGTTAAACTAACCAGCAAAACTACAAATCACTGTTGAAAGTCATTGTATCTGTAGTCATTGTCCAGCACCTTTCACCTCTTAATTACTTTGAGCAGTGTTCAGAAAGGCAGGGACGTCAGCTCAGTTTATTTCTGACCACACCGACCTATCTGCAAACCCTGTGCCATCTGCATTCCTAATCTTTGCCTTTGATCCTTTTAGGGCCACCATGACAGTAGGGATAAGTGACAGTAGTAAGCATCCTCATGTCTGCCTTTCTATTCCTCCCCTTCAAAACAAATGAAGCATGAATTAGTGTCTCAAAAATTTAAGATCTGTGTCTCCTCTCCGGAAGAACCTTCTGGGTTGGTTTGGTTTTCCACTTTGTTCAATTCATGCTTCCTAGAACAGGGCTGAGTCTATCTCCTCCTAGACCACTGTTCTGCAGCCTACATTTGACAACTCTGCTGCTGCTAGAATACTGTGTACACTCCCGTATTCTGCTTCTACTTCAACTACTTAGTTCTAGTGCTTCAATACATTTCACCATGTGACCTTTGGTCTTAGTAAAAGATGTCTGACTTAAGACATCATTCTAGCTAACTTAGCTTCTTGTTTCCTATAAATTATCAATGTCAAATAGCTCTCGATCTCCCAGGCTTTGTGTTCTGACACATCTCCCAGGTCACTACCCCCATCTGCCTTCCTATCCGGAATGGACGTCATGGCAAATTTTTCAAAAAACGCACTCAGCGATGCCTATGTGATTTGCTGTCCCTCACTAATGGCACTCAACATTCCTGCCCTAGGTCAAGTTGTTTGATAAAAATCTCAACCGTATGCCAAGTTTAATTCCTGAAATTTTGTTTTGCAAACTTCCACTTCAGTTTCTCAAAGCTATGCGACAATCTATTGTTGGTCTGATTGAGACCTTTGCAGCAACAGCCCCGTTTTTTTTCTCTTTCTTCTCAATCCTGCATGTGTTCCCCTCCGTTGTTTTTTTCCCTGAATTCCTTGGAAAAATATCGAGATGCTTCTGGATGATCTAGCAATCACCTTCTAATTTAACTGGCAACCCTTACTTCTGTAAAGTAATTGAAACATTCACTGCTGGGAACATCATTCCCAACCTCCCCCCACAAGTCACAACCTATGGATAATTATTGTCTCTGCAGCTGAGGAGGAAGGAAAAACCCCAAAGCAACTCACTTCTTAAAAAAATAGACCAACCGTTGGAATATTAGAATTTTATTTTAACCATTTACAGGTTTTAAAATATAACTCAGAGCCTGGAACCCAGACTCAAAAATACCAGACTGATGGTGATTCAAAGGCCGCTGAGGGTCTTTCTTACAGGAGCATAAGGCCAAAGCAGCTGGCCTAAGGAATAGAGAAAATTAGAGAAGCTACCTGCCACCTTCTCAGAGGCATCAGCGCTATTCGTTTCATGGAACGATAACTTCCTGGTTAGCTGCTGCCATTTGGTGTGGGAAAACATCGCTTTGGCACGGAATGTATGTAAATATTTTGGTAAGCAAACAGCTTTCATCATTGCTATGATCAACAAATCGCTGTGTGGGAATCTCAGGATTTGTTTTTGTCCTCCAGTGTTCTTTGTTTCACCAGAGCTCCTTCTCTTCAAGTCTTTCAGAGTCATGTCGTCTACCGCCTTGAATTGGTCTCCACAATTTGTCCCCATCTTCACAGTGACTTAAATTACTATAAAGCAGTTTAGGTTCCTGACAAATATAGAGACATGTTACTTTAACTTCCAAACAACTTTTACCCAGAAAAACTAATATGGCCTTTCTATCTCCGAATTAATAACATGAGAGAAATCCTTGAGGAGCTGACCCCTTTGCCTAACGGTAAGTAACTGTTCCGAACTAGTAAATGTTTTGTCCCTAGAAGGATTATTGGCAATGGATGAAAGAACTACTTTTTCAAATTCTGTGATAAAGGAGACACCTCATGTATCCAACAGTATTTAATCTAGACTGCACATGCTTCATTGGGTAGTCATGAATAAAACATATAGATCCTTCCTTCAATGACTTTTCAGGTTAGCATGTCAGGCAGATATTAAAAGAATAATGATGTAATTCATTACTTAGTCTCAGTTTTACTAATGTTATCAGGAAAGACACAGGACGACAGAGGATATGTATTGAGGAGTCCAGACTAATGTGGATCTAAATGGCTTTACTGATGAACTGCTATTTCCATAAAGACCCCTATGACACATTGGCATTACCTTTTCAACAACTTGCTGTGTGTGTGTGTGCATGCATATCATGAAAAGGTTGATGTAAGAGCCAGGCATGTGATTTGTTTGGAAAGTTAAGAGTGGGAACATATGCCTCCCAGTTCTACTCTTGTCTGTGCTCTCCTCTCAATCACAGGAAATGGAACTGTGCAAACTGAAACTTGCAGATTCTTTGGTCAACACTTTTTCTGTTCATCTATGGCATTGGGCAACATTGGCAGTGGCCATTAGAGAATAAAAGCCATTTATTTTCTTGTTTCTTGGGGAGCCTTTAGTAGCAGCACAAGACATAGTGTGGTCAACAGAGCTTTCTAGCAGCCTCTGTAGAAAGACAGGCACTGACTTAGCTCCAGCAGAGGCAAAGCAGGCAGCATCTCTGGTCTATGAAGGGGAGGGAAAGCTGTGAGCACCAGTCCAAGGAGGAAAGCAGCTTCCTGGTATCTCACTTGACAAAATAGTCTTTGGATATTGATTTTCTTGCTCTACAATGACTATCCAGCATAATATAATGACATATCTTATGTCTATTGATTTTTGCTTTGACAATTGCATGCACATATTTAATACATTTTGGTCATATGTTCTGCTCTCCTATCTTCCTCCCACCCCTACCAATCTGCCGTCCCCAAAGTCCTAATCCCATTTCAGTGTTATTCTACTTATTCACCTTTGCTTTGTGACTTACTGGGTTTAAGTAGGGCCTCTCATGAGTATAAGTATGGGAAGCTCTGCACTGGAATATGAGAAACCTCACCGGTGACTCCATCAACGTAGAGAATGACCTCTTCTCCTATAGCAGCCTTCTACTACCATTTACTCGAGGAGATGAGAATGGTGTGTGTGTGTGTGTGTGTGTGTGTGTGTGTGTGTGTGTGTGTGTGTGTGTATGAGAGAAACAGTAATATAAACACAGTACAATGTATACAAGTATGACACTGCAGAGACAGAAATTAATTAAAATATGTTTTAAAATAACGTACTGAGATCCTAGTTGGTTCGCCTGGGACACAGCCTACAGAGGTAAGTTGTCTGTGGTCCCCTTAGCCCCATAGCCTAGCTCTGGACTCACTCTTCAGTCTGCAAGACCCTTGAGGGACTCTAACAGTGTCCTGCTTCACCGTGGAAATCTTCAGGAGTTCCAAGAATAACAAGCTTAGAACCCTGCTCCACCAATCCCATCCCAATCTGATTTGCCTACCATTCCAGTTGGGGTCTGATTGGGACACAGCCTGCATAGTATGATCTGTCTGAGACACAGCCAGCAGAGTTGGGTACCTGACCCCCATTGTCTGGTACCACGGCTCCTCCCTTCCCCCCACCCCTGACCTTTCTGAGAAGTCTTGCTGCCATCAGAATCATTGAGCTGTCATCATGGACAGCAAGATGCCCAAAGGACATTGCAAGAACACAATCAACAAGACTCAGGGCAATATGGCACCACCAGAGCCCAGCTATCCTGCTACAACTAACCCTGGATATCCTAATAAAACTGAAGCATAAAAAGAGGATCTTAAATCCAATCTTAAAAGAAGATAGAGACCTTTAAAGAGAACATGAATAAATCCCTTAAGGAAATACAGAAAAATACATTCAAACCGGTAGAGGCATTAAAATAGGAAGCAAATACAATTTTTCACATTTCAAATAAATATGAAAAAATACTGGGAAACACAATCAAACAAATGAAGGATGTGAATAAAACTTTCCAAGGCCTGAAACAGGAAGTAGAAGCAAAAAAGAAAACACAATCTGAAGTAATCCTGGAGATGGAAAACCCAGGAAAGAGAACAGGAACTACTGACACAAGCATCACCAACAGAATATGGAGATGGAAGAGAGAATCTCAGATGTAGACTATAGGCTAGAAGAAATCAATTATCAGTCAAAGAAAATGCAAAATCTAAAAAGTTCATGACACAAAATATCCAGGAAATTTGGGACACTATGAAAAGATCAAACCTAAGAATAATAGAAATAGAAGAAGATTCCCAGCTCAAAGGCCCAGAAAACATCTTTAATATAATCATAGAAGAAAATTTCCTTAACCTAAAGAAAGAGATGCCTAGAAAGGTACAAGAAGTTTACAGAACACCAAACAGACTAGATCAGAAAAGAAATTCTCCTACCACATAATAAAAATACTAAACATACAGAACAAAAAAAAAATTTAGAAACACCAAGGGAAAAAGCCAAGTAACATAATAAAGCAGACCCTTCAGAATTACACCTAATTTCCATTTGAGATTCTAAAAGCTAGCAGGTCCTGGGCAGAGGATTTACAGAGCCTAAGAGACCACAGGTGTCAGCCCAGACTACTATACCCACCAAAACTTTCAATCACTATAGATGGAGAAATCAAAATATTCCGTGACAAAACCAAATTTAAACAATACCTCTCCACGAGCCCAGCCCTTAGAGAATACTAGAAGGAAAACTCCAACCCAGCGAAGCTAACTATACTCAAAAAACACAAGAAATAAATAATTTCACACCATTAAAACCAATAGAAGAGAAATACACACGCGCGCGCACACACACACACACACACACACACACACACACCACCACCACCACCAACAACAACAACATCAAAATAAGAAGAATTAGCAATCATTGGTTATTAATATCTCTCAACATCAATGAACTTAATTCTCCAATAAAAAGACACAGGGTAACAGAATGGATATAGAAACAGCATCCACCATTTTGCTGCATATACGAAACATACTTCAGCAATAAAGATAGTCATTATCTCAATATAAAGGCCTGGAAAATGTTTGCCAAGCAAGAAAACCAAGAAACAAGCTGGAGTAGCCATTCTAATACCTAATAAAATAGACTTTCAACTGAAAGCAATCAAAAGAGACAGGGAAGGACACTTCATACTCATCAGAGGAAAAATCCACTAAGGGGACATCTTAATTTGGAACATCTATGTCCCAAATGCAAGGGTACCACATTCATGAAAGAAACTTTACTAACACTTAAATCACACCCTGAAGCCCACAACCCTCAACCTCCTCTTCTCACCAATGGACAGGTCATTGAGACAGAAACTAAGCAGAGAAATAACAAAACTAACAGAGGTTATGATTCAAATGGATCTAATAGACAGCTATAGAACATTTGACCCAAACACAAAAGAATATACCTTCTTCTCAGCACCTCACAGAACCTTTTCCAAAATTGACCATATAATTCTTCACAAAGAATGCCTCAACAGTTACAAGAAGATTGAAATAACCCTATGTATCGTATCAAATCACCATGGATTAAAGTTGAACCTCAACAACAACAGAAAGCCTACATATTCATGAAAACTAGCTCTACTCAGTGATCACTGGGTCATGGAAGAAATAAATAAATTAATTAAAGACTTTCTAGAATTTAATGAAAATGAGGGCCCAACATACTTAAACTTATGAGACATCATAAAAGCAGTGCTACGAGGAAAGTTCATAGCATTAAGAACAGAAAGTGGGGTATAGCCTTGAACTCATTGGTATAAGAGACAACTTCCAATGGCGCAGGCACTAAGATCAAGAATTAATAAATGGGACCTACATGAAACTGAAAAGCTTCTGTACATCAAAGGATACTGTCATTAGGACAAAACAATAACTTACAGATTGAAAAAAGATCTTCACTAACCCTACATCTGACAGAGGGTTAATATCCAAAATATATAAAGAACATAAGTTAGACACCAACAACCCAAATAGCCCAATTAAAATATGGGGTACAGAACTAAACAGAGAATTCTCCACAAAGGAATCCCATATGGCCAAGAAGCTCCTAAAGAAATGTTCAACACACATAGCCATCAGGGAAATCAAAAGCAAAATGATTCTGAGATCCTACCTGACACCCATCAGAATGGTTAAGATCAAAAACTCAGAGGACATGCTGGTGAGGCTGTGGAGCAAGGGGAACACTCTTCCACCACTGGTAGAAGTGCAAACTTGTACAACCACTTTGGAAATCAATTTGGCAGTTTCTCAGAATATTGGGAATTGTTCTATCTCAAGACCTAGCTATATCACTCCTGAATATATACCTGTATTAGTCATGGTTCTCTAGAATCACAGAACTTATAGGTAGTCTCTATATAGTAAGGGAATTTGTTAATGACTTACAGTCTGTAGTCAAACTCCCCAACAATGATCAACAGTTGGTGTAAATGAAAATCCGAGGATATCGCAGTCATTTAGTCCCACAAGGATTGCAGGCGAAGAAGATTGAATCTTCCTCCTTCCAATGTCCTTATGTAGATCTCCAGCAACAGGTGTGGCCCAGATTAGAGGTGTGCGTACCACCACACCTGAAACTTGTGTCTTCCAGACTCAAGATCTAGATCACAGGTGAGCCTTCTAATTCTGGATTGTAATTCACTCCAGATATAGTCAAGTTGACAATCAGAAATAGCCACTACAATACCCAAAAGATGCTCTACCATCCCACAAAGACACTTGCTCAACTATGTTCACAGCAACTTTATTTGTAATAACCAGAAACTGAAAACAACCTACATGACCCTCAGGTGAAGAATGGATAAAGAAAATGTGGTTTTTTACACAATAGAATGCTACTCAGTCTTTAAAAACAAGGACATCATGAATTCTTCAGGCAAATGGATGGAACTAGAAAATATCGTCCTAAGTGTGGTAACCCAGACCCAAAGGACATGCATGCATAGTATGTACTCACTTGTAATGGAATACTAGCCATAAATTACAGGATAACCAAGCTATAATCAACAGACCCAAAGAAGCCAAATAACAAGGAGGGCCCAAGGGAGAATGGCTGAGTCTTTTCAGAACTGGAAACAAAATAGACACTGGAAGTCGACTGAAGGAGGGATCTGGGTTGAAGTGGGGATGGGGAAGAGAGTGGGTGTGGGGGAAGAAGATCATATGTAGGGAGAGCAGGGGAGAGAGAAAGGTGATCAGGGGTGGTGACAGCTCACTCTAGGATTTGCCAGAGACCTGGAATGGAGGGAGCAAGGACTCCAAAGGGTCTATGGGGGCAACGATAGCTGAGACTCCTATGAGTGAGGGATATGAACCTGAAGTGACCACTCCCTGTAGCCAGGCAGGACTCCCCGTGGAGGGATAAGGACAGCAACCCACTCACAAAACCTTTGATCAAAAACGTGTCCGACCTAAAAGATGTGCAGGGACAAAGATAGAGCAGAGGTGGAGGGAATGGCCAGCCAATGACTGCCCCAAAACTGAGAACCACCCATGGCAAGAACCAACCTATTACTGATACTCTGTCATGCTTGCAGACAAGAACCTAGCATAACTGTCCTCTGAGAGGCTCTAACCAGCACCCAATGGAAAGAGATGCAGAGACTCACACCCAAATATCAGATGGAGCTCAGGGAGTCTTATGGAAAAATTGGGAGAAAGATTGAGGGACGGGGAGTCCACAGGAAGACCAACAGAGTCAACAAACTTGGATCATTGGGGGATCCCAGAGACTAAATCACCAACCAAAGAGTGAGAATGGGCTAGAGCTAGACATCCTGCATATATGTAGCAGATGACCAGTTTGGTCTTCATGTATGTGGGTCCCCCAACAACTGGAGTAGGGGCTGTCCTCAGCCTGTTGTCTGCCTGCTCCCCCCAAATGGACTGCCTTGTCTGGCCTCAGTGGAAGATGAGCCTAGTCCCACAGAGACTTGATGTGCAGTGGGGAGAAAGGTGTTATTGGGGGTGGGGGAGGGGTATTATTGGGTTAGATGACACCCAGAAGGGGGCTTCCTCTACTCAGAAGAGAAGAGGAAGGTTAACTGGCAGGAAGACTTGCATGACGGTGTACTGGGAGGTAAAGAAAGGGTGACATTGGGGTGTAAAATGAATAAATAAATTTAAAAAAAACCATACTGAAAGCCAAAAGGTAGAAAGGATCCAGCTAGAAGAAATTCTTAAAGGTCATGCTAAACATTTTGGATTTCGACCATCAATAATGGGAAGCAACCCTTTAAAGAATTCTCAGCTGAGAAATAACATCATTAATTCTCCATTTATAAAAGGGCAAATTGACTACTATCGAGAACATGAGCACCGAGTGTAGGAGTTCCCCTGGGAATTGAATTAACTGAATTCAGTCAGTTAAGTGAATACAAGAATTGAAGTCAGAAGTAATAGTAGTTAGATCTAAAGTTATAAAAACAAGTCTGAAAAGGACCTGGTAGGACTTGACATTGGTTGAATTTAGATGTTGGAAGGAAGGAAGTCAAAGACAAAGATAATTCTAAAGTTTCTGACATCTAAGTATAGCAGATCACTTATGAGCATGCCACAGGAAGATGAAGTGTTACCTTGAGTGCTGGATATATTCGAGTGAAGGGAAGCAGTATCAGAAAAAAAGACTAGGGCTTGGGAAGAGGGAGAGAGAGAGAGAGAGAGAGAGAGAGAGAGAGAGAGAGAAGGAGGAGGAGGAGGAGGAGGAGGAGGAGGAAGAGGAGGAGGAGGAGGAAGAGGAGGAGAGAAAGAAAAAATGAGATAAAAATTAAAAGGTGATATCATATAAATGTAAGTATATGAATGTTTTTTAGAAAGAATGATCTATTAGATTGACTGGTAGATATTGGTATGATTAAATGAGACCATTGGTAATCTCATGAGCAAAACCAAGAATGGCTAATAAAAACAGACACTGAGTCAAAAGATTCACCACTGGAAGGAGCAACAAACCAGCCCAAGAGCCAGGGACATGGCTCCAAATCAAGCTGTACAGGAATTCTGGAGATCACTCTCCATGCAGACAGTGAGCATGAGTGGCCAGACCTGGCACCAGGCAAGCTTGGGTAGTACCTTAGTCACCATCCCTCCCACTGCCCTTCTTCCATAGCAGCTCACTAGCCAGTGGTGGGAACAGAAGCTGGAAGGAAAGTAAAAGTGAACAAAACCAGAAAGGAGAATACTGGAAGAGGAAGACCAGCTAGCTTCTAGAGAGCAAGTAGCTGAAGGATGCCTGTTATCTCCGAGCAGTAAATGGGAGCTGTGCACTCTCTCTAAGGGTCTCTGAAGTTAGAAGGTGCTAGTGAGTAGGAAGAAACTGATGATACGAAAAACCAGAATATAATCTAAAGCGTAAGCCTCCCTGAGTAAGAGGCACCAATACCTACCGGTATGGGATTGTCTGACTTCTAAACGAGGATGTTAAATACAACCGGTTAAAAAGAATGTTCAGGTTTAAAGAAGAGGCCGGAAGAGGTTAAGTGGTTAAGACTTGGAGATAATGCAATTGTACTTGTGAAAATCTCAAGACAATTAATTAAGAACCCACCAGAGACTTCAGTGGCTGACTGCAAAACTAATACACAGAAATAAATAGATTTAACGAATTATCAAAGAGGTAGAAGAAAACTTGATCTTTCTTTATCACCATGACACAGTGGTGTTGGGGGTGGGGCATGGGGGGTGGGCAGCTTTCTAAGTACATCAAAAAGAAACCAAGAAGCCAAAACTTGAAAGTTAAAAGCCCTGTGCTAAGGTACTTTCTGCATAGCCCACAAAGTTGCAATGCATATGAATAACTTCCAAAAATTAATCTTCAGACAATACACTTGGAGGACTTGGGGATGGTTGAATTCAGAATATGGAGAGAAAAGGAGAATATAAGAAAATAGGAAAAGCCTAAGAGCAAAGAGAGTACAGGAAATCCATCATAAACATCCTAACATTTGAAAATGCTCAATCTTGGAAGTGAAGTGATGAAGTTCTGAGAAACTTAGCAGACGTTTTCATTGGATGTGTATTGCCATTCTCTATAGTTCATTGAGAGGCTCATTTGGAAACATCTGTCAAAATTACATCTGCATACCTTATATATCTAAAACCCTCTAATAAGAACTTACTTAACCCATAGATAAGTTGTTCTCAACTTGTGGGTATTTACATTATAATTTGTAATTAGCAAAATTGCAGTTACAAAGTAGCAATGAACACAGTCATGGTTGGGAGTCCCACAACATTGGGAACTGTATAGTAAAAGGTGGTAGCCTTAGGAAGGTTGAGAAGCACTGAAATGGAGTGGGCATTTACATACGTGAAATCAAGCATAAGGAGAGAAACTGCAGTGTTATTTATGAGAGTAAAAGTTTAGAGACACGCTAAAATATCCATCAGTAAGTTCAAGTTAGGATCTGGGAAATTGATTATTTATGCCACGTTATTGATAAGGATAAAGTAGCACTCTATTAGTTGGTCTTATCCTGCGCATTCTGCTTCCCTGTGTATTTCTTAAATACAAATAGCAGGCTACTGTAGCTGGCTATCATCTGTCAGTGACAGAAGAACAAACTGATAGGATTTGCCTCCATATAACAAAGACAAATTCTATCTTATCCTTTTAAGTTCTCTGAAGGTGTGTTAGATACTCAGAAAGCATTCAACGTCTGTCTATAAAACTACATAGAAGCTGTCAGATTTGTCACTTAGTAAAACTCTTTATAAGGTGCCACTCATGTTAAATTTGACATAATGTGTCTGTTTTAAGAGCTCTTTAAAGGAACATTGAAAATTATAGTATAGTAAATATTTTTTACTAAGAATTCTACCGTTTAACTCAAATGTAAAAGTAGGACCATGCTCCTAAATCATGTTATTTGTCGTTATTAAAATGTTAACAATAGAATGATGTGTATCAGCTATTCATGATACATTAACTATTAAAAACTTGAAATATGTATATTACTACATTATTATTTTAAGCTTTTTTACTTCAAGAATAGCACTTACACTCTGCTTACCAGAACTACTTTATAAAATCCTAATTTTTAAGATTGAAAATAAATATATTTTCAATAAAATTTAATATTCAAATATATTAGTGGCCTTCCTAATATTTGGAACTCAGAAAATTATATGGGAGAAGACACAGCGGCTTATTTTTATTATGACAGCATAGACTCCTATTGAAAATGAAATAATATTCATTTTTTTGAAAGTCTGTTGCAAATCTACTTAACAAATACTTTCCAAGAGCCCTGGTTCATGTGTCTGACTTTGGAGGTAGTTCTGTCAGAGCCCAGAATTGCTCCCTGAGGAGATCTTTAAATAGTAACATTAAAGAGCATTGTCTTCAGGGTTGTCATTGGAAAAGGTATTTTCCTTGTGCTGGGTGGGCTGAGAGTAAAGACTTGATTGACAGGCCCTTTGTAATTAAGTTTTAGTTCTCTTCAAATAGATATTCTTCAGCAATGCATTTGTATGGAGAAATTTAAGTTGTACATTCTTATAGCATTCTTCAATTATTTGGTTATTTTTACATGGGTTACAATGGAAAAGTCCCCATTGCATTGAGGAGGGCTCATAACAAAGAATCGTGAAACACAAGTATTCTGTATTAAAAGTACATAACCATTTAGGCAGTAAATAAATAACAGCAAATATCAGACACTACACAGCTAATACTACTTGTACAATTTAAAACACAAACTTGAAACATGAAAGTAGCTTTCTTTGTTTCTGAATACAGTAAGGGCAATGTACCTTTTAAATGAGAGAAATTTTCTATCTAAAATAATTTAATAGTTTTCTACTTTATACACAAGGAAACTCAGCCTTTCCTCACTCATATTGCTAAATTCATGGTTGAGGCTCCTGGGACAAAGGTCAGATTAAGATAAAAATCACATAAACTGATTTAGTATGAATTTTGTGTCACGCAGGGACCTTCATAGGAAAGAAAGACCCAGAGAAATGAGTGAGCTTCTGTGTGGTTGATGCTCAGCCCGACGCGACAGGGGGAGGTCACGTGCAAGTATGATTGGACAGAGAGGGTGTGGTGGAGCTGTAACGGAGGGCCTTGCAGAGATCATCAGAGCACATTCTTCTCTGTCCCTAAGAGTTCCCAGCTAAGGTTAGCATTTGTCCAGCTTCCTGCTCAAATGATCCATCTCCCCACCCCCACCCCCCACTCCCCAGTCATAAGTCTTATGATCTACCCTAGAAGACCAGATGATCTTTTATGGTCGGTTTTGGGGAAAAAAGCAAGGGAAAGGGGAATCTTCTTGCTTCTTCTGTTCTCTTATTCATGAAGGATACTCACCACGGGAGTACTCCAGCAAGACAGTGGGCTCACCTCAGGTGAGTTTGCTGGCACGGGAGCTAGTTACAAAGTGCAAGGAAACCTAGCCAAATGTTAAACTTTATCTTCCTGTTGACTCTGGAAGTGAGAATCTGTGTAAGCCTAAGCAAGACATTGTCAACAAACCATGCCTCTATTGTTTCGAGTCTCCTGAGCACTGCTTTTAATAACAACGGTGTGATCAGGGAGAGTTTGAGTATGTCTATCATTGGAGCTAGCCCTGCTCCCTTATTCATGTTGCAATGTTCAATGTCTTTCCCTCATCTAGGGGAAGCTGGATCTTCCCACTGGTATTTATTCTTCCTACTCTGTCAGTCGACTAAGCCCAGTTGTCATCAAATACTAAGCCATTTACTCAGGGACTTCTTTCCTAATGCTAGAGAATATGAGCTTGCTGGATGCAGTTGGTTTTAAGCTTAGAAAAAGTAATATTCCTATTCACAAATGTTCACACTTCCCCACAACATTTATATCTCATCCATGTAAGCAGACCACCCAGAACTAGTTTTAGATCAGGAAACTTAGGGGAAAGTTTAGCCAGAATATATCAACTAATATTCAATTATTTTTCAGGCATTTATATGTGTTATTCCCAAAGAGAAGCCCTCTGTGACTCTCATTTCTAAATTATGGAGACCTGATTATTTCTTATCATAGCAAAGTTTATTTGATTTAGTGGCTAACTCACAAGAGTATAGGCTTCATTAAGGAAGTTATTTATTCTTGCATACACACACACACACACACACACACACATATACACACAGGGGGGAGGGAGACACAGAGAGAGTGGGAGAGAGAGAGAGAGAGAGAGAGAGAGAGAGAGAGGGAATGTATACTATACATGTAAGACAATCCTTACCTAATGCATAGCTGCATTCAGTGAATATTTGTTAAATGAACAACTGATAAGAGCAAAACACAGACATGTTGCCGATGAAGATATTCTACATTAACTCATCTATTTTCTTCTTCCATAAAGCACAGGGGAGGAAAAGAGAGGAGATAAAGAGTCATTTCAGGATTACTGCCCTAAGGATTTCTTCAACTTTTCAAGTTTCAGATATCAAACTTGAAAATCCAGTCTAGAGGAAATAGTGTCATGCTGTTCCTGAAAATCCAGTTTAACTGTCCAGTGTTTGTGAGAAGGTTAGAGGGAACTTTTGACTGATTTATGCAGAAGTCCAGAGGAAAAAGGCAAAGAAGGCAAACTGGAGGGGGTGGTGGAGCCAGCCTGGCCAATTCTGCATTTCCTTCCCCTCCCCCACTGGGCAAGCCAGTCAGTTGAACTTCCACTGTCTGCTCTGGTGAGGACAAGGGCACATTCTACCTCACGCAAAGTGCTCCCCAAAGAACGCAGACGATACTGACTGCAAAAATGATTGATGTATGTGGCGCTTCCTACTGCCTAACCCTGTAGCCAGGCCATTATCTTGAAATATGTTTTTAAAGCGCTCTCTCTCTCTCTCTCTCTCTCTCTCTCTCTCTGCTGAACTTTTTTGCTTGTGTGTTGATGATGGTGAAGTAAAAAGCTAGTTCATAGTTTTTAAAACCTTGATATTTACTGATATAAGTCATAACCTGGGTGATTCTTTTAGTACTATTTAAAAATGATTCCTAAGGAGTCAATGATAAGACCACTCATGTTACTCTTTCAGAGGTGCTGAATTTCCTATTATGCTCTACAGGGCAAGTATTATAGTATTTGGCATTTGAGGGATATGTTGCTCATAAGAATCACGTCTATATTCGTTCCTCCAAAGAATAAGTAGGACATACATGTACGCCTGTAAACACATTTTCACAAGGCCAGACAATTAACAGTGACTTACCTTGCCTTTCTTTCCTGTGATATGGAGGTACAAGAGATTCCAGTTAGACCCAGATTCCAGGAATTATCTATGGGCCACAGGGCAGCAATTTGGCTACTGGCAGTTTGCTTTTGTTCCAATTGGAAAGATACTGAAAAGGAGTTTCTCTTGGATGACGAGGAATATAAGTCACAGCATCTGAGGCAGGTACAAAAGACTGAATAATTTACCAAACTTCGAAAACTTCCTTCAGACCTGCCAAGGTCAAGAGGAAGACGAGGTTCTATTATCCCAACTGAACAAGATAAGACACCTATAAGACACCTATTTCAACTGTACAAAGAAGATTATTTAGCTTGCCTAAAAGTTACAGTCAAATGGGAGATTATCGGTGGAGAGCCACGTACAACTTGAGTACAATACAAACAAGCAGAACTTTAAGAGCGCGTATTCATGATCATGTGTGTATCTGTAAGTTGAAATGCCTGGAGAGTAGTGGGTGGAAGGGGAAAGGTTGACTCGAGTCTACCTGTGAGTAAATCCTGAGACCCTTTGTACTCCTGAAGCTCACAGTGACGTTCAGATTGATTATGGAAGTTAGTTTTCAGACCAGCTACCAACTAATTTCCATGCACAGTCTAGATCAGATAAATTCTCTTTCCTTATTTACTTTACAGCTATGGAGAAGGAAGGAAGGCTAAAGCCAACTATTCCCACTGCTTACTTCCCTTCCCATCCACCCCCACATGCGCACGCAGATTCAGTGACTGACAATAGACTTTTAGAATCTGTAGGGGATTCTGATCACCCCAATTTATAGTGTGCGTGTGCGTGTGTGTGTGTGTGTGTGTGTGTGTGTGTGTGTGTGTGTGTTAACATAGACCCAAGGTATGTGGAACTACAATAACTGACCTAAGAAGGCAGATGTGGCAGGGAGATTATATAGAATGGCGGAAGTTGGTTCAAGTCTAGAACTAAAATGGAATACTTCACTTTGGGCTTTAATGTCTTCATCTTAAAATGAAGAGTTTGGATTGCAGCAGTGGCTCTCTGAGATGGGTTGAGTGGGCACAAGGTTCCCAGTTGGGGCCTTTGGAACAATGATTAGTCTAGCCCTTGAACTTCTAACTCTCCAGTATCCTAAATTCATAGCACAACAAGCCTGGGTCTGAAGAACTCTCAGTCATGTCCTGGTTATGCAGCAACTTTGTTTCAAGCAAATAAAAGAAGACTGGAGCATGAGAGCTGGTAAGGAGGCCAGTTCTTAGAGGGTCCGTCAGACAAGAGCAAACACCAGTGACAAGGACATCCTCTTGTTCAGAGTGTGAAAATGTGATTACATCATAGAGAAAGGTCATTCTACCTAGATTGATTGAATTACTCTGGCTATAACAACCCAAGTGACCACCATGTAATCAGTGTCATGTTAGAGATCAGCATTTATTTTCTAAGAGACTGGAACTCTTAAGTTGTTGATGTGGCTATGTTAAGTAGCCTTACCACTAAAGTCAAAGTACCTTTAAGAACTAAATAGTTGCGCCGGGACAAAGATCCCTCTCAGGAGATCGCAAGACCCAGCAGAGGGCCAAAGACACGCCCCACAGCTCACCAGGTACTGCCCCGAACCCGCGAGACACAGGGACCGAGGTAGGCGGGCCTAGAAACCCCCCTGGATCCCA
>CM052713.1:37005779-37045367 GCA_028551405.1 Uromys caudimaculatus
CAAAACCGCAGGCACGTCTAACCCATTACTTCTAGTTTACTCATGGCCACTGTTGCCTTTGGAAGAAAACAAAGAGATGCCTTCAAAATTCTGGTGGGAAACGACTTCTTAACCTTGACTTCTAAACTTCTAAACTTGTTAGACAGCAACTTTGTTTCAAACAAATGAGAGAGTAAAGAACGAGAGCCAGTAAGGAGATCAATTCTGAGAGTATTGAGAAAGAGTAGACACCCGTGACAAGTACCTTAAATGTGAGAGTAGAGAGAAGAAAAACTATTTTCTGTCATTGAAGAGTCAGAAAACACTGGGAGTACAACAATCAGGGAGACGAGAGAAGCAGTGCGTACCACGGGAGAAGACAGGAGAAGCAGAGGACCGCCATGCAGAACAGCAGCTGCAAATGAGTCAGAAAGTTCCTGGGTTGTGTGGAGGACAGAGGATGAGGGGAACACTCATTTCATAAAAGTCTGATATGAATGAGGAACTGGCAAATAAGTAAGGTTCATTAAGAATAAACTGGGAAAATAAAAGAATTAGAAATTCTAAGAATAATACTATGCGTACAAGAGAGGAAACAAAACCATAACCTAGTGATCTGATTGACAGTCCAAGCTACTTGACTCTTTGAAGGATATTTAAATTGACTCAAAGTATTCTGTACTAGGTTGTTTAGCTAAACATCATTTAACTACACTTTCAGGAATGGGAGAAAGGTGGTGACGGCTTCAAGTTAGATTGTTGTTGTTTGAGGACAAAAATTAACATTAAAGAAATCAAGAATATTTCTCAAAAGCATATTACCTGTACATGCAAAATGTCTTGTAATTAAATAGAAGTCCTCTCTAGAGGACTGCATCTAAGGTGGGAGGAACAGAGCAAACAATGGTTCACATTCATGTGTGCTTTAGTACTATTTGGCTCAAATAAGAATATAAATGCATTCCTTCTATATAAAAATTGCTAGTTGTTGTTGGTTGTATCCCTAAAAACTCTCTCCTAAATTGGAGTTACACATCAGTTAAGATAATGTTTTCGAGCAGGCTGGCTATGCTATAATCTGTTCAGCATGAAGCTTTCTTAAACTGGCCTAGGCAGTTTAGTTCATGTGTGGTGATTCTTACTTTCATGATACACACATTTTAAATTTTATTAGTTGATGCCTGTAAAGGTATTTCAGGCACTTGTAGAAAAGGATGTAGTCAACAGTGAAGCTAATTTTGCTAATAAGAAAATATAAGGTACATTTAGTTATGACTTCTGTTTGACATTAAATGGCAAGAAATGTGAAGAGCTATACTTTAGAACTGCTAGTGTGAGATCATTTGTGTTGTTTTGCTTTTTACAACTTTATTTTAAAAGCCAAATGAAAATTAGTGTTGTTTTTATTTTCTAGAGGTCATCAAAATAAAGAGTGAAAAATGCAGATAATAAGATTAACTCAAAATGTAAATGTCACCAAAATGTGCTCTGGAGGAACATAAACATTTTCAAAACATTAAATGAATTGATCATATTTCATAACATTTCTTCACACCAGATGCTTTTTAAGAAAGAGAATACTGTCCTATGAAAATGTAATGACTTTTATTTGAGTACCTAGTATATACCAGACATTGTTGCCTGCTTTCAAAGACTCCTTATTTTCATTGTTCATACAAAGAAACGTGCTTCAGAGATATTAAGCAACTTGTTCAAATTTACACAGGTAATTTGGTAATTTCATGGAATCTAATTTTAAATCTATTTGTAGTTCAATATGCTATGTGATTTTCCTTTCTTTTTTTCTTTCTTTTTTTTTTTTTTTGGTTTTTTGAGACATGGATTCTCTGGGTAGCCCTGGCTGTCCTGGAACTCACTCTGTAGACCAGGCTGGCCTTGAACTCAGAGATCCACCTGCCTCTGCCTCCCAAGTGCTGAGATTAAAGGCAGTGAGACACCACTGCCCCGCCTTTCTTTTCTTAATTTATTCTTCTCTCATGCAATACATCCTGACTGCAGCCTCCCCTGCCTCCCCTCCTCCCAGTCCACTCCCTCCGTTCCCCGGATCCACAGCTCATTTCCCCTTCCGAAAAGAGCAGTGATATCAGTGGAACATAGCATCACAAGATGCAATAAAGCTAGGCATAAAACCCCATACCAAGGCTGGATGAGGCAGTCCATGTGAAGCCAAGATGGAAATAATAAAGGATAACATCAACTGGACAGCAGTGGCTTTTTCAAAGGGCTACTGAATTTGAGTCAGGGACACTTGCATAGTAGGACACATACAAGCAGTAGTTAAAGCTGAAAAGTAAGTTTTGGTAGAGCTCTCCTCAGGCCTTTGTTGAGTAAGAGCAACAATAACTTCAGTATCTGGCTAGGCGGTTCTCTGCACTCTCTGGACTGGTTGCAGCAACACAACCTGGAAACTCGATAGACATGAAAATTCCTGGACTTCATCTCAGACCTAGAGGCAGACACACAGTTCCCAAGCTCTAGGTGAAAGCACTTGCACAGCAAGCTAGCACAGGATCGCTGTGGCTTCTCTCATGGACTCTGAGTCAGCTACTGTGGGGAAGGACCAGAGATTTATCTTTCTAACAACTCCTACTTTTCTGACGCTGCTGTTCCACAAACCATGTTGGCACTTGAATGGTAGACCAAGTACATGATCAATTCATTTTTGTTTGGAGAGTAAGCAAATAGGTGAATGACCTTTTCATCAGGTCAAGGATGAGAAGGGCGGTTGGATAAGGAGAGAGGCTGATCAGGGAATAAGGAGAGAGCTGGGGCAGAGAGATGAGACTTAGAGCCCCAGTAGTCAGTGGGGAGTCAGTATCACTAGAGGAGGTGGTGTTACATGATGAGTTAGAACGTCATCTAGATTCTCCTTAGCAGCCCCAGCTTGGCGTTCTTTATCCCGTGTTGACTAGGCTATGGAAAATTGCAAGGAAAGAGCCTTTAATAGCTGGATTGCGAATAACAGTATCCAACAGATCTATGAATTATTAAAGGAAAGAGGGAAGGGCAGGTAGAAATTAATTTCTTTGGTTGTGTTGGTCTGTTTTGTCTGTGGACCAACAGAGTACCCACATCAGCTTTATGTGGTCCAGAGCAGTGTCAAAGCAAGAGTGTGGAAAAGCATTTCACATTTCACACGTTTTCCTTTTCTTCCCTCCAATGTATGGCTTGTGTTAATGTTTTATTTTGTTAACTCAATGACCAGTACGATTGGTCCTAAACACAAATTTCTCACGTGTGGTTGGTTGATCCCTGTACCACCCTATCCCATAGCTAGGCACCTGTGATGTGCAAGGCACATATGCCCTACCCTGACTCTTTCTCTAACTTGTGCTCAGATCTCCCCTAGTGACAGAGAATAATAGAAATCACTGAGTCGAAGCATGGAAGCACCCTGAAGGGAGGACATTAATAACTGGAGGCCCCATGTCTCTGGCATGTTCTTCTGTCCCATTTGAACTCATTTACAGACTACAAATTCAAAGACAAACAAAAGGATGTCAACACAGCAACTGCAGACAATTAAACCTCAAGCACAGGGCATCCCATTCAGATAACTGCTCTGCCCAGAAGCCAGCTCTGGTTTTCCTAAGCGGACAAACCTTCTAGCAGACAAGATGCTGGAGTGGACTGTGGTGATAAAACTCCTAGGGAATGTGAGTGACACATGCAACAGATTTTGAGATTCAAATTCTTCATACTCATTTCTCTTCATAATTTTGCATTCCCAGAAGAAACATGGGAAGTTGTTCGCTTACCTTGGAGGGGGTTTCTGCAATACTTCAGCTAATTTTTCCTTTCTGCTCACTCCCATGCACTAGGGACTCAGATTACCCTAGACCTTACTAGCTGCACCCACACATATGATTTCCCATATAGACTTAATCATATATTAGGAGCATTCATCAAGCTTCTATTGTGGATCAGACCACGTGCTGGATGCCAGGGATATACCAGCGCACAAGCCCAATGAGTATCTACTCTAATAAAGGTGGCATTCCAAGTTTCACTCAACTCAGCACTGATGCTCTCACACATCTCAGAAGCAGTACTAGTGCCAGACAGGAGAGTAATAGCCTATTGCGCAGCACTTGCAGCCCTCGAGAGTTCTTCATGAAAATGCAATAGCTGCATCCATCCCCTTTGAAAAGACATCTCAAATCCTTGTTAAGCTATACATCCAGTGGAATGTCTCTCGGGTTAATTATAGATTTGGTTAAAAAAAAAAACCAAACAATTAAACAAACCAAAACCTTGAATTCTTTCTATTCCTTTTCATAAAGACAAGCTCGCCAGCGTATCCAGGATAAGCACATAAGCAGTTGCTTACAGTGACTATGATTCCTAATTGTTCTTCTACAGGAGAAGGCATTGCAGTAAATCATCCAACCTCTCACCCATAACATCAAAGCTCACATGTTCTTATTGAGGGGAATTGCCAGGGAAGCTCAGTCTTCCCTAATCTTACAACTGCTCCTGAACGTTCAGTCATAACTTAGCGTCAGGGCTGCTTTTCTACATTGAAATAGGATGCTACTCTCCCCTCTCTGACTCTCTGACTATTTGCGTGTCTTCTCTAATCCCTGACCTTGTGTGTGTCTTTAGAGCAGGGGTTTTAGGAAAGAACTGTTCCACACCAACAAGGTTCTCAGAATCATGGAAAAAAAAATCACATACTGAAACAAAGAAAGTCCTGCTTTGTTCCTGGAAGAAAATGGTCTTTGTTTCTTATCTCTAAGGTAGCTCTTGGGGTGGTAGCTGAGGTGGTGTGAGTAATTGAGAAAGATGCCTGTTCGCATCGCAGAAGCTCAAATGTATCTTTTCTATTATGTAAATAGCGATCAGTTCTTACTAGCAATTGAGGATACATATTCAGAGAAGAGTTGTTTATACTCTGAGACGTGATATGAGAGCCCTTTTATCTCCCCTCTACCTTATTTGCAGTGATTTAAAACACCATTTGCAGAAGGCACTATATGTACTGAGTGCACACAGATAGAGCATATCTTGGGCCACACTTACATCAAAGGAGACTGTTAGGAGGCCCCCATCTGATCTTAAAGGATAACAAAAGGCTCAAATAAGAAATATTTAAAACATTAAAATGAAATAGAAACAAATGTTTCCTTTAGTACTTAAATGTATTGATGGTATCTGTATAATTTATTGATAAAATCATACAGGGAAAGGTTTTTAGACATGTTAAGTGTTATTTTATGCCACCTTAGAACAAAACATTCCACTAATGAGTATGACAACAGCCAAAGCAATTCCCCACACTTATAAAAATCTCTGAAACCAGCCACACATATTATCAGTGCTCTGCAAGCTACACCCAAATTAAATGAGATAAACGTTAAATTAATTTTAACCTTTTCTTAATGGTTCTTTCCCACAGAAATCCATGGCCTCCTGCCAACTTTCCCACAGTCATTTCTAAAGAATTCCTGCAGAGAGGTCTTGTGTGTATGTGTGTGTGTGTGTGTGTGTGTGTGTGTGTGTGTGTGTGTGTGTGTGTGTATGTGTGTGGTGTGCATATGTATGGAATGGTGTGTGTACCCAAGCAAGTAAATGCACAGTCCAGAAAAGGACTCTGCTTTTTCTCCTTAAGACAAAGTCTCTCACCAAACCAGACACTTCTGTTCCTGCTGGCTAGTGGGCTCAGAGGGTCTGTCTCCATCTGCTGCCCGTCCCACTACTGGGAGTGACAGGCACACTATGACCAACATTTTATATGTCTGCTGCAGATTCACACTCATGTCCTCATGTTTGCAGAGAAAGGGCTGTGAACCATGGAGCTACGTCCCATCCCTTTTCAGGCTAATTTTTAAGTTAGTTTACAAAATACCTGGCTTTATGATGACATTTCATCCACACGCGTGTGTTGTACTTCACTCATAGTCTGCCTCCAACTGTGCCCCTCCTCCCCAACCGTCTCCTGGTCCCCCTCAGCCCCCCACTTTGTACTTTCATGTCACGTGTATGCATGTATTATGAGGAAAACATGCAATATTTGGTCTTGCTTTGTCTACATTACCCTCTCTTTCTCTCTTTCAAGTGTTAACAGCTGTGGCTATATGGTGCTTTCTGGGTCTCCACTTTCCTAAGTCTGTTGTCCACTAGGCATTATGAAGGTACCCACAACAACTATCTGTCTCCTACAGATGACATATTCACATGTTGCTCTGATGTGCTGCTATGACAAGAATGACTCTCACTCCTTCATTACTTAGTTGTCAGTTGTTTTTTTCTATTTATTTCTTGGGAAACTGATGTGACAAAGTCCTCTAGTTACAATATCCACTACTCATAAATTCCTTTCTCTTGCTCCTACCTTAGCAGCTCTGGTCTTTTCTCTATTTCAGCCTTTCAGGGCTCAACTCTTTTTTTTTTTTTGTTTTTCAAGACAGGGTTTCTCTGTATAGCCCTGGCTGTCCTGGAACTCACTCTGTAGACCAGGCTGGCCTCAAACCAGAAATCTGTCTGTCTCTGCCTCCCAAGTGCTGGGATTAAAGGTGTGTGTCACCACTGCCCAGCTAGGGCTCAACTCTTAAAGCCTGAACCATCTGTGAGTCCCCCCAACTCTGTCATGCCTGTCATCTAGTTTATGATTCATAAACCAACTAGAATTAATCTTGAAGTGTATCCCAAATATGAGTCATTTCCAGATCCTCTAGCTCTGTGACCTTATCCCTCACTTGCTCAGCTGTTCTCCAAATTTTCAAGTTGATATCATTTGTGCTAAGACAGTGGCTAGAGTGGCCATTTAGAAACCTATGTTACGTCTGTGTTCTGGGCATGTCTTTGTTTTCTGTGTTACTCAGACTTAAGTCAAAAGATACCCATATGACTTGGGCTCTACTCCACTTTGCTTCCTCTCATTCATACACCCCTGTAGTCAACCTTGTATTTATAGAGCTGCTTCTTTCATTTTTCATTGTGCCCTCCTAACCTAGCCAACATATCTTCACCCCGTACCTTTACCTCCCCACCCTAGCAATCCTTTCTAGCCCTTTAATTAGCATTACTTTCATTTCAGCTCACTTTCCCCTCTCTTGTACCAAACACGTTATTTGATACATTTGTTTATGGTTTGCTCCACCAAACTGAAGGTCAAGTCTGTGAAAGTAACAATGTGATTTGTTTATATTTTGTACCTCCAGAATCTGGGCGATAGAAAGGATTCAATAACTGTGTTCTAAAAGAATTGATATTCCATTTCTGCTAAAGTGAAGGATGGTTAATAGGACAAAAATGGCTATTTCTTGATCCTTGGATATTGTAATGACAACATCATTCCCTACCACTTCTACAGGCTGATGGAGGCTGATGTCCAACAGCAATGCCCCAACATCACACACACACACACACACACACACACACACACACACACACACACAGACACACACACACACACAGACACACAGACACATACACACACAGACACACATACACACAGACACACACACACAGACACACACAGACACACACACACAGACACACACACACACACACATACATATAATCATAAACAAACCAAACAGCTTGGCAATCTGTCTGTAGTTTTAATAATAATATCTTAAGAAAGGCAAGATTGAGATTATATTAATAATATAATCCATATAGAGGTAGGTTTTATCTTTTAGGTTTAATAATACCTAAGCTTTTTCTCTAAGGTGTAGCTCATATACTGTCCTTACAAAGTAAAAACAGAATACATATTAAAGAGAAATAAGTTTTGTCAAAGAAAATATATTATTCTATTTGTAATCCTTAAAGGAGAATTTTCATGAATGAAAGATGGATAGAGAAAATTCATATTGTATTTCTTTCTCTTGGAAGTCTCACCCACAACACTCAAAACTTTCCTGCAGTCACCAAATACATAGGAGTTTCTCCTGTGTCCTTGAATTCTCCAACTCTGAGTAGCTTCCAATTCAACTCTGTGCTGACAGCAACCTAAGTTATTGTGCATGACACAGGACTGCTCCACATTAGGAGTCAGACATAAACAATAGGAGTCCAGGTTGCCGACAGTTTCCGTTCAGAACATTCGGTGTTCTTGAGCTGATTTGACCATAAAGAGGAGAGTGCTGCAGCCCCTCCTTTGGTTTGAACATTTCCTAGTGTACAGAGAAACACGTTTCTTTCTTTCACTTCTTTATCATAAATGGATACAACTGAGCAACAGCCAGATGCAAGAGTTGCATAGGGTAAGATATGGTGAAAGGGGTGGGGGGTTGCACACTCCCTTCCCAGAACGGTGTCTTTAAAAAGGAAATTCTCTGAACCCATCCTTTGGGATGTGATGGCTTCGTATATAAGCATGATTAAATCATTAGCTATTTCTAAGCAGTTCAACCTTTAGTTCTTCTCTCCTCAGAGTCTGAGAGAGGGGTGAGGCTGCAAGTCCCAACTCACAACTCACATGGTTGGTTGCCCTGGTAACCAGCCTGCATCCTGAGGCTAACCCAGAGGACCACAGCCATCAGCCAATTCATTAGTATTCACAAAGACACAGCACTTCAATGATTCTGAGGGTTTTAGGAACTTTGTGCCAGAAAACAGGGCAGAGACTCTCTATGTACTTATATAGTCTGTAAGTATACCACAGTAATATTTGCTAACATATTACAATGCCACAAACAGGACTAAATTTTTCTTCTTATATCAGTTATACCGACTTATGTTCAAATGACTAGATCCCCCTGCCTTGATCTATAATATCTTTCTCCTTTCTAATCAAAGAAGTAATTTATTTTCTTTATAAATGACAGCATACTTAAAAACCTCCTTCAGAATAATGTAATTTAAATGAGCCTATTTTAAAAAATGGGTCATTTGTCTGCAGGAAGCTTGATTAGGCCTACAACTATCTAAACACATATTTTGAAAGTCTTGTAGAAGTTCTGTTAATGTCCTCAATGATTTAAATTGGTCTCTTCTTCTATAATTGGCTTCATTAATTCCTGGACAATGCTATCCTGTAAGGACTCTAATAGACCAATGAGGGGGTCTGCGAAGCATGCAGAGATATATAGGTAAAAGAAACAGAGGACTAAGCCATCCAACAGATAGTAATTGATTTTCATGTTAACTAGCATTTATCACAGGCTTGAAGTCCTTAGGAGTTCCAGCCTTTGGAAAGACAATAAATTGAGAAAGATAAAGTACAAATGAAAGATAATCTCTGGATTATTCTATGGTCCACCAATTAGTATTGTCACCCTCTTTATCCATGGTGGACATTAGTAGGTGCTGACATTCCATAGGATAACAAACTCTACATATACGGTGTTTTCCTTATCCTTCCATATCTACAGTAAATTTTATTTTATAAATAGTCATGGTAGGAGATTAGCAATAACAACTAACAGTAATAGAGAATAACTAAGGCAAGATGGTTTAATAAGATTATGAGAATGCTATCCCGTTTTTTTTGCTCTCAAAGCATTTTATAATATTCTCACTCTTCTTATAATGACTAGAGGTGCTAGAGCAGATATGTGGCGAGATGAAGTGAGGTGAATTGCATGGCACAGGCATAGTGTCCGAAGCCGGGGTTGCTGGGATGTAAGCATCATGCTACTGCCACAGTTGATTTGATAATGCAGGGAGCTACCAAGTGATTCCCAGCCAGGCGGTCAATATAGCAGGAGTACACTGGACAATGGCTGTTAGCAGAGCTTTACCGCACTCTTTAGAAAAATGCACAGCATAAAACTTATGACTTGCTTGCTTCTGAAACTTTCTGTTTAACATTTCAGACTGTGATTGGCTGTGAGTAACTGAACTGTGGGAAGAGAAAAGGTCAGAGATTGGCAAGGGATTAGTATGTAAGATTCTTCATACGAAGGAAAAACAGGCACTAATTTTTTAATTTAAATTCTTGAATTAGATGACCTCATTAAATGCATGCTCAGTCATTACTGGAGTATGATTTTGCAGTGCTGTGATTACAGAGGTGGCCATAATTAGAACATTCAATGGCAGAAAAAAAATCATTCTAACACTATTGTAATACTTTCACCTGGAAAATGGAAACTTGCCTTCTTTTATCAAAAATAATATAATGCTTAAAAGGTGTTGAATTTGCAATTATTTGGGTTAGTTTTTTATATCCCAGGGAGTATGATTAACACATCAAGACTTAAAAACACATTGGCAGGTGTTTTGATGAGAATTTTCATTCTATCAATGGTTCCCTGCTTCCCCCTTTTAATACAGGTCACCAGATAAGAGTGGCTTAAAGCTTGCTCTCAGGTTTAATATGAATGAGTCACCAGGAAGTCTTGTTAACATTGTCGGGTTCAAACTCCCGGAGTTTCTCTGTTCAGCAGATCTGTGCTAAGCCTAAGATTGAATGTTACTAACAAGTTACAGAGAGTCACTTACTGTGTTTCTCTGGGCTTGAGAGGATGGAGCCGTGAGTTTAAAGTAGGGCAAGTGAAAACCTCATTAAATCACTTTGCTTGGGTTTATGACGTAGCATATTTTATTGGAAAGATACTGTTGACTGTTCAAAGATGAATTTCAAAAATAGTTATTTAAGGTGTGCCTAGCAAAGTACACTGAACTTCCTGCTGTGCTTACCAAGTATCATTCCTGACTGGACAACAGTGCTTGTTCTCAAGGCTGAAAGCTTATGCAAAGCTTGAAGTCCTAGCTAGAGAAGAATATCTAAATATGTATAAAGGTCTTAGCCCATGACTTCTATCTCCCAATACCAATGAAATTAACTCGAGAATTATGGGTACTATTGAAATATTACAAAAATAAATCTATACTTTGGATCGTTTTGAAATATTTTCAATATATTTGGGCTTGACCCTTGGGACACAGGCAGGTGACAGTACGTTTCTAGAGCTCACACCTTAGCAGAGCATTGTGGTCGCTCAGGACCTTCTACCAGTTAATAACTTATGTTGCATCAGTTTCTGGGAGTCTTTTTAAAACACACTTCATAACTGGACCCTTTGAGAGAGACGCTAATCTAGTCTGTACTTTCTTGCAGAAGTGGAGAGAAATCTGTGTGAGTTGCGTCCTAAGTGAATGTGATGACATGACAGGTCTGTGTTGAGGACTCCAGTGCCTCAGCCCTACCCAAGTAGTGTAGCCTTACCTAGGAGGTGCTTTGAGGGATGGCAAAGCTTTCCTAGGGAGTCTTAGTATGACTGAATGACCAGTGTATGCAAAGACTACAACCTGCAGCTTGTCTCTCCTCCCTGATGTTTATCCCCTGAGATTGGCTGCCTACAGAGACCAGCTAACAACTCCAGCCCATGCTGTGTTCCATAAACATGCTGAGATTGTGGGTTGCCAAGGGTAGCAGGTGCCCTCCCTCAGACTGAGCACAGTGCACCCAATCCCAGTATTTTTCCTTTCTTCATTTGTTCAGTACATAATTTCAGGACCCATGTCATGCATGGTGGCACTGTCTCACATCTTTCTTGCTATAAAAGCTTCTGGCTCGGCATGGTGGTGAAAGCCTTTCATCACTTGGGAGGCAGAGGTAGGCAGACCTCTGAATTTGAGGCCAGCCTGGTCTACAAATCAAAGTCCAGGACAGCCAGGGCTCTTTTCCACAGAGGAACCCTTTTTCAAACCAACCAACCAAACAAACAAACAGCTTCTTTCACCAGATGTTCAAGGCCAGTCTGTTAAGATATGATTCCTAATACAATAGATTCACATTGTAAATAAATTTTGTAAGCAGCACACATATCTTTTGTCTAGTTAAATGTCCATGTTAAAAGCTGAGGCAGATACTGTGAAGTAGAGATGAGAAACAAACCTAGAAAATTCACTTTGAGGGTCATGGGAATAAAAGAGAAACCACACTCTTAACAGGATTTGCCTATTTTCAGTTGTTTCTCTGTATATAATTGCAGCTTTCTGGGTTTTTGTTGTTGTTGTAATAAATGATTTATATTGTTCCTTTTCTTACATATTATCTTTACACCTAATGCTTGTATTTCTTTTCTCTGCCTTTCATTATAAGTCCCCCCATCCCCACAGCCAGAAACCATAGACAGTCTCTACCATCTCTCAGACTAGAGGAGACTGGAAGAATTTTGCTGGACATGCTACCACCAGAGTAGCTAGCTAGAAATGATAGCCTCACATCTTCTGTTATAGTCCCAGAGTGACTTTCCTGATAGCCACATGTTTTTGAATTAGGCTTTTCCCATTATTTTGAGTTTTCTGAAATATTTTTACTTACATGAAAATTCCTTTCTTAAAAAAAAGTATATCACAGGGTTGGAGACATGGCTTAGCAGTTAAGAATGTTTTTGCTCTTGCAGAGGACCCCAGTTAAATTCCCAGCGTCCATGTTGGGTGGATCACAACCACCTGCCTGTCTGTTCAGCTTCAGGGCATCCGATGCCAACCTCTGGCCTCTGCACCAGGCACCTATATACACTTAGGAGTTAACATGCATATAAATACAACACAAATAAAAATAAAAGAAATCTTTAAAATATTATATATTTAATATATGTATATATTTTAATATGAATTATAGTATTGTTGAATGATAATAATAACAAACCAACAAAATGTCAATGGTAATATACCTGGACAAAAGTTCAAGTGCAATATCATTGAGAACCATGCAGAAATATTAACAATATATTTTATTGAACATTGTAAAATAAGGACAGAATATTTCTAAAAGCAGGATGTTCGAGTGATTTTGACATTTTCAATAAAGACCTTGTTCTTTTTCTTATGTAGGAACATTGGAAATATTTGGTAACAACTCTACTTTTCATTCTCAGAAATCTTATTCCCCCAATTGTCATGAGCTGGAAAAAAAGAAAAAAAAAAACAAAAAACAAAAAAAAACAAAACATACACTCTGGTACAATTGAATAAAATATTAGGTAGCTTGCTATAGAATCTAGTTTTGGCAAATAGTATATATTCTGAAAGAGAGGATAATGCTATTGTTTGGACACCATTGGAATGTATTCTTGAAGCATTCCTGTGGTGAAAGCCTGCTCCCCAGTGTAGATGGAATCTTTAAGAGGCAGGGTATAGTGACAAGTAATCAGGTCATGGGGACACCATTGTCCAGAAAGACTGCTCTTGCAGAGAAAGTTAATTCTAGGGAGGGTGGGTTCTTACACACATCAGTCAAGAGGAATCTAAGATCTATGGAGAAGAATCGAGCAAACCGCACTGTGCAATGTCTGCACTGTGGTTTGGTCCTGTCTGCATATTTTCCTTTTACCTCCTTTGTCATATTGTGTAACAACCAGAGATGCTTGCCAAGACACTGGTGTCATATTGAAGCATCCACTCACTGGAACTGTGAGCCTGTAAACTTCTTTTCTTTATGAAATACTCAACTTTAGGCATTTCGTTACAGCAACACAACATGACCTAGTATAGACACCATTTTTTTGTATATAGAAACATAAGAAAATTATTCACATATAAACTAAGGAGAGAACAATGCAAGTAAAGCCCAGGGGCACAGAGAAGATGGCATTTGGGCTGGTGGGTTCCTGTTGGTAGCTTTCTTTCTTTTTCTTTTTTCCATTAATCTATGTATTTATTCACTTTACATCCCAATCACAGCCCCCCTGCTCCCAGTCCTCCCCTCTCATTGCCCCCCTCCGCCTCTCCTCTTGGAAAGGGCATCCCCCTACCAGTCCACCCTGCTGGCTTTCTTGTTCCTGCCTATTTTGAACTTGTCCTCTGAAAGAGATTTGTTTAAGCTCGCTCAAGCAGCAGTTTCTTTCAACTAAACAATGTTTTCCTGTGATAAAGCTTGTGGATAGAAGTTCATTTCCAAATGCTGAGATGCCAGATTACTAGGGACAGCAGTTTCAGTATTACATCCATGATGTTAAGCCAAAGGAGACAGAACTCCATAGTGTGACTGGAAGTTTTCTTCTGGAGAGCAGTGCACCGAGTTGTATAATGCAAGTCCAAACCAACTTAGTGTTTTCAGTCTCAATATGGTCTTTAATTCTGGAGGATCTCTCTGTCACTTCAGACAGGGCTTCAGCCCCTACTAGAGGGTGATTTTGGAGGTGTTGAGAAAACATTTACTGCTGTGCATTCTGCTTTTGGATTTTGTGCTCTTGTGAGTACTGTCTCTACCAAACTTACCCATGCCCAGAATAAAGGTTTTGGCTTTGGGATTATTTTGAGTCAGCAATGGGAACCAGACTGCTTTAAAGTACTGGTTTGGGAACTGGGCTTGGAGGTGAAGGAGTCAATACATAACAGGAGCAAATCACCAGTAGATTATAGGTGTATGCCCAGTAAAAATGGCGGAGGTGGGTTAGTGATTTTAGTTTTCCACAAGAAAGAAATAGATACTAGAAGCCATCAGCAGCAGTTGGTAGATCATTGCATAAAGTTTTGGAACCAGACTTTAGCTGTAAATGTGCAGGCTATTAAGACATTGCCAGATGATCAGGCAGAGTTGTCATTTATGCCATTGGGCACTCTCCAAATAGCACCTCAAGTAGCGCTCCAGCTACAATGTAATGTGCCCATTTCGAACAAGCCAGTGTGAAAACTTCAATGCAGCATCTTGGTGTTAGCTTGTCTCTGACTAGAACAGAGCTGCCTTACGCACACGGCAAGCCACTTCACAAAATCCTCTGACTCCACTGATCCTGTCATTCAGGAACAAGTCAAGATGAATAATTCTAATCCCGAAAAAGGAATTCCCGTGTCAGTGATTACCCCAAGAAACTTTATTTTGAAGAATGAAGATTCAGGACCTGATGACAAATCAGCATAAAAACCAATCGAGATCTCACACATGAAGATATTACCGAGCTACAAACGAATCAAACTACAAAACATGGTCACAATTACACAAGAAGAAATCCCAAGGATCTTACAGAAGTCTCAGAGCCTTACAGATCCGAATCCACTGAGAAATTTGAAGACTGGCTGAGCATACAGGCTAGGAAACTCTTGCATATTCTGCTAGAATCAGTTCAGTATGAACTAAATGGTGCCCACTAGGTTTGGTGGCTGACCAATTGAGACGAAATGTCTCCATCGGAGGTAGAATCACTTCAGAGCTGTCAAATTTGAAGAAAAATATTACTTAGATGTAGATCTATTGAGAGAAATCAAACATAATTTGAAATAAGAGGATGGCCCTAGGCACCTGTTAGCACCATAAATAGATTATCAACAATATATGAGCCTGGTGGGACCTGGAGCAAATGAAACCACTCACAGCAGGGATGGCATCTTTGACAGTATACAAACTTGTTTGGTAGGTTTGAAAAATGCATTCTTCACTTATATAAGGCCTTCTCTGAGATGATCACAGCGAGAAAACAAAGAAACACCCTGGATGGGAATTTTGACCTTACTGACATATTTCTATTTATTAAATCTGAAATAACCACTTCAGAGTTCTTCAGAAATAACCATTCAAAGTTTCACCTCTAAAAGTTGTATTGACTTTTAAAAGAAGTATGAAGTTACCAAAATCTGTCTATCTGTCTGTCTGTCTATCTGTCTATCCAGTGTGGAAAAGTGCTGTAAGAAAAGTGAAAGATGAGTATGTGAAGATTCACTCTCTTCTCAGGCCATCTCCGAACAAAATCCATCTTAACTGTTATTTCATATTATTAAGTGTGATTGCACACCTATCTGAATATTTTGCATATGCATTCATCAAAATCCTTCCATTAATATGCATATCTACCTATCCATCCATCCTATTTCAATTTAAATATAATATTTCTTGTTCATCTTTCTCTCAGGTAACATCTGTTCCAGCCTCTCTTATATAAACATTTCGAAATCCAAGGCCAGACATCAACTGCTCTTTCCTTTTTCCCTTCAGGTCTACTAGTTAATTGTTGATAAATCCATTGAAATATTTAAAATAACACTTCCTCTTTTCACAACACATACAAATACAGTCTATGAATGAAGTGCTCTAATCAAAATGCAAGACACTGCAAGCATTATAATCTAATATGGATTGGGTCTGTGTCGAAGCCCCGTCTTATGTGTAATAGACTCACTGATTCATCCAGGCGGTCTTAACACCTAATTTTGTCTGACATTCAGGTGATTATTTTCAAATAACAAGTATGATAGTTATGTGGAGTAAGATGTAATTTCAGTTGACTCATTGTCTTTATTTTAAATTTATGTACTTAGAAGCATGGGTTTATTGGGTTTATCAGCTAACAAGATAGGACTATCCAAATCAAATTTGGATGGAGAGGGTTTTTTTTTTTTTTTCTGATCCATGTCTCACCACATTTACCCCACAACAGTGGCCACCTCTGTTTTTCATTGAATGTCAACTTCAAAATACTAAGAATATTAAAGAAACTTAAGGAAACTTCTTTCTTTGTGTCATAGTTTGCAAAGTATCTTAAAGGTTTGCTATTTCTTGAATCTTCAAATAGAAAAGCTACTTCCTAATGGATTCTCCAATTATTAGTTTGTGTGTGGTATATACATGTCTATGTGTATGTGCACACATATGTGTGATATCAGAATATATTTCTTCATTACTGTCTACCTTAGGTTTTGAGACAAAGTCTTGTGGGTTTTTTTGTTTGTTTGTTTGTTTTTCTGAAACTGGATCTAAGCTTCAGCTCCGCTGGCTAGCAGCAAGCTTTTCACATCCCCTTGTTTCTTCCTCCCTGTGACGGTATAACAGATGTTCATGGCCATCTCTGAGGTTTTACATAGATGCTAAGAATTTGAACGAAGGCTCATGCTTCTGTGGCAATCATTTTACCTAATGAATCATTACCCCAGACTCTCCAGTTATTTTTAAATTTATGTTTAATAAAATGAAACACACATATAAAAAGTGTAAAAATTTATTTATAAACTTTAAACAATAAATAGTTCTTCATCTACTATCTGGAGTCAAGATACAATACATGAATGGATTTTTTATTGGATATTTTATTTGTTTACATTTCAAATGTTATCCCCTTTCCCAATTTCCTCTATGGAAACCCCCATCCCATTCCCCCTCCCCCTGCTTCTATGAGGGTATTCACCCACCCACCCACTCCTGCCTCACCGCCCTGACATTTCCCTACACTGGGGCATCGAGCCTTAGCAGGACCAAGGGCCTCTCCTCCCATTGCTGTCCGACAAGGCCATCCTCTGCTACATATGCAGCTGGAGCCATGTGTACTCTTTGGTTGGTGGTTTTGTCCCTGAGAGCTCTTGGGGGGGGTCTGATTGGTAGATATTATTGTTCTTCCTATGGGGTTGCAAACCCCTTCAGCTCCTACATGAAGGGATTTGGGCATCTGCAGATTTTGGTATGTGCTGGGAGTCCAAGAAAAAAATCCTGCATATTGGATACCTATAGTGATTGCGTTAATAACACATTTGATGACGTTTTTAAAAGTCACAGGGCATGACTAACGCTTCTGAGGCACCTAGCCAAGTTCATCTATTGACTCTCTTCTTAAATTGTCATTTCCTCGTTCGTTTGATTGTTTTATAGTTTTGTCAATGGGAGACCGGTCCTCAAGCATTATATTGTTTAGTGTTTCCAAATTTTAAACTTTATATGAATTGAATGATGTTGTTTGAATTGTTCTTTGACTTCAGCAACATGAGTTTTATGATTTATCATCGTGATTAGTGTAGGGTGAATTAGTTTCTTTCATTGATGAAGATTGTTTTGCTACATGAATGCCATAAAGTCCAATTATTCATTTACTGTCAATGAGCTTTCAGATTTCGGAGTTTGGCCATTATTGACAACACTGAGGAAATCCTTAGATATTTGCTCACCACAGGGATTGTTTTGTTTTTCCAAGAAATTCAATTTTTAGTACAAACAAAATCTGCACATAGCAGGCTTCGACAAATTCTTCAGTGAACTAATTTAAATAGTTTGATAGGAGCTCTAATGTCTACTTGGATATTTCCTAGAAAATATGTACTAAGCATCACATCTGAAGCACGCATTTGTGGATGTATTGCAGGGTAAAGTTGTAGATTGTTTAATTTGACTTATCCATTCTTGAAGGAACTAATTCCTTCTTGAAGAAAACGTGACACAACCAGAAAGAGACAATTCACTGTTGTTATGTGTGTCCCTTACTAGACCACCAAGCAAAAGTACATTTACCCAGCTAAGCCCTTAAAAAAACCTTCTGGGGGCAATGACAGATAGAGCCATGTACAGTAAGTCAAATATTTGTTCAGCTGACTTTTCCTGTCAGGTTTGTCTTTCTCTGTATGGGTGGCAGTCAATTTGATTTCAAGTTTCTTTCTGGTCCTTTTATTTTCATCCATGGCACTCCAATTCCAGAACATCTGTTACATGTTTATCCATGGTATTGCAAATAGAATCAAGGCTGCAAAATGGATTGGTATCCCTCATTACTGAAGAAGACACGTTAAATCCACATCCCGTGCCAAATCTTTGGTTATAAGACCAGTTATCCCTGAATATCTTGATTTATAAGATATGCAAAAGTCTAGACAATAAGAGTGCACGAATAACTAGAGTCATATCCCCTGCAGGCATTTGCAGCTCCAAGGAAGCAGCATTCATTCACAAGTTTCCCTCTGGAATAAAGTGTTAAGGAACCAAGTGCTCTCTGCCTGCGACGAGGCTTGTCTATGTTCTCCTCCACTCTGTTAGAGTCGACTTCAGTGCATTTCTTGATGATGGTGGCATACCTGCTCTCTCTTTTACTTCTTAACAGGATTATTTCCAAAAGATTTTTTTTAAAGTTCTGACTATTCTTATTTTTTCTTAAATGTTGGTTATTTTATTTGCTTTTGAAAAAAATGTACATTGGTGTTCAACCAGCATTTGTGTGTGTGAGGGTGTCAGATGCCCTAGGACTGTAATTATACACAGTTGTGAACTGCCATGTGGGTTCTGGGAATTGAACCTGAGTCCTTTGAAAGAGCAGTCACTTCCTCTTAATCCCTGAATCATCTCTCTAGCCCTAAAATTCCTATACTTTGTTGCACAATCCTCTATGATCATTGCATGTGTAAGTAGGGATATTCCAATTTACAAGTGAAGTGTGAAAACTGCATCCAGCGTGAATCACATCTCTAAATATTCTATTGGTCCTCACCAATCGTAAGGGGTTAACAAGAAATGGAAACTTCCTGACGCTCGCCCTCTTTCTTCCGGAATTCTTCAGGCTAGTTGTGTTGTCTCTACCTTGTTACCAGTTTCATCATTTTTATATTTATTGTACTTAAAAATGTTTAGAACAACCCCTCTTAAAGTTCATTAAAGCCAGCAAGCTATAACTGTTAGCACAAAAGTAATAACACTTTTCTTACTAGAAGAGTGTCTGAGGAAGCTGTCTTTGCCCATATTTTCTCTTTTTTATATTTACTTACTATGCAGGTAGATTAGAAGTACCATACTATCTAACCCAAAGTGTTTTCATTATAATATTTTTCCTCACTAACATTTTATGGCTGAGAATATAGCTCAGTGTTAAGAGTACTTGAGTAGCATATGCAAAGCACTGGTTTTGACTTCCTGCCTTGAAAAGTAAAATCAAGTAACATTTTAAGGTACAAAAATGGAGACAGATATTTGAAATATCCTTGAAGGCTGAATATTTAGACTCACTACTAATATTGGCACCAAAACAAAGAAAAGTTACTCAGATAAATGTCGATTTTATATCCATAGTAAGTATAATAGCTGTTTATGTAAGTCTGTCACCCTGCAACGTTTAGGTCGTGCCTATACTAAGCAATTATTCACTGTTTATCTGACATTCACATTTAGCTGGCATCTTATGACATAGTTTGCTATATCTGGCTGTTGTTGTCCTTGAGATGGAAGACTTCCAAACGCCTGTAGACATTGGTTACTTCCTCCAATACAATGTGGCTTCCACACTGCTGGACTGACACCCTACTTGAAGTAACATATGATAATCACTTAAGGGCAGCTGGTGTCTAACAAAGAATCTTTAGACCCTTCTGGGTACTTTTTTGATAAAAATCTAGTACAAGTTAAAATACATGCCGAGTTAGTTTAATGTGTGGCTTCTTCATCCACCACCCTTGGGTATTGCTCTATCATCTAGGCTCATCTTGGTCCACCTATCATCCAGGCCCACCAGAATCTTACTAGGTCTTAGCTTATAGGCAATTCTGCTGGGTTCCTGGACCTAACAAACACTTACATCATCACCTGCCTGTGCGACCTGGTGTATAAAAGGACTGCTTGCTACCCCAGTTTGTTCTCTCTCTCTCTCCCCCCCCCGTCTCCCCCTCCCCCCGTCTTTCCCCCTCCCCATGCTCCCTTCTCCTCTCTCTCCACGTTTCCAGCAGACCTCTCTTTCCTTCTTTCTGTAGTTCTCCCCTTCTCTGCCCTCATGGCTCTGCTCCTGTCTGTCTGCCCCTACCCCTTCTCTAGCCCCTCACTCTCTTCCCTTTCTGCAAATAAACTCTCTTTATATCAGGTTTGTGGCATGGTGTGATTTCTCAAGGGAACACCTTCACATGTAATCCCTTGCCCTCTACATTAGATTTCATAATAGTAGGTCTATTTGGTCAGAACCCGGTTTAACTTCAATGCTTCATTGTTATATTTCCACCACTGAATCTAGCCTGCTGCCTGGCTGTAAATTCTCTTTTTAGGGGCTGGACAGCTGGCTCAGCAGTTAAGAGCACTGACTGCTCTTCCGGAGGTCCTGAGTTCAATTCCCAGGAACCACATGGTGGCTCACAACCATCTGTAATGGGAACCGACACACTCTTCTGGTGTGTGTCTGAAAACAGCTACAGTGTACTTATATAAATAAAAATAAATAAATCTTTAAAAAAAAAAGAATTAAAAAAAATTCTCTTTTTACCTGAGATGTGTTTAAAGTGGAGCTCAAATTCTTTCGTCACTACAAGAGCCAGTTACGTCGTGAGTTTGCATGAAATCCTCTTTTCCATGTTTTACTACTGGAGAAGTTCTTCATGTTCAAGTACAGAAAAAGCCTAATAATTGATTTGAAATAGTTTTGTCTCAGTAGATTTTGTGCAGAGCACTTGTTCAATGATAATTCCAAGATTTCAAAGCATTGCCCTTTTCCCCGACACTCACTTCAGTAGTCTATCAGACAGTAATATTCCATGGTAATTTTAGAATAGTCAGTTTTAAAGCTGACTATTCTAGCCCTTTGAGTGTGTGTACCACATTTCAGGAAGACGTAGGACCGCCTGGGGAAAGGCCGCTGGTAGCCGTGCTTCTGGAGGCTAGCCTTTCTGTCCTCAATACAACTGGATTTCTTAGGTGTTTGGTTTTCGTTTGCTTTTATTTTCTTTGTCACTGGGCTTCATTTGGAGCTATCCTAGGCTTCTCTGACAAGGGTCAATACTCTTTGAGTCTTAGAGAAAAATAGTTTAAGGCCTTTTATTGTTACCAAGAAGTTGTAAAGTCATTAACTTCATGCAAATGTGGTTAAACAGGTGCTCTTGCAGAGGATAATGGCTGTGCTTTCTGTAGAAAAGTGAAAGAAGGAACAAACAGGAGGAGGAGAGGAAAAGTGAGTGGGAAGAGGAGTAGGGGGAGAGAAGGAGGAGGGAGAGAGGAAGAGAAGGAGACAAGGAGGGGAAAGGAGCAGAGAAGAGGAGGAAAAGGAGGAGGAGAGATTGAGTTTTGCTCACAAAATCAGAGGAAGTAAAAAGTGAAAGCAAAACCAAACCCAAAAATATTTGAAGTCCTTCTTTCAATGGCAAATGATCAGTATTGAGCTCCAAATCCAGTGATAATCTCTATTAATAAAATGTTTTCAGCCTTCCAAAAATCTTTTATGTATGTTCCGTGTGTGTGTGTGTGTGTGTGTGTGTGTGTGTGTGTGTGTGTGTGTGTGTGTTTTCCTGTGGAAGCATGTATATCCTTACAACATGTTGCAAATAAGTTTATACTTTAAACACTATTTTCCAGTCAGTCTTTTGTCACTTGTTAGCAAATGTTTCTATGTTATTGTATGGGTAAAATTTCATTTTAATGGTTCTAGAATGTTTCTGACTCTAATATTTAATAATTACTTGCATTGTGCCTTTAAGTTATCTTCAATGAGTATCTTGTGGTTAGGTTTTTGCCTACGCCTTTTCTTTTGTAGGATAAGTGATAGTAACAGAATTTATAGACTTTCAATGAATGACACTTTTCCTATTTATAAAATTTTGTATTGAAATGTTTTAGACTTAGAAAAGTGTTGCAATGCTAATACAGTTTTTATAACTCCAGTTTTCTAATTTTTCTCTAATTTATCTTCATCTCATTTTCCCTGATATTTTCATCTTAACATGTTTTTGGCATAATTTCTGGTATTAAGAAAATGTTAGTAGTACTGAGTTACAATATTAGTGCTACTTTTCTGTTCCAGGTACAATTCAGAAAATATGTCGCAGTAATTTTCATGTCTTTTAAAGCTTTTCCAAATTGCTTTTCATGATTTGACACTTTTGAAGGATACTACTTAGTTAGATGCTTCATAGTTTGGATCTTGCTAAACCTTGCCCTTGATACGGCTGGAAAAGTGACTGTGTATCCAAACCTGTTCTGATGTGTATATTGAAGGCCCTCTTACACAATATTAGTTACACATTATATAAAAGGAAATTAAAGCCGAGCATCTTTCCTTTGGAGATTTTATATTTATTTTTAATTATGTATGTATAGTATGTGTGTCCGTGTGAATTCATACATTATGTATGCTGGTGTCTATAGAGACCAGAAGAAAGGGTTGAATCTCTTGGAGCTGGAGTGGGGAGCAGTTGTGAACAACCCAATGTGGATCCTGACAACTGAACTTGGATCTTTGACAATAATATCAAGTGCTTTTAACAGCTGAGCCATCTCCCTAGTCCCCAAACAGAATACCTTTAAAAATGATAGCACTTTTAAATAATACATATTTTATATTTTATTTGCTTTATAGATCTTTATTCACCAATTTGTTAATGTCAGTCAGTATTTTATTCCCTGTAATATTTCTGCTACTAGGGAAATCTCCAGATGGGAGTCATCATCTTTCATAAATGAGCAGTATAGTGAATAAATCTCTTATGAGTCCTCTTTCAACTTATTTAAAATGGTGAGAGAACTTGAAGCACTTGAAAAGGAACTTTTTCATATCAAATTTTTTTCTTTTGAATTAGACTCACCTACATCTGATTTGTCAGCATCTTTCCTTCTTTGGCTTCTTTATTCATATACATCTGATGAATATATGTATACACACACGCATACATTGAGTTGTTTCAAAGCGTTTTGTTTCCATTGAGAAAAACAATCACTTTCGTCTCATTAATTATATGATATTAACCAAAGAGCCATTTCAGCAATACTTACAACTAGAGAGACTGAGTTTATGAAGAACCTAACTGACTTAGTAGATGTATCATTTAGTTCCTGGCCCATTGATCTCCTTTGTGGAGTCTGAGATAGGTTTAGCAGCATCATGCAAAGAGGCCTCATCTGTGTGCTTAAGGGAAATGTGAGTGCTGCTTCATCTAGGGTAGTGGAGAAGTCATGGTTACTTCCTTTGTTGACCATCGTACAGGAGTGACTTTGGGCCATCAGATCACACAGATCTTCCCCATCTCCTTAAGTGGCCTGCTTTGCTCATCTAAACATCTATGGGTGCTCATAATTAGCATAATTAGCATTCCCATCATCTGGGGCTAAAGTATAACTGTTTTCATTCCCCAAGAAGTTTCTAAGATGAATTCTTGACTGTTCAGTTTCTGGTAATCCAGACCCTTAGAGCCTCAGTCCTGGGAATGTCAATCTTCATGGATTACTTCCCATGCCTCCTTTTAGAACCTATTAACCTGATATTTGACTTTTGAAACTCTTTGAGATGGTAGAAGAAGCCACTCTAGGCAGAGTTTGTTGTTTGTAATTTTCTTTCAATTCCAAGACTATTAGTGTTTGATTGAAAACATTTTAAAGATGACTCAGAGGCTAAAACCTCTTGTGTACAACCATGACCTCCAGATTTTAATTCCTAGAACCCACGTAAAAAAGACTATGGCTAGAATAAGTGGGTCAGTCTATAAACCAAGCCTGGGTACTCCTTCAGCAAAATGGAAGATGGAGACAAAAGAATCAGCTGGATGCTCATGTATGCAGCACAGTGGCAGAAATCACAATGGGCTCTACCTCAAAAAGCAGGTGTGGATGGACTCCCCCAAAGTCGTTTTTTGACTTTGCATGCATGACATAGCATCACACCCTTACTCTCTCTGTGTGTCTGTCTCTCTCATACTGGTGTGCATAAATAAAATAAATATTTAAACATTCTGAGAAAAGATTAAAGATGTTTGTTTCAGACAATATTAAGAATTGCGGCTTCCTCTTCTGCTTGCAGTGTTTTTGTTCTTATAACCACATTACGAAAAAGTCAGCCAGTCAAGAATAAAAAATAAAATTAATTGTTCCCATTAAAATCCTAGGAAAACTTACAGAACATTCATAACAAGGAATGAGGCACATGGATGGTCTAATTTTACAGAGTGGAAAAGAAGAAAAAAGAAAGCAGTTGAACTTTCAACAAATACTTAAAGACTAAGTGCAGGCCGGCATATCAATTTAGAATAACCAAACCCCTCTCAAGGGGAGTTCAGAGTCCTTTACAAAGTTTTCTCCGTGGTGTACAGTGAATGATCACAAACAAAGAAAGATTGAGGGCAGGAGACTAAAATGAGCCCTGGAAACAAAGGAAGATTTGGTTGCCATGGGAATAGAGTCAGGAATGCTAAGAAGGCCCTGCTTCCAAGGCCCAGGTACACAGAACCAACTAACTAGTGGGCTAGACTGGACAATAAAGAGTTACATCAATGCCTGGTGTAAGCCTAGCACCAAATAATGAATAATTAAAGTCTACTGGCTGAGGTAGAAGGCAGAACTTGAAGAGAAGTATCCATAAAGGAACTCCCTTTTCAGAACTCATGCAACCTGGGGAGTAGGGGGAGGAGCAAGGACACATTAAGAACAAATTTATCCTTAGAGAAATGTGAAGATTGTTGCCCTGAGACAATGGTGGTAACACCAAAACCCAAAGAGAACTTAGTGGATAGATCACCGGGCTGAGAAAGCAGACCTGATGAAATACTGTTTCAGGCTTTCCTGTTTCAGAACGTGATCAATTCTTTACAGGAGTGTTTCAATGTTTCAGTTTGGGGGAACCAACTGTGAAAAGCAGATTTTTAAGACAAACTGTGGATCTGATATATTTTTCTGTCTACAATACCTCTAGGAGTGAGGAATCTAATCTGGGGAGTCCAGTGGCTATATTGTGGTTTGATTTTGCATCTACCTACTAGTCCTTATACCAGTGTTCATGCTATTACAGCCAGACTGGAGGCTATGAAAAGTGTGAATTATAAAACAAAATTCACTTATCATTGTTTGCAGTTGGATTTTTTTCAAATATTGCGTACTGGAAAACATGCACAGGCAATTTAGCTTTATGAAACTTCTCCTAAGAAATCAATATGACATAGTGATGTTAAATGTTAGGCTTATTTTTAAAAACAACACTTCCCTAGATTCTCCAGTGCATTCTCTAAAAACTCCATAAATATGCACAAGAGGCTATGAAAGAGACGGAGTGATGATTCATTTTTTTTCAAGGTGAAATTTATTTATACCTTTCTTCTTACAAGGCTAACTGCTTTCTATTTACATGCAAACAGAACAGCATAGTTAGAAAACACAAACTCAACCATGTTGATTACAATATAATTTCCAGTACTTCATACAGGAGTTACCCACGATTTCAGCTCTAAATTTAAATATAGCACATATTCAAAAGCAGAAGAGACAGTAAACATTTACTCAGACTGCTCTTCAGAAGTTTAGCTGGAAGTGTGTTGCTCCCTGAATTCAACTGCAGCTCAAGATTACACCCAAGACACATAGATGAAATTTCACTTAAAAAAAAAAAAAAAAAAGCAGCAGCATTCTCAAGCAACTATTTGCTGAAGGAACACTGTGTCGCAAGTGTCTTACAATGTGACTTATTTGGAGATTATAACATGTTCTGTGCAAGTAGAAAATTTATCTCTACCTTAGGTTCCCTTCATAGTCTATATGAGTTGGCAAAAAGTTAACATAAACAACTGAGTATTTTTGTAGGTAACGATTATCCTAAAAATAAATCCAATTGCTACCTACATCAGAGCTTTAGTGCAAGAATCTGTTGATTTTCCAGAGACTCGGTGTATTGAGAAAAGATAGAAAGTCCAAAGCATCGATCCCTCTAGCTTGTCTTCCCACATGAATGGGTTTTCATCAGGTAATAATTGGGTGAGCCACATACTCTGTCTTTTATGACTTTCTTAAGGTGGTCTCTTTTTATGTATATATACAGATGGTGTGTGTGTGTGTGTGTGTGTGTGTGTGTCTGTGGGTGTGTGGGTGTGTGTGTGAATATCTATAAAGAGAAGTCAAAATGTGAATAAATCAATGTTTATATAAAGTATTAGATATTTACACTACCTAAACACACTTATATGCTGTGTAAATACTTATACATTTAGAAAAGAGGAGGGGTGTTTCTGTATCCAAAGGTTTTAGTGACAGAAATCTGAGTGCAAAGAACAAAGGGAAAAGAGTTAGCCACATCTATATAATTAGAGACATAACTGTTAAGATGTTTTTTACTTTAGGTTTAGCATAGGAGGTCTTTGACTGGCCCACTATAGAACCCAGAGTCACATACAAAAACTTCTGTTACACATGTAGGCTTTTTAGAAGAGTCCAAACACTAATTAAATTAATTGATTATACCTTTCACATTTTGAAGGGGACAAGTCTTTTCAAAGCTCTCTCATTCCTTTCCAGTCGTAAGTCCTTATGCTTCATTGCTAGCTTCAGTTGAAAGTAGATCAGTTTCTCTTTTTGAATGTTGAGCCTTTTCTCAGCCCACACTCTTCCTCCACGTTCCTTCTCATGGAGACCCAGGATATCTGGCTGTTGTAGGATAGATTGGAAAGTACATGTTTTGGTCCAAGCATATATGAGTTTTAATCAAGTCAAGCAATTTACAAACCTTCTCATCTGGGCAAATGAGTGAACATCTGGGAACTCCTATTTGTTCGTCTGGGAAGAGAAGATGCAGTAACACTATCATAGAGGGGTCATGAAAACCGAACACAGCAATGTCTTGTGCATAATAAATGCCCATTATACCATCAAATACAACTTATTGTTGGCCCTTTGCCTACTACTCTTTATAAATCTTCAATGAGTTCAAAATTACAGAAAACCTTGGAAGCTGGTTCTCTGCTCAGTTTCCTACTCAGTGCCTGACACTGAACATTCAGTGCCCGACACTAATCTTTCAAGGCCATGTCACTGTTCCTTCACTGATAGTGACACTGATTGTGGTTTATGTATTTCTGTACTTATTTTCTGCAGTTATGGAAAAGACATTTGAGACTACATTTATGCGAGATGTATAATTTTCTTTTTAGAATGTATGTGTCTCTTTCAGATATTGAAATAATATTAGTCTTATAGATGACTTGGGAAGGTTCTTATATCTGTGATATAAAAGAGTCTGAATAGGACGGGTATGATTTATTCAATGTTTGATAAAATTCATTAACTGAGCCAAATGGGATTGACATTTGATGTGTAGAAAATTTTGAACTACATTTCCTCTTTGTATATAATCATTCAGATTTTCCTGTTGGAAAGAGAGTGCTGGGTGGAAACAATCCAAATACATTGTGTTCATCAATGAGATTCTCAAATAAAATACAAAATACAGATAACAAGAACATAATAATTTAAAGCTCTCCAACAGAATAAAGTCAAGCATTCTCCTTTCCATAAGAAGATGCCCTCTTTGCTTTAATGCCAAAGGTCATGCCTACTCTCCCAGAAGCACCAGCATCTGCACGACCAGATGTTCTGCAGTAGGCTTCTAATGGCTTTAATGACTAGTCTCATTTCCTGATATCTCTTCTTCACACTTCCGCCAGAGGCATCCTTTCAGCATGTACACCTGATGGTCTAAGTTTCTCCATAAAATTTCCAGTGGCTCCTAACTACCTTCTCAATAAATGACAAATTCAGTCTTAATCCTCAGAGTTCTTCATTACCAGATTTATAATTAACTTTCTGTTATTATTTCTGATAATTCTTGACCTGTATTTCATTATAATATCAAATAGAATTCTGCATTCCTGGAATTCCAGTTTGTGATTTTACAATTTTAATTGTTTATGTATTTATTATTTTACCAACACTTAAGGTAACCATTTTGCTATACTAGTTAAAAGAAAATGAGAAAACATTAGTTATCAAGCAGAAGTACAAAATACTTTCCAGGCTATAGAGCAAAAGAAAATAGAGATTTGTCCCTAGGAAGGCGACCAAAATCTCTCTTCATTTTAAGTGTATTTCCTTCCAAACAGACAAGTTCTTGCCTATTTGACTATCGGCCACATCTTGACTCATTTTTAACTCTTGTGTTATATAACTGAACAATAATAGCGATCTCTCTCTCTCTCTCCCCCCCCCCCCGCCATGAACTGGTGCAGGTCATACGATGTGCTTGATATTGGGGCTTGCTCAGTATATGCCAAGTGCTTGACCAAGAACATGCGTTCTCTTGCTGAAAGCATGTAAGACATGTTTGGAATTATGATAACTGCTTGCAATCCCAGTGTTGGGGAGGAAGAGACAGGCATAGCTCTGGGTTCATGGCCAGCCAGACTAACCTACTTGACCAGCTCCAGCCCAATAAGAGAATCTATGTAAAAAAAAAATTGTTTTAAAGATAAATGGATGGTGGGACCCGAGGAATGACACTGGAGGTCATCCTTCGGCATCCACATAAATGCATGTTTGCACATGCACCTGCACACACACACACACACACACACACACACACACACACACACACACAGAGAAATGGTAGGAACTATTTAATCTCAAGTCTGTTTGATCACAACGACTATAAATACTAAAAACTTCAGCATGCTAGAGTGTTCTAAAATATTTTCTCATACAATAAACAGTTGTTTAACTAGATAGCTGTTATTACCATTATATTTTTGTTGATAGCCATAAATCATAAACGTAAAATATAATATAATATCGCTACCTGTTCCAGAACAAGATATTCTAGTTCTCTTATTTGTAAAATTTTATTGATAATCTTTTCTTATGAGAAAGAATGAAAATTCATCATTTGAAAAGTAATGCAGCATATTTGCAAGTTCTTCTCAGACGTGTAATAAGAGCAAACACCTTATAAACTCCTTCGAGTTGCTTGGAGAAATGTATAATATGGAGGGGAGTCACTAGTGTTTGAAATGTTTTTTTCCACAAGCCCCACCAGTTGTTCTGATCACACTCTCATGGTAACAGTTTGTTCAGCCAAGAATATCACAAGCCAATATACACATTTGTGGAAAAATGCAACCCAACTCTTTCAAGAAACAAGGACATATTTTAGATCAAAATGCCAAGAAATCTAATTTTCTTAATAATTAGTTTCAAAAAATAACATCTTTTAAGACAAAAACTGTTATTGAAAACACCTCTCCATCCTTATGCTACAGCCAATTATACCAGATCTTGAGTTGCAAAAATGGGGAAAAAATAAGAAAAACATCTAACCTTAACAGTTACAGTATAGTTCTTTTCCTTGTTGACATATGGGGCCAGTTGCCTTGAAGGTCATTAGCCACGTGTTCCGGAGCTAAATCTCCCAACCGTTACTGTTTAACTTGGCAGTCCTGGAAAATGTTAGAAAGCTTCCCTCGAAACTCAAAATTTCTGTAAAGCCCTAAAGTAAAACTTTGTAATTTAAATCTATAGCAATATTATTTTATTTCTTGATTTTAATTTGTAAAATCAAATAATAGAAATTTCTCGTTCTTTACCTCTTCAAACACAGTTATCTTTGGTTTTTGTAGAGAAACATATTCATTTATAAATAACAAGTAAGAATTCAATGTCTAGATGTGATTGTATTGGGTTTTTGGTAGCCTGGGAAGTACTAGAGAATGTAGTCATTACATATTATGTTTTACTGGGAGCATTAAAGAAAAAAGAACCTGTAAGGTTGGATGAATAAGTTTTACCAAACATTTTGGGAAGGAATACTAGGTGAAGAATAGCTTTAAAAACTGAAAAAATATTATAATATCATGAGTGGCTTCATGGTGTTTGTTATTTACATGCTGTAGTTCATGCTAGGCAAGAACTCAGTTGCTGAACTTTATAGCAAACTTTAATATAAGAGAAAAATTAAACTGAATTCACTTTATGTTATATGTGTACAGAAGGAAAAACAGTGGACTTTAGAAATGGATCAAAGCTATACTTAAGTCGTCAAAGTAAAAGAAGTTAAAATTCTAAGTCTTATTCCATCCTAACTTGGATCAGTCTTTCAAAGCTATAGTGCTTTAGTTTCTTAGGCCCACGTGACAGCTCTGGAAACCACCTAAGTTTCCTGCGCTCTTCAACATCAAGGTCACATGTCATCCAATCCTTCAAAATCCTTCAAAAATGAGTGACATGCTCATTTTGGTTTACACCATTTATTTATGCTGCTTTGTCGCTGCATATTTATCTCCTAGGTGGAACTGTTGGGAGATACTAGAATCCTTTACGAGGTGGACCCGAGGCAGGAAGTCCTTGGGTAACTGAGGTTTGTGCTCACAGAAGGTGGATCTCTTGTGACGCTCTAAGTTTTCAAGAGAGGGATGCTATAAAAATCGTAAGCCAACCTCACAAAACTCTCTTAGTTTCTGGGTCAAGATGGAATCACTTGCTTGTTCTCACAGTTGCTGCCTGTGTCACAAGGTGCTGTAGGAGACTGGTCCTAACCACCGAGTTTGTGCGGTGCCACTTGGGGTTTCAATCTCTGAAACTGCGGGGTAAACATGCAGCTGCTTCTTCTCTTTATAAAGTAGCCTTTGCCAGCCTTATGTTATGATGAGAAAGAATGTTGCTGATGTAGGAGAAAAGACTACAATGGATGAGAATGATTAAAATAATTATCGGTGTATGGCCAGTAGAACAAGAAACGACACGCAGGGGGAGATTCTTAAAAGAAGATGAAATCACAGCAAGGTCAAAACTCTGCATTTGCCAAACCATGGAAAGGCTTAGGGACTAGTAATTGAGAAGGGGAGCTAAGTGAACACTGAAACGAACAAAACAATCGCTTAAAACATGCAGCCAATATAAGATATCGATTAGGAGAAAAATCAACCATGAAAACTCCAGTCTTGTAACTGGCAGACACAGAGACAGATAAGAGTAAATTGGCTCAATTAAGATAGAACATATTAAAAGAAGGTGTGTGTAATGATGAGAAGATTGCCTCATCACCACCCTCAATCCATGAAAATCGGCAGTAAAACAGACCCAGAGGACCCTTCTTTGAAAGAATTGAAGTATCAAAGGGAAAATAATGATAGATACTGTATTTTGTATACCCTCCCCAAAGGTTAGCTGGCCACTCAATACTTAGGGCAAAGTGCGTATGTCTGAAAAGCTCATCATCTGATACAGTTTCCCAAAATCTTTATGACGTGCCATTATCCACCATGGCATCAGGATATGAGGAGAATGTCCCTATCTAGAAAGAGAACAATGTTAATAAAAGTAATTTTATAAAAATAGAAGGAATCCTGGCATCTGAAGATATTTTTAACAAACTTTGATTTACACACTCTTAAGGGATATAAAATGATGTTATTATTGTGAAGTAAGAATTGATGCCAAGGAGCTGGAGAGATGGCTCAGTGGTTAAGAGCACTGACTGCGTTTCCAGAGGTCCTGAGTTCAATTCCCAGCCACCACATGGTGGCTCACAACCATCTGCAATGGGATCCGATGCCCTCTTCTGGTGTGTTGAAGACAGCTACAGTGTACTTATCATATATATAAAATAAATAAATAAAATCTTAAAAAAAAAGAATTGATGACAAAAATGCAATGAAAGCATATGAATAAAGTTTTAGAAAATAAACATTTTGTACCTTTAATTAAAGACTCAGTACCTGGGTAAGAATATTAAGTGAAAGAAATGTCTTGGAAAAAAGAATAAAAGGAAAAAAAGAACAGATAAGAGGCATGAAAGATCAACATGGCAGTTCTGTGACAGGCACAAACACATCCCTCATCTATGGTGGACAGATGGATACATAGATGACCTATAATACAGACAGAGGAGGTGGAGGGGAAAGTTCTGTGGGAAACAATATAGGAAACGTTCAGTTAATGAAGGGTAGGGATTCTGGGTCTAGGAATTATCCTTGTTTGCGTCTCTGTTGGAAGAATAAAAACTGATGAACACCTCTCTGGGAAGGACAGGGTTTATTTTATCTCACAACTCCCAGGTCACTGGTCATCACTGAGAGAAGTCAGAGCAGGACCTACAGGCAGACACTGAAGCAGTCATCATGGAGGGACACTGCTTACTGGCTTGTTTCAAGGCACATGCACAGTTACCTTTACTATACAAACCAGGACCACCTGGCTAGGGGTGGCATAGCCCATAGTGACCTAGGCCCTCATCCATCAACTAGAAATAATATTTGCTCCAGAGACATGGTCTAGGGCCAACATCATAGAGGGTGAAATTGCCTCTTCCCAGGGGTCTCTAGTGTGTGCTTGTCAGAACCTAACCAGCATAAGAGACTTCTGAGAAAGTTAGAACATTAATTTTGAAAACAGGAAAGAAGATCAGCTCAACCTAAGGAACTCCTTCCTAACACTCAGATTACCAAAATAATAAGGAGATTTCAAAATTTCCACAGAGCAAGAGAGATTGCCATTAGAAGAATGGAACTAATTACAGATTTTTCAGTAGCCAGCAAGGGCTAGCTTTGAAATTCCAATGAGAGCGAATTTCCCCCTTTTCGACTTTTACAGACAAACTGTGCACATGGTTGGGAGGCTGGTATAATAGCATCTTCAGACATGTAAGAACCGGTGACCTGTACTCCTTTCCCAGCGGTCAAATACTCTGGTTGCTACTCTGAAATGATAAATAAGAAAAAGAAAGGCAGGGGATTTGGCAAAAGGAGATCCAATACAAGAGAAATGAAAATAGTCCCCAAGGTGTTTCACGGACCAGCGCCAGTGCAGAGCTATGTGGGGTCTCATGGACCAGCTCCAGTACAGAGTTATGCAGGCGTCTCAGGAGCAAAGGGTAAGGAGAGGCAGTTGACTTCAGGAAAGGCACAAAACTGATGGACAGTGAAATATATGCCTTATATCACATGAAAGTATAAAGCAATACCCTTCTGGAACTTACAAGAGAAAAATATCATAGATTTTAAAAGGTTTAAAATTTAAAATGTTTTTGTAAAAATGAAATTATTAATTACAGGGAGGGATGAAAGTTGACTGAGAAAATATAAAAACATATGGTTTAACAGAACACTAAATACTGGCTACAAAATAATCCTACCGCTCCTAATTTTGTGGGATGGGGTGGGGGTGGGGGCTCGGGCAGAATTCCATTGTTTTCAGATATGAAGAAGTTGAATGACCAACTTGATAGAACCGGACGCAACGAGCCAGACATTTTATTTTTCACCACTGAAGCTGTCAGAAGAATAAGCCATGTTACTGATGATGATTACCTCTGGTAACAAGATCAGTCGCAGGCAGGGGACTGTGGCTTCCTTTAAATTCTATACATGCGTCACTTTGTTGGGTATGAAAACAACAGATAATTATCAGCTCTTGCTCTTTGCTTTTCAGAGAACTCAGTCTATTTATTTCATGTTGTCATGGAAAGTGTTCCCTGGTCTTTGGTATCTTAAAGGAGTTGTAAGATGAAGAAAGCTTTCTTCTCCCTTGACCGTGAAACACACCCTTGAGTAGGAACTGGAAGTTTCTCTGTCCATGTGTTATCTCACAGAGCAGCCCGCCAAAGAGGTCTCCTTCTGCATATTCCCTGAAAGGCAGCAATTACGTTCTCAGTGCCAAGACTCAGCACTTCTGTTTAAGGAATCTTTATTCCAGCCTTCTCTAGTTTTGCTGGGGAAGACATTAAAACTATGGACATTCTTTCTTCTAATAGACTTCTTCTCAAGGAGGAATTAAAATCTCATTATTGGCAGACTCATAGAAGAGAGAGTGGCCTAAGGATGTACAATGGGGACAGGCCTTCTCTTCTTTTCTGTACCATTATGTAGGGACTTTTTAACCTTATTTATCCAGTGCTGGCAGTTCACAGTTAAGAAGCCAACCATTGTCTCACAGCTCTCCTAAAGCTTGCAGCAGTAGTAAAGGCAAATGCATATATTGGAAAAATTATATATTATTGGAATATAGTGAAATTACATATATATGCTATTAGACAACTACTCCTTTGTATTTATTATTAATAGGGTCACTTTCGGTCTAACCTTCACTCTGGCTAGCATCTGCCTATTGTGCCTTCAGTTTACTCAGTTCTTCACAGGATTTTCTACCATTAGCTTGGTGCCATTGCACATGCAGCAGTGTATGGTGGGAGTGTCATTGGTTTGTAGAAAATCCTCTGCATTATGTTGTAATAAGCTCAGTGTTTGATGGAAAATGTGAGAACAGAAAGTTAAAATTTCTTCATTAGGCATCTCCTGTCTTTGCCTTCCAGGTACTAAGAACACAGGTGGGCCATCGTAAAGACCCAACATTGTGTGGGTGTGGGGCATTGAAGTTCGACACCTACTCTTGTATAGCAAATGCTTATTCAATGAGCTGTCTCTTTAGCCTTTATTATTTACTTTTATTTATAGTTTTTCTGTTTAAAAGAAAGCTTACTGGAGTAGAGGACCTATGAATAAGGTCATTCTGTCTAGTGCTTAGAGCGATCCTTGGTACACAAGAGTCACTGAATAGATATATTACTTGCTAAATGCTGTATTATATTCTTACCTATTTAAGTTACTACACAGCTTTACTATTATTAATAATCCTTTATGAAATATTATATTTTGTGCATATTTATCATGATTTGCTTGGTATACATTCTGTCCTGGTTAGTTTTTTTGTTTTTTTTTTTCCCACTTGACACAAACTAGATTCATTTGGGAAGAGGGAACCTCAGTTGAGAAAATGCTGCCCCAGACTTATCTACAGGCAAGTCTGTGTACGTTTTCTTGACTTGGGTCTGGTGTAGGAAGGCCCATCCTGCAGGGGGTGGTATCACCCCTGGGCAGGTGGTCTTGAGTTATAGAAGAAAGTAAGCTGAGCTAGCCATGAAGAGCAAGCCTGTGAGCTGATTATCCATTCTTCAGTTTCTGACTCTCTAGGTTCCTATCTTGAGTTCTTGTCCTAAGTTCCCTCAGAGATGGGGCATGGGGTGTGTGACCAGAGAATTGTAATCAGAAATAAGCCCTTTTCTCTCCATGTTTCTTTTAGCTATGATCTTCATGAAGAAAGTAGAAATCTTAACCAAGGCACACTTGTAAAAGTCAAATCACGTAGTCTTTAAGGCTTGGAATACATTGCCGATGTTCTTTTGAGCAATCATAGCAACGTTTACTCCCACTGTGTATTAGAGTGTCTATTTTGGCGATCTTTATCAACATTATATTTTATAATTAAAATATCAATTTAAATGTGGTGGTTGAACAATATAATTTTAATTTTAATGTGTACTTCTTTGGTTATGTGGGAGTTTGTATATGAATAATTTAAGCTCTCTTCTATTTCTATTTCTTTTTCTATTTCAGTGCTGTGTTGTAAATGAGAACATGTCTTGTCTGGCTGGATATTCCATGCATTCTTTAAAAGCTATGTGCTCTAGTTGGGGAAAGGTCTACACAGCAGTGAGATCAGAGTGGCATGAAGTCTGGGGAATCCTTCCTAGTTCAATGTGTTCTTTCCACACTGAGGGCCAAGTGGCAGTCTCCAGCTGCCATCATGAATTCGTCCCTTCTTCTTTCACTCCATGTAGTCTTTGTCTTACTTTTTTAATGTTTTAATATTGAATACATAAAAAATTTCAGATTATTATGTTTTCTCACGTGATTGAACTCTTCGATTATACCTCTTTATCTGTGGTAACATTTCTTCTCAGGTCTTCTTTGGTTGATATTGTGATTGCATAATAAGTGTTCTGACTTTCCTTACTACTGCTTACATGATTTCTCTTTTATTTCTATACTTCTATTTTTATGTATATACACGATAGGCTTTGTATTTAAAGCAGTTATCTTAAAAACAGCATTCACTTGTATTGTGTATTTTAATATAAAAATAGTTTGCTTTTCAGATTGATTTATTTGGTTATTTACTTGCCAGACATTTGCTATTTGTTTTTTCTCTAACTTTACCATAGACTTTTCTTATTGTTGTTATAATCTTTGTGCACTTATCATTTATTCTTCCTCATAATTTTAATAGTTGCCCTGTTATTTACACCATTGATCTTTACAGACATTTCATAATGTTGCACTTTATAGAGTAAGACGTTTGCAGCAGTTTAATCCTGATCCCTTTGCCTCATTGTAGATGCCTTCTACTGTTGCCTTTAGTCATACACCAACCAGGCAATGCTCTGCTATTGATTTTAGGTTACACAGTTTATTATGCTTTTAAATATTTAAAGATAATAAAGAGTGTATTTACATCCTTACCCCACTTGTACAGTTCTTCTGTAAACCCAGGTTTCTGATAGGTAAAGTGTCACCATCCTAGAGAGCATCAGTTGATAGTTTGGTATGACACATCACTGCTACTTTATTTAGGATCATCTGCCCTGACTGGCCACCAATTCCCTCTGAGATATTTGTCTGAGGAACTCTTTTTCTCCATTCTATTTTTGATTTTTTTTATAGTTAATGATGTATATTTGATAATGAAAATATATTTAATGATGTATAAAAATTGGGGATTAAATTTTTGTTTCAGCATACGTAAGATGTCTTTCTCCCCTCCTCTCTCTCCTCCCCTCCTCCCCTCGCTACCACCTCCTCCTCCTAATCCTCCCCCACTGCCTCCTCCTCCTTCTTGCATTGTTTCTGTTGAGAAATCTACTGTAATTCTTGCCTTGTTCTCCTGTATCTCCCGTCTGAGTTACATCCAAAGTCTTGTCTTTATCTTTGTTTTTTACCAGTTAAAATAAGACACATTTGCCTTCACCGTCCATTTTATGTTTATCGCAATAAGTATTGTCTGAGATTCTTGGATCTATGGTTTTCAATTTGTCTGTAATTTTGCAAAGTTCTCAGCTACTCTTCTTTGAAAACCTGTCCTTGGACCCCGCCTCTTTTCTCTTCTCCGCTGACATCTCAGGTGTTCATATGGTTTTCTCCCATGACTCTTGAATGTCTTAGTTATTTCATCAGACACTTTTTTGTTTTATGCTTCTTTAAAAAGATCCATTGATTTATTATAAATATCTTGTATTCTTATTTTTTTCTGAGCCAGGTCTGTTGTCTAGTCTATTGTAGTCATTCTTGTCTGTGTTATATGGTAATTTCTAGCATTTCCACTTGAGTTTTGTGATAGTTTTAATTTTATTACTGAAATTACCCATCTGGCTTTGCATGTGGTCTTCTTTCCTCACTGGAGCCCTTCAATATATTAATTGTAGTTATCTTTAATTCCTAATGTGATATTTCTAACACCTGTTTCATTTCTGATTCTAAGTATATTTGCTGCATTTTCTTCCGAACAATATGTTTTTACTTGCTTTTCTGGACGACTTTTAATTTTTTGTTGGCAGTTGTACATCTTACGTAGACCGTAAAGAATGAGATGAATAAACTCTGTGATCAACAGGCTGAGTACTTAGGCTTCTACTTTTGAGGTGGAAGAACTTGCTGCCATGAAGTCAGAAGTTGGGCTTTCTGTGCAGTTTGGTGTCATACAGTAGCTCTCTGTGTGATACTGTTTTCAGTGCTTTAGCATTACCTTGTGTATATGGCTGGGGCCAAAATAATTTCCTGAATGTTGGCTTCTCCATCAGCCCTATTCTTTGACTTCTCTCAAAGAGAGCTTCTCCATAGTCTGTTTCTTTCCTGAAAGTTCCTTGCTGCTCATTCAACCTTAGTTGCAAGATTGTGATGATGGTGATCTCCCTCCCTCCCTCTCTCTCTCTCTCTCTCTCTCTCTCTCTCTCTCTCTCTCTCTCTCTCTCTCTCTCCCTCTCTCTCTGTTGGTGCTGTTGCTGGGATATCCTTTGTTGTAGTTGGTGTTTGGCTACTTTGTGGGCTTTTCTTTTTTCACTTTTCTCCGTCCCCCTTTCCATGCTTTCAATCCCCTAACACTAGATAGGAGAGTAAAAAGGATAGAGAGGAAAGGGGGGTGACGTTATGATTAGACAACTTCACGCTGATTAGGGGCATTGAGCTCCTTGGGCAAATTTGATCTGCACCATCAGGCTCTCTAATTTCTTCCTCTTGTTGTTTCTTCTTTGCACATGACTATTTAACAAACAGCAACCAACTCTCCCAAACGACCAACGGTGACCAAGCTCGCCTCTCAGGCCCTAGCCATTATAAACCTCTGAAAGGTTCCTAGAATTCCAAATGGCACATAATACAAGAAACGATCTGCAGCTATCAAAACTATGTCTCTGCTAGAGGATGATGCAAATCATACTCAGCTGCTATGGTGGACAATCTGAAGCAGCCCTATTTCCCACATCCAGGATTAATACAAAAATAATACTTCTGTGTTCTTTAAAGAAAGCAAAATTATCCTTATACTTTGTTGTTCTGATAAAACTTCAGATTCAGGTAAACCAACCAATGTTCTTTCCCCCTCTTCTTCTGGTAAAGAAGTTATTTCTCTATTCTCACTACTTACAGAAAAATTAATATCTAATAGTGCTCCAACGTATGGTTTCAGTTTAAGGTCTTTGATCTAAGGGAAGAAAGAATCAGGTGGAGTTTTGCAACTTTCTTTTTTAAATTTATTTATTTATTTATTTATTTTTATTTTTAGATACTTTATTTACATTTCCAATGTTTCCCCCTTTCTAGGTCTCCTCTTTGGAAACCCCCTATCCCCTCCCCCTCCCCGCCTCTATAAGGGTATTCCACCTCCCACCCACCCGCCCACCCACTCCCATATTCCCACCTTGACATTCCCCTTTACTGGGGCCTCTAACACCCTCAGGACCAAGGGCCTCTCCTCCCCCTGATGGACAACAAGGCCCTCCTCTGCCACATATGTGGTCCGAACCATGGGTCCCTCGATGTGTATTCTTTGGTTGGTGGTCCAGCCTCCAGGAGGACCCGGGGGGGGGGTCAGGCCAGTTGACACTGTTGCTCCCTCCATGGGGCTGCAAACTCCCTCAGGTCCCTCAGACCTTTCTCCAACTCCTCCATCTGGGACCTCACTCTCAGTCCACAGTTACTGTAAAGTGAAACTTGGGTATTCCGAACTTTTGGGCTAATATCCACTTATCAGTGAGTATATACCATGTTTGTTCTTTTGTGACTGAGTTACCTCACTCAGGATGATATTTTCAAGTTCCATCCATTTGCCTGCAAATTTCATGAAGTCATTGTTTTTAATAGCTGAGTAGTACTCCATTGTGTAAATGTACCACATTTTCTGTATCCATTCCTCTGATGAGGGACATCTGGGTTGCTTCCAGCTTCTGGCTATTATAAATATGGCTGTTATGA
>CM052713.1:37045867-37104988 GCA_028551405.1 Uromys caudimaculatus
ATATACAAAGAACTCAAGAAGTTAGACTCCAGAAAACCAAATAACCCTATCAAAAAATGGGGAACAGAGCTAAACAGAGAATTCTCAACTGAGGAAATTCGCAGGGCTGAGAAGCACCTAAAGAAATGTTCACATTCTTAGTCCTCAGGGAAATGCAAATCAAAACAAGTCTGAGATTCCACCTCACACCAGTCAGAATGGCTAAGATCAAAAAATCAGGTGACAGCAGATGCTGGCGAGGATGTGGAGAAAGAGGAACACTCCTCCATTGTTGGTGGGATTGCAAGCTGGTACAACCACTCTGGAAATCAGTTTGGCGGACCCTCAGAAAAATGGACATAATACTACTTGAGTTTTGCCGCCTTCTAGCAGAGACAGTCCCCTTGCAAGAGGAGAATTTCTGGGACAGTTGTCTTAGCATCCTTTTTACTGTTTTTGTCAATGTTTTCTGGGGCTGTAGAGAAAGGCCTAAAAAAAGAGTGCAAATATCCTATCAGTAGCCCACAGAGCTCTGTATTTTTTAGCTGTTCAGTTCTTTAACTATTCTTAGCTCAATTCTTCTGACACGCGTCTACCAGCAGCACTGTCAGGTCAGCAGATTCTTGTATTTAATTTATCCTTGGACGTAAGTGTATTTTCTTGGACTTCAAGTCCATTGTTCTATAGTCACAACTCAGTGGCGGGCTCCATCAAGTATTTTCCTACAATGTATGGCTAGTGTTCAGTGTGAGACTACATGAAACTTATTAGTGATCTGCCACACTTGATCAGAGACTTGACTCAGTGCTGAAGTCCCGAGGACTCAAACAGGATGGCCTGAGCATCCACCGGCCCTATCCATGGCACTTTCCATCAGAGGAGTTTCTGAAGCTGAAATTGGAGGCTCTTGTTACTGGAGAAGCTATGTTTTGTGAAGGTTTTCTACGTAGGAAGTTCTGTGTAAAGAGCAATCCTTACCTCCTCTTTCCAACTGAAAATAATTTCAAACACATAGCAGCGTAGTTTTGCATCTCATAACCCTTATTTTAAGTTGCTTTTGGTATTTGATTTTATTACAAAAAAGAGAAAGAACAACTGAAGCAAAAGTAGTGTGCTGGAGACTGTGCTGGAGAGCTCTAGTCTCTCATGTCACAGTGCTCATTCTCCTGTGGTCTTAAAGGATAGCTGGTGAATTCAACATTGTTCTCGGGTAGTGAGATTACTGCCTTTTTGGCCTGCAGATCCTTGTCATCTGGTTACACAAGAATGGACACCTGACGATCAGAGGCCGGTGTAGCTATTATTCATTGTGAAGTTCATTCATCTCATTATAGGTGAATGAAACTCAAACTGTCCGAGTGTCACATACAATAGGATTGTTATCTACTTTTCTGTGCTTCCTGTTGAATATATACTAAAAACACACAATGCACTTTAGGAACAGACTTTAAAGTACCCTGAAGTGATAACTATTCAAAGGTCTCCAGTTTCGGCAGTAATAATGTACCACAGCAAGGGACTAGCAGGCCAGACCACTATTCAAGGTAATAAGATACTCTGTAAGGACCTTGAACTATGTCTTTTGGATATAACACTGGAAGACTGTTGTCAGAGAGGAGAATCAAGTAGTACCTTCAGATGTTAAGTTGTTTTTAAGACTCAAATTCATTGCATATTTTATCATTTAAAAATGTCTTTAAATCCTGTCTTATGTTTATCAACAGAATTCTGTTGCTACTGACCACTATCATGATACTGTTTAAATTGTAGTCTTCTTTGTTCTACTGTCCCCTGCCCTTGTCCAGACACACCAAGGCCTCTCTTTGTGGCTTAAAGTTCTGCACAAAGTCCCAGTTTTTATGTGCCTTTCATAGACAGTTTGTCTCCGGGCTTGGTCTCTTTGTAACAGAGCAGTGCTCATGTCTGACTCTTTGTAGAGCTGAAGTTAGCTGTATGTTACATTGTGTATTTTTGTATACCTACATGTTTATCTTTATCCTGTCTGAGTGTAGGTGATCTGTATTTTAAATTCAGAAAACAGATCTACTTCCCGTACAGCTTTCTACAGCATGTAGTACACTGTTCAAGTATTTGCTGTCTTTCTGATTTATAAATAGAAAGAAAATCAAATTACAGAGAATTGACATTTTGAAAAATCTTACTTGTCAACTGTAATTGCAATTTGATTGGCTGGGATATAACACGAAAATGAAGGATTCTAATTTTACGAAGTATTAGTTGAGAGTAATAATCATTTAAAATATATTTCTTTAAATTTTTTTCTGTATAAATGTAGAGGTACGTGTGCGTGTATTGTAGTAGTAGTAGCAGCAGCAGCAGCAGTAGTGGAGGAGGAGGAGGAGGAGGATTAATTTTGCTTAATTTTGAAGACAGGGAAAATGAATTAAACATTTAGCTTCAAAGTTCACATTGGTTATCTTTGTGAAAAGAGATTTAAGAGATAGGACGGCTGTTGCTTACTGCCAACTGGGGGTGCCAGGATTGCACCTTAAGGGGTATCTTGCCATGCTGGTCATTGTTTTGATTCATAAACATCACAGCTGCCTAAGATCATTGTCCCGTCCCCCCTCCCCGTTTGGCAGCTTGCATAGTACTTCCTGATACTTTGGAAGCTAGTCATAAGGAAGGAGGCTTTTAGGTCAAATCCAGCTCAGATATTCTGAATCCTTTGTCCTAAGCGTCCATTTTATCTCTGGTAGATAATCAGGGGCAATTGCAAGAGCCCTTTTTTTTTTTTTTTTAAGTCTCTTGGAATGACATTCTTGTGCCACCAATAACGAGAAAGGAAATTTCTCATGCCTGACATTGAAATTGAGGGGATCATTGTCAGCCCAAGTTGCAAAGCTTCATTTAATGTGTATGTATATGTGTGTGTGTGTGTGTGTATTGTAAAGTTTAGGAAATACAAGTAATGATTTCTTAATGCATTTTCAAACATTGTTAGTGTTACTCAGTGACTATCTTGATACAGACATGGGACTCCTCTTGGAAGTTTTTATTGAGCACCCCCTACATACCAAGGGATTTCTGTTTATATACTCATTTTGTAAGGAGATCATGCCATTGTGCTAATTATGAAACAATCTCTTGACATTTTTATTAAGATTTGCTAGGTGAAAAAGCTCACCTAGAATATCTGCCAGAGTTAATACTTAAAGAGATTATCTTACTGTATGGAAACAGAAGTATTAACCACCATTAACACTTATTTACTATACAGTTGTTTTAGATATACATAAATATTTTATAACTAGCATGGAAAATGTCATTTAAAGTAAGAGCCAATGACAAGCTTTTTCTTGAAAGATATATTTTGGAGATGACTTTAGGTACGGAAATGAAAAAGATGACAGATATGATATCCCATCTTTCCTGTATTCATGATCTAAATTAGAGATTTTGAAGCAACTAAGGAACTTAAAACAAAATACTTGCATCTGGTGCTGGGAAGCATGCAGCAGGGATTTGTAAATTTCCTCTGGTGATTCAATGAAGAGCCAGTATAAAGCCATTGGCCCAGAGCCAGTGTGTTCTTGGGTGCTTGTTAGAGATGTGGAGTCTTGGGAATCAACATTAGTGCTATATCAAAAAGTATATTTTAGCAAGATCCTCAGGTGGCTCCTACACACATTAATGTTCAAGAACTTAAAGCCTAACAAATCACCTGGAGAGCATTTAAAACATAATGATATTGTGGCCTCGGTGATTCATTTGGGGTTGGGTGGAGCTGAGACTTTGTTATGCTATTAATGCTTCCTGTGATTCTGAAGGACAGCCATGATCACAAAATAGAGGACAAAGCTGAGTGGTGAATATTTTTTCATAAAAGGAATCTTCCTGGAAAGTAGCAGCTAGGGATTTTGTAAAACAAATTTGAAGGATGCTGATGGTGGATCATACGTCAATCTGTTGGGAAGCTGAGCTTTGTGAGGAAAGACTTTTTCAGTGAGAAAATTCCAAGGGGAACCAAAACACCATAGTAGAAAGATCAGGAGATGGCAAAGACACTTAAAAACATGGCTGTACAATAGATGGTTTGGGGCTATTTGTGCTGTCATGAAGTAGAATAAGAAATGACCATGGAATCGTTGGCTCTAGGGATTGTGAGATTTCTTGAGAAAAGTGTAAAATTCTTCCTAAGATTGTACAAAAAGAAAGTCTGATCTATTTACATATACTAAAAGGAAGACAAGACTCAGAATATAGGAGGAGTAGCGTCAGAGGTGAAGGCATCTTGTCATTAGTTCTTTGGAAACAAACATTATTATTGGAGGCTCCCTTAGATTCATAACCATGCTTCCTTTCAAAGATAGAAAATAAATTCACAGAGGACATTGGTTTATTTATAGTTTAGCAAAAATGAGGGGACAAATATTCCCTTGTCTGTAGCAGTCTTATAGTTTTATAGAAGTAATATAATTGAAGTAAAAGCTGGAACACATGCACACACAGACACACACACAGACATACAGATACACACACACACACACACATGAAAACACATGCAAGCATGCATACACACACACTTACATCCCATGTCTCTCTTTATTTTCAGTCTTGGACCATTTTCGATGATGTATTAGAGTTGCTGTGAAATTTCCACATATCTGCCTAAAACAAATGTCATAAACAAAATACAATTAGGATTCAACCTTGCAAGATACACAGTGTTAGCTGATGCACAAGAAATGTCTTCTGATAACCTCTTTGCTTTGGTTACTTGCAAAAGGCCTGTCCCAACTGACTTTGTGCAGTCGAGGCTGTTTCTGAGCTCGGGTTCCTCCTGTTCAGCCTCTACAGTGCAGGCTGTCCACAGCGAGTCCATTTTATCCTGACAATGTCTTTTTCTTGCCTTGTAACAATATTTCTGAAGCCATTGCTGATTAACTGTCTGGTTTGATTCCAACTCTTCCTTGAAGTGGGGACATCTATTCCGGTTTTTTGATCTCATACCGAGAATGTCTGTGTGCTTGGGCAGGGCGGCAGAATAGGTGGCAGATGTCAAGGAAATTAGTGCCAATAAAAGGCTTCATGAGCAAACTCAAGCTACCAGGAGACAGAAGGAACAGCTCCTGGCTGTGCCTGTCTGCAGTGCTTCTTGAGCTTCCTTCTTGAGTGTCTGTTTGTCCCATGGGACAGACACCTCAAACAGTATTGCTATGATTCTTTGCTAACAAAACAAAACAAAATAAAACAAAACCAAAAACCAAACAAGAAGAAAAACAACAACAACAAAACAAACAGCCCCCCTAAATCAAAACAAAAACAAAACCACTAAATGTTATCTTTTCAAGTTAGTCTTTTTAAAATTTTAAAGTATATCAACATTTGAAACTTGTACACAAGGTCAAAAGGCAACGGTGATCAAGTTTTCAAGAAGAGTACAAATCACAAATAACAAGGAAAACTAGGTTGAAAAATAAGCACTGGCAAACATAATTGTTTTTATCTCTTTCATATTTAGTTAACTATTAGTGACCACAAATAGACTTCTTCTCTGATGCACAACTACCTCTCATAGGTGCAATAGCAAAATTCTCACGTAGCCGAGGCAAACAGACATAGAACAGAGTTTGAAAAGACCAGACCATAGGCCTTTCATCTGAGTTGCAACAATTGAAAAATAGCAAAGTTGTCAATTATTTTGCCAATTTATGGATTTAAAATCCAGATGCAAGAGTACATTTGAGAGATAACTTATTGATCACTTTTTTTTAATTTTAAATGTACACGTCTTTAACTTTTCAAGTGTATGCTGAGGTTTAGATAAAGTTCAGAATTTAGTCACAGATACACACACACTAGAGTCATCTTAAAGTCACAGTTATTTATTAGGCAGTCATTAAAGGCTTTAACTCAAACAAATACTTAAGTGAATTTTGCTTTGTTAAGATCCAATCTCCTTTTGGGCAGTGGTGGTGCAGGCCTTTAATCCTAGAATTTGGGAGGCAGAGGCAGGCAGATCTTTGTGAGTTCATGGCCAGCCTGGTGTACAGAGTGAGTTCCAGGACAGCTAGGGCTACACAGTGAAACCCTGCCTTGATAAACTAGCTAGCTAGCTAAGTACCTACCTAACTATAATAAAATAAATAAAAGATTCAGTTTTCTTTCTTTCTTTTTTTGGTTTTTCGAGACAGGGTTTCTCTGTGTAGCCCTGGCTGTCCTGGAACTCACTCTGTAGACCAGGCTGGCCTCGAACTCAGAAATCCACCTGCCTCTGCCTCCCAAGTGCTGGGATTAAAGGCGTGCGCCACCACTGCCCGGCTAAGATTCAGTTTTCTAAGGAATCAAAATCCTGAAGAAAATCAGGAAAAACCATTAAAAATTATCTACATTTAACACAAAATCTTATCTTCTATGCTACTTCTTGGGGGTTTATGTTTCTTTGTGTGTGTGTGTGTGTGTGTGTGTGTGTGTGTAAGTGTAGAGGCCTGAACTATGTCAGAAATCATCTGTAGATGTTCTACCATGCTCACTGAGGCAAGGTCTCTCCATCACATCCAGAGCTCACAGATAGGGCTAGTCCCACTGGCCAGCTTGCTCTGAGGATCTCTTTCCTTCCGAGGCTGACCCTTCAGATGTCATTCCATGCTTCTACACAGGTTCTGGGGACCTCAAGCCCAGCCCTCTCACTTGTTCAGCAAGCATGTTAACTTCTGAGTCATTTTTCTAGCCCCTTGTATGCTATTTCTCTCTGAAAGTGTTACTAAGAGCAGAATAATGCTTTTATGAATGCCTTGTTAATTCAGACATTGAGAATTGAGCTCTACCTTACATTGTTGTTTTAAATGTTGACTTTAGAAAACCCTTTAGAAAATTGACATTCTAAAACATTCTTTAAAAGCTTTTGAAAATAGCATTGATGAAAAAGTGTGTACCTCACGTATAGTTGGCCCATTTAAACAGTGCTATAATGTGATCATTACGTGATTTCAAGCAGATTAATGTGTTCTATTAACAGAAAAAAAAGAACAACAGGAAATATAAAACATTACATTTTTATTTTTTAAAGTTAGTCTTTTTAAAATTTTAAAGTAGATTAATATTTGAAAAAGTTTAAATACTCTGACTTTAAAGTTCATGATCCATGCTCCCACTGACTGTAAAGGGCAAGAGAGCCACTTTTTCAGCGGATAGATGTCTTCTGAGTCATAGTGTCACAGTTGAGAGAGAGGGACACAGAAGGCTTATGCAATACCCCCTCCAAGTAACAGCCTAGATAGAAAGCCACAGGAGAGAACTCTTAAAAATTGTGAAAAGGAGCCAGGCAGTATAGTACATGTCTTTAATCCCAGCACTTGGGAGGCAGAGGCAGGTAGATCTCTGAGTTTGAGGCCAGCCTGGTCTGCAGAGTGAGTTCTGGATAGCCAAGCCTACAAAGAGAAACCCTGTCTTGAAAAATCAAAATAAAATTATGATAAAGATGCTGAAAAGCAGCTTTCCACAGATGAGGGCTTCTTGCAGGAGCACTGGTGCGGACCAACTCAGTTTTGTTTAAGGGGCTGGCCACAGGTAATTTAGCCATGCTCTGGTGATTATATGGGCAATAAAAATTAGACTTGTTTTTTCTTGGAGGAGGTAATAAAGGGAGCAGTAGATCTGTAAGGACTAGGAAGTGAGTGTGATCAGGGTTCATGATGTGAAATTCTCAAATAATCAATAAAAAAATGAATGAAAAGAAAAAAATCCTTATAGGCAGCATTTTGATTATTGTCATTTAATTACATATAAACCTCTTCTTACAATTTTTAAAAAGCATTATATAAATTTATATCTATTCTCTAGATTACCCATGCCATTTATAGATGGAAGCATTGTATATTCATGAAGAAACAACATTAACTGAAAACTGTGAAAAAATCAACAAAATTTGATTTCTTTCTAGAGTTTGTTTTGGAAGAAAATCTTTATCCAATCTATATAGACAGTACAAAATTCTATTAACTTAACGAACATTTTATGACTCATTGAATATGTTTTTCATAAAAACTATACTTTCAGTAAAATATTTTATGAAGTGGAAAACTTAGTTATGTCAAATGATGGTTTGCTGGGGCACACAGGTGAAAGGATGTCTTGCTAAAGCACACACAGGTGAATGGATGTTTTGCTGAAGCAGACACAGGTGAAAGGATGTTTTGCTATAGAAAACAGGTGAAAGGATGCCTGATGTTCAGAAGGAATATAAATTATGTCCCCACAGACAGTGGGAGATGGAGACTTGGTTTGATTTGCTCCGATATTCTTTGCTAGTTTTTGCTAACAACGTGAATGTATTGCTTCGCCTTACCTACCATTGTTGTTCTGCACTTGTGGTAATGTCACCAATGAGAGAAACTCACCAAAGAAACTTATTGTCTCCCTAAAGTACTTAAAGTACTTGCTTTAGGAGACCAGATACCTTAGTGCCATATTCAAACCATTTTAATATTTTATGAGGCAGATTTACTAGATGCAAATATGCTAATTAAATAATCTTTCAGAGGCTAAGTACCGAGGTTTCAAAGTGCAGATTGAGCAGTATAGATTTTACAGGTCTGAACACTGAACACATAGTGGTATCTAAACTACATTTAGAACACCTTGAGTTTATCTCCTTTCTTCCTAAGACTGGGTCTCACGTAGCACAGGCTATACACAAATTGTCATGGACTGAAGACATATCTTTGTGGGAACAAGCCTGGTGAGGTGGAGAGAAACCCCATGTGTCTGTCCCTGGTGCTGCAGCTCTGGGTGGGACAGGAGACATGCGGGAAGTGGCCACGCGTCTTCCCACACAGTCGACAGGCAGGTGGGGGCTGTGGGAAGCCTTTGAGGGCCCCGCCCATGGGTGGGGGAGGGGGCCATTCTCAGGAACTTGCGGCAGCCCTCTCTGTGGGTTCTCTAGCCTGGGGCACCGCAGTTGCCGAGACGGGTTAGCCAGAGTGCAGCTGGGGTTCCTGCCGAGACCAAGTTTCTGCAGCTTGGGGAGCCGGGCTAGCTGCTTAGGCTTGGATGAATGGGTACGTCTGGGAGCCCTGGGAAGCCCTCGGCGAGAGATTAGACACGGCTCCTTAATCGAGGGCTATATCCCTCGCTTCCCAGGTGGGTCCAGATGAAGAGACAGTCCATAATTCTAAGATGTTTGTTTTCATTGTGTGGAGAGTGGCGTGGATGGAATTGTACCTCATGGCCTCTGGGAGAGGCGAGGCAGATATAGTAACTGGGAAGGGGCGTGGCTAATCCTCTAGGTGTCTCATTAACATGGGGATGACTTGGAGCTGTGTAGCCACGCCTCTACCTGAGGAGGGGTGGTTTGTGACCGTGACTGGAGCCAAAAGCCTCCCGGGAGCGTTGGCATAACGTTTTTCGGTCCCTTGCGGATTGTTCCACTGGGTCGCCTAGATTTTACGCCTATGCTCAACCGGGTGCCAGATTGCCTGTCACAGATCACTGCCCCACATAACTTAGCAGTTCATAATGCTCAGTGCTCACTCATGAGGACTGGAGCTTAGATCTCAGCACTGATATAACAAGCCGTGCACCTTGTGCCTGCTGATGACCCCGGCTTCAAGAGTGGGACAAAGAGAATCAACAGGAGTCATTCATTGGCTTCCAGCCTGAGAAAACAAAAACATAGGTTTAGGAAGAGACCTTCCCTCAAAAGGCATAAACAGAGAATGATAAAGGATGTCATTCCATGCCTTCTTCTGGTCTCCTTACGTATGTGAATATGTACATACATACTACCTGAGACAGAGAGAGAGACAGAGAGACACAGACATAGACAGAAACGCAGAGAGATACAGAGATACAGAGACAGAAAGAGACAGAAGAGAGACAGAGACAAAGAGACAGGGGCACAGAGATAGACATAGAGAGAGAGAGAGAGAGAGAGAGAGAGAGGCAGAGAGACACAGAGAGACACTGAGAGACATACAGAACAAATAAGTGTAAAGACAAATTTACAGCCCACATATGAACTTCATACATTTTGTTCCTGTTTTCCTCTCTCTCTCTCCCCCTCCTCTGAATATTGTATAATATGAACAAATGAAAAATAAGAAGTTTTTCTTGTCAGTTTTACTTCATGTTAGGCTATAATCAGAAAGGAAGTGAGGAGTTTTGAGGAAGCCAGAATGAGGGCAAAGGAAGAAACTGGCTTAATATCTGAAGAGACAGAAAATCCAGTCACCTATTTCAGCAGCCACCCTCCAAACTGGTGAGATCACCACACTGGGAGGAGCAGTCAAAAGCTGGCAAGTAAACTAGACTAATCTGAGGCCTCAGTCTTCGATGATCTTGAGATATCCAGAGTGATAGCAGGACATCCAGGATGGAAATTCTGTTTTCAAGAAAAAATCTAAATGCTATTCTGTGGATTAGAATGAGCAAGAAAAAAAATATTACATATGTCTGAGATCTTAACCGGAATGATTACAATGTTTTATGGTAGGATTTTAAAGAAGATCTTTCATTGGTTTATATTTTAATTATTACTTATAAGAAATGACCGTCAAATTCCTGGCATAGCACCTTGGAAAAATAAGGTGCCATGATCTAACATCTTGGTTCTCTTATTAACACATGCTCATCGGTCTGCACAAGCTCTTTTAAAAGTGCATTGATATTTTCATGCAAAGTTAACTTAAAGTTATATTTATGTGGTTTCCTATGAAAGGATGTGTGTGTTGGGGGGAGGCTTCTGTCCCCCTTTCTCTTAGCCCACATTCCTCTCCCTACATTTTTCTCAAGTCCCAACCAAACATAATTTGCTCACACTGTTTACCCCAGCCCCTCTCGAGCTGCCCTGCTGTTTCTTGTCTCCTACATTGAAACTTAACACTGAACAGGGTATTTCTCGGTGGCTCGCTTCTAAGTCCAGCTTTTCAAAAGGTCTCTCACGTCTCTCCACACAGCCGCGACCCCCTCTGCACTCAACATGTTGACTCCTTGCTTTATACAAAACACATTTCCACTTTCACTCAATACATTTTCATCTGCACATCTCCCTTAGTGAGAAAACAACCCCCCTCCCCCAAGAGAGAGGCCTTTGCTGGAGCTGCTCTCCTCGTCTTGTGCCTTGATTTCTTTCTGCTTCGTATTCACTTAACAACAGAAGAAACTGTGGACACTTATTGTAATAATACTCCACCCTTACTATTTCGAAACCAATGTGGTGCCTATGCAAATCTACTCGGGAATGATAATTCTATCCCTGCACGTCACATGCATGGATACACGTGGTCCTATATTACATATGTAACAGGGTTTGTAGACAAAGCAGCTAAACTGTCAGTTTCTGTCAGGCAGGAAACAAACCCATTTCTCCATTAGCACAAAACCACTGAAGAGTCAGTTCTGTCTGGAACTTGCTTTCAGGTGAATGGACAATTGTTTCCTCATGTCCAGTTCCATTAGCAAATTTCTACCATGGTCCAGGTATACGCCAACGCCACTGCTTAGCTTTTCAGGGTTCCCAGACTCCTATCCAGGCCATAGATTTCTATCTTACTTATGCAGTGGCGTCTGTTCCATTTAATGTATCCAGGTACTAATTTTTTGGCTTCTGTTTCAGCTTGAGAATTCACTCAAGTATATGTATGCGAATGCAAATGATGCTGCCAGCAAGAAGACAGGCTCTTTTGGTCGCTAAGCAACAGGCCTAGAAGTGATAATTTATAATCTGCATTGCTTTGTGACCCTCAGACACTTTTTGCTTCGTTTCGGGTAAGATGGGACTAGTAGGCTGACTGGGTATTGACATGACTCATAATGCATAAATAAGTAAAAATTCTATGTACTTCTTTAATCACAGAATCGCACTTTCTTCTAAGCCTCAGAGAAACTTTCTGAAGTAGTCTGGTGTTTGTATTCAAGGTCCCCTTGTGCTTGAAGATCTCAAAGCCATACTGTGTTGAATTTTTATTTCATCTTCAGGATTACTAATGATCTTGTCCCACTGTTTTGTATTATTTGCGTATTTGTTTAGCGTGTGTATCTGTGTCTGAATATGTACAAGTGTGGGAGAGCATGTGCCTATTGAAGCTGGAGGTTGACCATGGGTATCTTTCTCCATTACTCTCCCCTTCATGTACTGAGGAATGATCTCTTGCTGACCCTGGAGTTTGACAGTCTCTTTCTCTCTCTACCCTCTGAAGGCTGGGGTCACAGACACACACGGACATATCCACTTGGCTTCTGTGTAGGTTCAGAGGGTGTAAACTTCGGTTCTTGTGCTTAAATTGCAAACACTTTTTTTTTTTTTACCACTAAGCCAACTCTTCAGCTCTTGTTTATTTATTCTGAGACCATGTCTTACTCCAGTATACCAGTATAGTCTTACCTTGTGGAGCAGGCTAGCCGTGAACGCCAGATCCTTCTTTCTCGGTGTACTTAGTGCTGAAATTACAGGCATGGACTACCCATTTTCTACTGAGACTATTCTTAAACTCATTTATATATCTCAGAAAATGCTTTATGTTGCTCAGTCCTCTGAGTGGCAATTCTTTCCCTGAAAAATCACACACACACACACACACACACACACACACACACACACACACACACACACACCTTGATCTATTTCTTTATGTGTTTGGGTCCTGTTTATTTGTCTTTCAAAATTTCTCAGACTTTCTTACATAGCTCTGCAAGAACCTAGAGCTCCAGGTTATTGCTCATAAACTTTAATCCCATTCTGTTCTCCTTTATAGACTATAAACAGCCTCCTTTTTTTTTTTTTTTTTTTGCAATTTACTAGTAATATTTAGAATCTTAGTAATATTTTGTGCAGCAAGTATCAGTCACACATTGGCTCTGGGTTAGAATAAAGTTACCCTTTGTGAATGCACTCATATAATAAAAAAGAATTTTAGTGAGAGACTCTGTGAATCTTTCCCAGTAGTGGTTCAAGCAGAGCTGGGACTACCACCTCAGCTAGAGAAGTGCAAACCCCTCTGATCTTGCATACAAGGATTCTCAGTGTGTACCTGTGTAGGCTCACTGCGCTTGTCAAACACGATAACATGACTCTAAACAGAGGCTGACAGGAAACATATCAGTTAATCAGCAATCTCAGAGAATAAACAAAACTGAGCCGCAGAGAACAATCCCGAGCCACACGGAGTGGTTCTTGGAGGTGGTTTTGGGAAAAGCACAACACTAGTAAGGAATCTTAAAGACTCTTCTCTCTGTCCTAGATTTGAAGCTGCCTTCCAGCCACTTCTTCCACGCTATGGCTTTAAGTCCTCACTGACTCCTTTGGTTGATTATTGTCTGGGGATTCCAATAGCCTTGATTTTTCACTTTGTTCTTAAAATCTTTTCCACATCTCTCTCTTCATTTTGAGATGTTACAAAAGTAAAAATAGAACAAAAACAGCACACATAAAACCATAGAGAATAATAACAAGGAATTTAAAAATGTGGCCATGGTCACATTATGTTTCATAATTATAGCACAGATGAAGCTGGCAGTGTTCATGGACCCAAGTCCCTTCTGCCTTTACCCTCACAGAAAGCATCTTTCGATGACCATAACGTGACCTTGTAGTAAGTTTTAAAAGGTTAGTTATGAACATGTTCCTAAAACAACATGTACTTTGTTCATACATATAAAAATTAGATGAATGATAGTCCCAAATGCTTTACTTAGCCAATTTGCTGTTTTCTCACTTTGAGTGCATAAGCACTCATTTAATCATTTAAATCTATTCAATCATTTAAACTATAGACCAGAAAGAACACAGGAGAAAATTTCACCCATCTTCTCCCTGAAAAAAAAAGAAAAAAGAAAAAAAACCTTTTCAGAGCTACCTGAGTGCCGTGGGTTTCATTTTTATCAAAAGACTATTAAGTCCACCCAGCAAAGGAGGATAAGACTATTGGCATGAAGTTTTCAAACTCTTGGCTAACTCAAGAGTTTAATAATTCTCTTGGAGAAACATTCCCTTTATGGGCTATAAGTATATCCTGACCATTGAATGATCTCATAGTTCCTTCAGTCTTGTCTTTTTTCTCTGGTGATGGAAGCAATGGTAGTTTCCTACTTGTGATGGTGCATATTAATTTCAACCTGGTACCTAAAAGACAGACCTCTGCTCATATTCTTGAAGGATTATCTAGACTAAGTTTAGCCTCTGAAACTATTGGTGAAGTTTGTCTTGATGAGGATAAAAATATGAGAAACCCATTTTAAGTGGAGATGAGGCCATTGCCTAAGTAGCAAAGTAGACTGTATAAGATGGAGAAATCAAGCTAAGCATTAACATGTAGGTATTAATTCATTGCTCTCTTCTTTTGACTGTTTTTCCATGACCAATTCTTTCAAGCTCCTGCTGCTCTGATGGACTTGGACTTGAAATTGTGAGTCCAATATACCCTTTCTTAACTAAGGTACTTTCAGCAGGATATTTCATCATTAGCAACAGAAAAGAAACTAAAAAGCACCTATATTGATGCCAAAAGGGAGACAAACTAGACCACATGGATTGTAGGCCTTTGGAACTGTTTTGTTGTAAAAATGTGGAAGAGTTGAAATCTTGAACTAAAAAGGCAGGTGAATACTAGAAGCACAGATTAATGGAGAATTCTAGTGGAAATTTGAAAGACAGCAATGCTGCTCGAAATATGGACCCTGGAGTTCCAGTATGTGAGGTTTCAAAGGGGAACAAGAACTGTTACCATGACTTTGCCTAAGACCATTTGTGTGATATTATGACCAAGAATTTGACTTTATTCTGCTCATGTCCCATGACCTTGAGTGAAATTGAGGCTAAAGCAAACAAAGAAACAAATAAAAATGATAATGCACTAATTTTATTAAGAAAAAGTTTGTGAGGAAGGTTAAACTTTCAAACAAGGGCTGCACAGACAACAGAGCAGCTGTGACAGCCGAAAGGTCAGTGCCATTAAAGAGACACCCAGAGCTCCGAATGAACTGGGATAATATAAAAGCGTTTCCCCTGTGTCAGCACAGAGAAACTGACACAGCCAAGGAAACGAGTGTATCTCTAGTTGATGGCCAAACTTAGGGATGGTATCCATATGCTACTGGCTTTAAAGCCATGAGAGATGTAAAATGAAAGGGGTCATAGAGAGCAGGTAAGACCTGAAAATATATGGCAGAGTCATGTCCCCGAAGGTTGATCTTGAAAGGTCATTGTGTGAAGCTTTGAAGATAAAACTTAATTTGTATTGGAGACCCCAGACTATTGGGGATAACAAGACTGACAGGCATGGAATGAAGCTGGCCAATTAAGTCATGAATCTGGGAGAGGGACTGATAGAGATTGGTGGGTTTGTGGGTTTCTCCAGGTACTTCCTGCTATAATTTTTCAGTACACTTACTATAATCCCATTTAGTTGAAAGAGCCTTACTGCATTCTTCATGGAATTCTGCCCGTGTCTTGCCATGTAGCTTCTTTGCTATACTGGCTGGACCTCAGTCAAACACTGACACTTTCTTGTGCCTTCTTACAGAATGTGATTTACCTCTGTGCGATCTGGCTGGAATACAGACACACCTTTAATTCCAGTAGACAGAGACAAGCAGATCTTTGAGTTCAAGACCAGCATGGTATATAGCAAGTTTCAGGTAAAGAAAAGCTTAGGTTCTGGTAGGTCAATCATGCCTTTAATCTCAGCACTCAGAAAACAGAGGTACACACATATCTGAGTTCTAGTCAGCCGGTTCAGTTGAGTCAGTGAGTTGAGTTTGTGGCAGTTCAGTTGGTGGCAGTGCAGTTTATAGAGTTCAGAGAAAATTTTCACATGGATAATTTTACAGAGACAGGTTGCAGAGAGAACAAGCTAGACACAGATGAAGGCAGAACAAGCCAGAGAATGAGAATGAACCAGAAGATAAGAACAGTTGCCAGAGTTAGTTTGAGGCCAAACAGAGCAATTCAATGAGAAACTGAGAGAAGTCAGATTGAATCAGTCAGAGTTGAACCAGCTAGCCAGAGTTCAGAAAGAAGTAGAAAGAGTGAGCTTATTCAGCAATAAGCCTTCAAGATGACTACTACATGTAAAATTAAGAATTATTTTTACACCCTTTCTCTCACTAGGGAGTCAAAGAGCATGTTTTAAAACTCCTGTGAAGAATTTGAGTCTCTTGGCTTCCTGTTGTTTTGCATTTTCATAAACTTTTACAGTACAGATGAACACTGAGGAGAGGAAGCAGTAAGATAAGCTCTTTACTTCCAACCAACCCACTGGATGCTCTTTGAACACTCCTGTGTGGCTAATCTTTGATTACATTACAGTTCAGTATTATCTGCTCAAATGGGTTTAACTTGTTTAAAGGGAATATTCATGGCTTAGTACATTTGAAGTATGTGTATTAAGGAATCCCTATTGTATAATTTTCAGTGTATGGTGCTTTTTGTTTCTTTAATATATATTATATATAAAACATTTATATATAATTATATTAATATATAAATATATTTATAAAAATATATAAAATATATTTAAGATATATAAAAATACAACATATAAGTATATAAAATACATATGGTATAGTAAGATATAGCTAGTCTCTTGAACATATGACTACCATTGCCTGGGCCATCCCAAATAAGTGCCTTTCCTGCTCTGACTCCTGTTGGCTCTCTACCAATGCTCAACCAGACAACTCATCTTCATAAACTACATCTCAGCTGAAAAGTTGCTCACAGTGAAAAATCTTCTTTGACATTCCAAGTCAGAGAGCAGTGCCCTCACCACTTACTATATTATCTTCATTGTTGACCTCTGTATTTGCCTCCTCAAAGCTCTGTATTGTATTAGGCTGATACACAAATGCCTGGTATAAAATCTGAACATAGTTTAAGACAAATCTTCCAGTGAGTTCACAGATTAAAGAAACTCTTAGTGCATCCTGCCAGCAACCTTGTAAAGCATTTCTTTTTTCTCATGTCCTCGTTTTTCCTTACCTAGACAGTTTTCTCTAGCAAAATCCACAGAAAGGAAAGTTGTTTTACACTTAGCCTGTTTACGGGTTAATGTGTTGCACATCTGCCTACTTTAACCAGGGAAGGAAACCATTTTTACCCATTATTAGCTACTTTTAGTTCCCTGTAAAGCCTGAGTTAATGAGCATGAAACTTACATTGCTACCATCTTCATATTAAGGAATATAAAGCATTAAGCAGAATCTGTATTTCAGGTTAAGAGAACTGAAATAATGCTGACAACACAGTTGCTGACATCTCCTGTGGATAATAGCATTTTTCTCCTAGGGTTTCACATGCGTTTATCAAACCAAATGAGGCAGAAGATGCCAGTTCCATGTGCAGAGGTGAAGATGGCATCCATAGCCCGTACTGAGTTCTGACCTAAGGAACCAATAACAGGTTCCTTCCTAACACTGAGAAAGTGAACACTTTAGTTCATGCCATTTCTTTACGCTGGAAACTCTGGTGTCCTTGGTCAGTTATTTCTCCATAGATGATCTAGGGAACAATTATTTTAAAACCTTTGAAACTTTTACCCCTGACTGAGTAGGCAGGCTGAGCAACCTCTAGGGAAAGGTGAGTTCTTATTTTTACCATCCTTTCCCATGTGGTTCTTGTATATTAGAGAGAAGAATAAGTTTCACAACTGCTGGCAAACAAGTAAAGAAAAATGGCCCTCAAATATAGCGAATGGCAGCGCACTGCTTCGCCACATTTAAACTTAGACTACAGTTGATATTAATATACATTCAAACTGCTAAAAATTACTCCCAGTGGCAGCTGTGTAAAGTCACTTTTTTTCACAAGGTTGCTTGTAATATGTGAAGTTTTAGAGTAATGCCTTTAAATAGTTGTAGAAGAGAAAACCGAAGGCGAGGTGCCAGTTTCTAAATTAGGAACCGTCACCTCTGTGAGTGTATTTGGCGAGGAGCACTCCCGTGAGCTGGCGCTGTTTGCTGTGTGGAATGCCACTCCTAAATTCTCAGACTCCCACTGGTGCCAAGGTGGTCTTCACACACGTGGAAGTGGTGCCGTGCTTTACGGTGACAAGGAGAGAGGTTCCGGCTTCAGTCAGTTCTCATGTAGATATCACCTCTTTTGCCTTTTACCCATGCTATGTTAATGATGACTCATCTCCCAGCCTGTATACACTGAATGTGAGGTGGCCTGGCATCTGCTGCTCCTTTGGTAGTTATTCGAGACATAACGAGTCCCTCCCTCTGGTTCTTGTGTCTTTGTACATACCCATTCCTTCTTGCTGTCTTCTCTCCTGCCTTTTCATGTCAAGGAGTTGCACTTACAATGTTTACCCTGAGAATATCTTAATGGCTTCTGCTCACACGGCAGCCCACTTTTAAATGTTTTTCTTTTTAGTTGGGAATCATTACTTTATGACTGATTTTATTTTCAGTTATATGTGTAAACCTATCTCGAATACTCAGAATAAATGTCTGTGGACTTGAGGTGATTTATTTTTATGTAGTTATCATACTACATGTTATTGTATGTTGTAACCAGGGGCTCTAGTAACCATGCAATTGATTGTTATTTTCTAGGAACCATCCAGATTTATGTCTAAAAGGCCAGTCTCTAATAAGGCAAACAGTGGCTTACCCACTTTGGCTTTTAAGCTTCTAGTTAATTAAACAGCTTTTCATTCTGTGAGCTGACCTACTTTTTAAAATAAACTTTCAGCTGGCTGAGTTTTTTCCCCTTTTTTTTTTTTTTTTTTTTTTTTTTTTTTGTAAAAAATCAAAGCAAACTCCAAACTTCTCATCCTATTAATGTGTTTGAATTTCAGCGACTATAGATAGCTAAATACTCACTCTGGAACCCGATTGAATCCTTAAGGATTTAAACGGTAGATTTAACTTAGAAAACATAAAAAAAAAAGCCTATGAATCAGAAACGTTGTAAAGGATCATTCCTACCAAATCTGTTGAGTGAAACACGCAAGGGAAGGCAGTGTAGAGACAGTTCATCTGAGAGCTTCTAACCAATGTACACTCAAGAGAAGAGTTCCACACTTAAAAACAGCTAAGTCTTTTTTATATGTGCATGAGAAAGTTCACAGTAAAAACTAGTTACAGAGTTTGAGGTGAACTGAAGCACCCCAGTGCTTATAAATAATTTCTGTCTTTCAATTTCCAGCATCTCTAAAGGAATCATTATCCATCATTAAATACACGAATCCCTCTCGCCTCCAACTCAAAATACAACTAGAATGTAAAACAATATTTCAAGTTCACGGCTCTATCTAATCTTGTGATTCTTTTTAAGGCTAAGGTAGTTTAATAATAATAATATTGTATATATTTATCATCTTGATTTAACTATTAATTGCACCCATTTACACGATCAAAAGTAACTCAATTTAGACAACATTTTAAAATAGCTTTTTATAGTTCTAATCTCAGCTCCACATATTTTTTGGTTTATCATATCTCATATCCCAGGATCTATCTCTTCATTGGTATTTAGAGTCTGGCATAGAGTTCATTCTCAAATTGTATTAGTTAACTGCTTCCTGTTATGAGTTTGGGTTCACCACAAATATAACTGGAATGTTTGTTGCAATATGAATATCCTCCATAGATTCATGTGTTTGAATACGTAGCCCTCATCTGCTTATGCTATTTGGGAAGAATATGCAACCTTTAAGAAGACTTGGGGAAGGAAGTGAGTCCCTGCAGGCAGGTTTTTGAGGTTTGATAGCCTGGCCCTACTTCCTGTCTGCCCTTTGCTTCCTGACTGCCAAAGGAATGTGATCTGCTACCATGCTTCCCCCAACCATGAAGGTCTGTTCCAAAATAAACCCTATTCTCTTAAGCTGCAGGCATTTGCTCATAGCAACAAGAAAAGTAATGAATGCAACAGCCTGACCTGTGTACTGAATGTGACTTTAAATAGAGACTGTGTCTGTGTAGATATAATCAAGTCAAGATGTAATCAAGTCAGGAAAATATCTGATTGGATTGAATTGGACTCCAAAACCAGTGACTAGAGATGTTAAAGAAAAGAAAGACTTGAAGGCACACAAGAGGCTATGTGCAGACTAACTAGACACTGGAGGTAATGGGGACTGAGAATGATCAGCAAAACCACCAGAAGCTGTGACGAGGCAATAAAGAATCACATCTTAGAGGTTTCAACGTGGTCACTTTCCTGTCAGCATCCTGGTTGCAGGTTTTCCTTTCTAACACGTCAAAATACAAATACATTTCTCAAGCCCCTCAGATTGTGGTCACTTGTTACTGCAGTCCCAGAAAATGAATACAGTTTCTTAATAGTTTAATATTTTGGAGGATATTTAAGGAGTTCTTTTAAGCCCACAAAGTGAATTTGTGTACGTTACATACTCAACATTTTAAGTTAATCATACCAAAAAATCCACCCTCAGTTTTGACCACCTGAAAAGTCTTACGAATTAGATTTTTCTTTTGATTTAGTCTTTTTCTATCATATCAGAACGTTTCAAGCATACCTTTATCATTTTCTGGAAATTTTTGTAGCTTGTCATATACAGTGTGGCAACCAAAGTAAATAAAAAATTGCCAAAAACTCCTTTAAATTATTTTATAGATGGATGGGCATGACCCCATTCTCTAAGCAGGATTTTCATATAATTGTTAATTTGAAATTTTATGTCTTTACCTACCTACATGTAGCTTTAGACACACATCTGTCTATCCATGCACTTACACCTCTCTTTTATACTTGTATATAAAAATATAGTTCTCAGGTTCTGTTCATCCATAGTCTGTCTATCTATCTATCTATCTATCTATCTATCTATCTATCTATCTATCTATCTAACTGTCTATCATCTATATCATCTATCTATCTATCTCTCTATCAATCTATGTATCTGTTTATATATTCATCTATCTGTTCATTCATAGTTTGACTATCTACCCACATATCTATCTATATCTATCTATCTATCTATCTATCTATCTATCTATCTATCTATCTATCTATCTAATCTATCCATGCCTCTATCATCAATCTATCTGTTAGTAGGTTCATGTATCAAATACAGATATAATATATGCATCCAGGAAACTTTATAGGTAAAAACCAATTTTGGAAACACTCTGTAATTGTACCTTGTTTCTGTGCATTGTATTAAGGCAACACATGTTTTTTAAAGCTTTCTTCACTTGCTGGCTCGATGTCTTCTGTGGGACCGAAATCGGTATGAACTACTAAACCACATTTTGGATGTAGGGAGGACCTTCCAGGCCTGATTGCACTAATGGTAGAGAGAGCAGGAAGAGGTGGATTCTGTGGAAGCCTTGCTGGGGAATGAGGAATGAGCCACCTGGACCTCTAGCTGAGGCCTATTGGGCCCAGACAAGAGCAGCCAGCAGGACAGCCTAGATCTGGATGAGAGCCATCCTTGTCTAAGGAAGTGGGATGGTCCTGGAGCAGAAGAGATCTTTGTAGGGGAAGGGCTTGGAAGACATGTTCTTTCGGAGGTCACAGTAGGGACAGACATGCTGTAATTATTCCTGTTGACAGAAGGCCAGGAAATGATGAGTACTGTGGAGCACACAGCAGCATCCTTGATTTCTATCCAGGACATCATTTGTTCTGGTAAAGAGGTCAACATTTTGGTGTTTCTGTCCCTCTATTTCCTCTCTATAGAGGTGTCAATTATCTTGACTCAAAGAGACCAGGCCTTTGCTTTTCTGAACCTCATCCTAGATATCGTACTTAAATAAAAAAGTTTTTTTTTTCTTTTAGCAGCTCTGGTGTCTTTACTCTCGGAGAAGTGAAATATTGTGAATCAACGCATTCCTTTTCATTGCCCTACCACCAACCACATGTCATTCTGATATCCACCCTCCTAACCAGTTATGGACAATAGCTCTATGTGGTTTTTCACGGTGAGCTATGGTGATTGGATGCTTTATCTCTTTCAGAGTGAATGTAGGGCCTTCTGTTCTCTGTGCACCAGCACCATGGAAACTATACAGTATTATACTTGGGACTACTACAAAGAGGAGCGGAGGCAATGGTTGCCAATGGACTGTCCTTTAACTGTGTTAAACCTTGTTTGCATTAATTTAATTTGCTTTGACACAATCCAGATGATAATGGGATGATAGTTTGTTATAAGAATGTGTTCCAGAACCACTTGGAGGTAATTACTATTTTAAAAAATGGCTTTGAGTGATTTTGGGAGATTTTTGATTTCTGTTTTTGACAAACACTAGTAGTTATGTGTATTTTTTTTGGGGGGGAGCAAGTAAAAGTGATCCTAGTATGAATCCAGGCTTACAGTCTCAGCATTTGAGAGGCCGCAGTAGGCGAATCAAGAGCTTGAGGCCAGGGTGGGATGAGTATTTAGACCCTGTCTCCAAAGCAAGAAAGCAAACTATCACTTTAGCCTGATGTGAGCCCCTGACTAGGAAGCATTTGCAGGAATGTTCTCTAGATCACCCTGCAGCAGCATAGTGCTTCAGGGTGACTCATTTCTTCCTCTCCCAGAATGCTGACTATATTCTTTGTGGTTCCCAAGTTGCTTAGTAGTCTTTGTACATGTGGGAGTTTGAACATTAACCCAGTAATCCTCTGTCCCTAAGTTGTCTGATTTCTCCACAGTTATAGACAGCAAGAGTTTAATTTGTGAATCTTAGTATTTGCCCCAATTTTCTCTTTGGATAATAAGCAGGAAAAGCAAATCTGGAGTGTATCATTTTTGTTTCTTCTACTCCTTGCTGGTGGTGATATTTCCATACGAATGGGCGAGGGTTGGCTGTGACGGATGAAGCAAACATGGCTTGATGGACAACCTTCTCCTGTGTACTGGTGCCTGAGAAAGCCTGAGCCAGAAGCAGCGAGAAGAATGAAGGTGGCTAGTACTGTCTGCCACAGCGAGGCACATAAACTCAAACAAACAGCATTGTTTGGTTGGTTGGTTAACAAAATCATAGCGGGTTAAACAGTACTGTGATAGATGATATTTCATTTGAGACTACTTCTACTGGAACATATCACAAACTAAATTGGAAATAAAGGCTATTAAGCTTCAGTCAACCCATGAAATTATGACTGCAAACATTCATTACTTCTGGAAGCTGCCTATTGACAGCCCCTTGCCTGAAGAAAGAATTATACACTCCAGTCACATTGGAACACAATCACCGAGTTTCAGATTATAAATTCATTGCCTTGTTTATAAACCTTTGCCATTGTTTTTTAGTACATTAGGTATACATACATACATACATACACAATACATACACACATATACAATACAGACACACACACACACACACACACACACACACACAGAGATATGGTGGTTTGTATATGCTTGCCCTAGGGAGTGGCACTATTTGGAAGTGTGGCCTGATTGGAGTAGGTGTGGCTTGTTGGAGGAAGTGTAGCTTCGTTGAAGGAAGTATGTCACTGTGGGAGTGGGCTTTAAGACCCTCATCCTAGCTGCCTAGAAGCTAGTCTTCTCTTAGCTGCCTTCAGAACAAGAGGAGGTATTCTCAGCTCCTCCAGCCTCATGTCTGCCTGGATGCTGTCATGTTCCTACCTTGGTGATACTGGACTGAACCTCTCAACCTGTAAGCCAGCCCCAATTAAATGTCTAAAAGTAGCCGGGCAGTGGTGGTACACGCCTTCAATCCCAGTACTTGGGAGGCAGAGGCAGGTGGGTTTCTGAGTTCGAGGCCAGCCTGGTCTACAGAGTGAGTTACAGGACAGCCAGGGCTACACAGAGAAACCCTATCTCAAAAAACAACAAAAACCAAACAAACAAAAATGTCTAAGAGTTGCATTGGTCATGGTGTCTGTTCACAGCAGTAAAACCCTAACTAAGACAATATATATCATAATGCTGAAAATCAAAATCTATGTGCAGATTTTTCAAAGAAGGCAAAATAAGATTTCATTTGTACATGAATATTTAGGGTAGGGAGTAAATAGAAATGTCCAAAGATGCAATTTTGCAGAAGTACACAGAATGAATTTATTATTTTCTGAATAGATATTGTTTACTTCTTATTTACTCATTCAATGAACACCTACTGAGCAGGTTCTTTGTTCCAAATACCCACATAAGGAACACAAAATTAATAATAAGCCATGCTCCTTGTTCTGAATGACCTATAGTAATCCAGACAATGGGACTCAGTCAGTAAACATAGATTTTGAATTGTGTGCAGGGATTATAGGAGTAGATGAGGGACCTTGGCATGAATGGACCTTAGCAGCTAAGGGAACTTTCCTTAGAAATGATTGTCAAGATGTGCACACTGCACAAGCAGCCTGGGGGGAGGAGCTGACTTAGGACAAATGATTCAGTCTGCCTAAGTCAGAGCTGTCTCTCTTTCCAGGGAATGGTGAATGAAGGAAGACACTCCTGACTGCTCAAGGTGCTGAGAATGAATAATAGTTGAATGTTCATTCTTAATTAATACATTTACAGCTTCATTTCTAAGGATCTGGGATGAGTGAGGAAGAGGAGCAGAAAGAAGAGTAAGAGTCAGAAGATGGAGAGAGGGGCTGTGCAGTGCGACTTTCAGGGCACGAAACTGTCCTGAGCACAAAGCAACTATGCTCATCTGCACTGAGCCGGCAGGGAATTGATCTTGTTGACAATCCATTGTGAATGTCTGGGGGCGGGATCATGGTGTCCTCCCTCCTGATAAACTTTTGGTTACCAGTGGATTCTGTGATGGGGAGAGCGAATATCCTCATTTATGTACCAACTGGTGAACCTACACATCTCTGAGAGACAGGTCTAAGCCCACAGTTACTTAAACAGTCCTAGTTAATAAAATCAATGGCTAACTAAACAAAGAGCGAAGACATGATATAGGAAAGGGTTTGGAAGGGAAGGGGGTGGAGGAGTTGACAAGGGGAGGAGGGAGATCCGACTGCGTTATATACATGTGTGAAATTTCCAATGAACAAATTTAATTAAAATAATATAAATGTAACGGCATCAAAACAAAGAAATGATACTCAGACCTAATGGGATATTATATTCCATTTTTTACCTTACTTGAAGGTGAAGTAGCACCAGGGTGGAACAGGGTGAGAGTTACTTTGATAATGCTAAATGAACTTTTGTTTGGTCTTATTCTTTTAGAAAGCTGGGGCTTTGGCAGATTTGCTATCATTGAATTTTTGGATTCTTGAGATGCAAAGTTATTTTATGTGATTTTCAAAGTTGTTTGTTATTTTTTCACTTCTGGGGAATGTAGTTTTGAGAGAAAATTCTTCAATAGGCTATATTTTTGTTATGGTTTGTCATCAGAGAGAGTTGTCATTTTCATAGGATCAAAACATTCCACTTTATTTAAGTTTCGTGGGTCCCATAGGCTGCAATGCAAACCTGGGGAATGGCTGAGTCTCTTATGGAATAAGGACACTATTGAGAAACTTGATATATCAGTCTGATTAGACCAAAGTGAATCAGTTTTAGCCAGATATCTCCTTACACAGGGCTTCTATTTATTAGAAAATACACAGCTTTATCAGTCAGTGTAGTTTCAGAATAGAATTTGGTACATTTTAAATATAAACAATCTTAAGAGATTTTGTATTTCTGTCTTTTATTTACTGGGTCAATTACAACCTCGTAAATTTGTTATTTGTCTCAATTTTATAGGAAAATGTAGATAACACCTTTTAATCTGATATTCTATAAAGATAAAGGAATATCCATATTTTGGATCCAGTGACTCAATCCTAAGGAAAAAATACAGCCATTTTTAGCCTGAATAAAACTTATGACACTGAGAAAGAATAAAATTCCTAAATAATTTGGTTATTTAAAGGTTTGTAATGGCCGGGCAGTGGTGGCGCACACCTTTAATCCCAGCACTTGGGAGGCAGAGGCAGGTGGATTTCTGAGTTCGAGGCCAGCCTGGTCTACAGAGTGAGTTCTAGGATAGCCAGGGCTACACAGAGAAACCCTGTCTGGAAAAACCAAAAAAAAAAAAAAAGGTTTGTAATGCAGTATAGATTTGTGGAGCAATTGTCATGCTGCAATTGTCTATAAGTCAGGAACACCAATACATGTTTTGGAATCACAGCATGAGAATAAATTGGCCCATAAAGCAAAATATTTGCAAAGCTAGGATGAGGCAAAATTTGAGAAAGGGGAAGTTGAATTACTGTTAGCAATCAAAGAGATTTATTTTTTATGAATTTTTGTGCAAATTTTGTATGTCAAATGACATTCTTCTAATCCCAGTTTTTAAATTATTATTATTATTATTATTATTATTATTATTATTATTATTATTCCCTCCTGAAGTCCTCCCCCTACCTCCCCTTCTCTTCTGAGTGGTGGTGCCCCTCTGAGTATTCCCCCCAGCCTGGTACATCAAGTCTTTGTGAGTTTAGGCATGTTTTCTCCCACTGAGGCCAGTCAAGGCATCCCAGCTAGAAGAACATATTCCATGTACAGGCAACACTTTTGGAATAGCCTCCATTCCAGTTTCTAACCCCATTTTCAAAGCCTTGAAATAGTTTTGCATGGGCCAGTGATAGAATTTCAAAGTCCTTCAAGACTAGGTAAGAACAATGGCTTTAGGATCATCTGTGAGTATGCGTCTGCAAACTCCATTTTCCCAGTCTCATCGTCCTCCTCGATTTTATCCAAGTTATATATTATATTTTAAAACCTTTCATTCATTTCTCAGGTGATTACTAAAAAACAATAACAGTTTAGTCATGCAGTGAATATTGAGTCCGTATGATAACATAAGACAGCAGGATTTTTAAAAATGATTGTTGACAGAAGGGGATTTCTGTCTCATTCAGCTTGGACTTCATGGGCATGTGATTTAATCCCTTTGTGCTTTAATGTCCTTGTCTATAAATTGTAATAATAAAAGATGGTTAAGAGGGGCCAAAGAGGTGGCTCAGCAGTTACCAACTCATGCTGCTTTTGCAGAGGACCCGAGGTTGGTCTCTGGCACACATATCAGACAGCTCATAGCTGTTCGTAACTCCAACCTTAGGGGATTCCATGCCTCTGGTCTGTGTTGTCGCCGGCACTCCACTCAAGTGAGCATCTTCCTCCCACGTATGCATAAGTAAGACTAAATCTTTTCTTTAAAAAGGCAAAATAGTTCAGAAAAGCCCTGCTCCTTCCCTTTCTGCTGCCAGTCGAAGCATCCTCTGTCCTTGGAAGCTGTCACTTCACACAGCTCTTTCGTGCATGTGTCAGCCTCTGGTTTAGTCCCTGCACTCTGCTCCGTTTTACTTGGATGTTTTGTGCTCATTCTATTTAGTAAACTGAAAGTACTTTGAAGGGAGGAATTGCCATTCTCAATCTTACCATGCCCAATTCTTACTAAAAATTCAATAAAACAAGAGGATATTTAATAAAGCAGAGGCCATATGATTTAGTTCCCTTCTGTCGGTTTTCCTTACCTAGAACCATCTTTAGACATTTGGTAAGATCAGATGCTATGAAAGTCTGTGTGATGCTAACCCTGTAATGGTGTCATTATATCCAGTTTTGTTCTCTCTCAGGTGATGTGTTTGGTTTTGTTTATATTAAGGCAGAATGACTGAATTATTCCTGCATGGGCGTGTTCTTATGTGGTTACCACATTGCAGGATGCCTTGGTTTCTTGTTTTGCTTTCAGTGCATGCCTGCCTACAGGCAGAGCTTAATTGGGCACACTGTTAGGGCACTAATGAAGTGAAAGCACAAATGAACTTCTTCTCTTGGGCCTTACTTTATGGGAAGTCGAGGCACTGCACGGGGTAGAGAGCCAACTTGCTCACTATGCTTCGTAGTTCCTTATCAAAATCCTGGGCAGGAAAAAGTGTGTGTGTGTGTGTGTGTGTGTGTGTGTGTGTGTGTGTGTGTGTGTGTGTGTGAGAGAGAGAGAGAGAGAGAGAGAGAGAGAGAGAGAGAGAGAGAGAGAGAGAGAGAGAACTTTACTTGCAGGCAAGCTGGATGATCTTGGCGACAGAACACTTGTCTCCTGCATCTGCTCGACAGAGCCGGCCAAAGCACCTGTTGTATTTCAATTTCCCATTCCTCTGGGACCTGCTGCTTGTTGCAGAAAGTTTGAGATACAGAAATTCACAAGAATAAAACAGTTCGAGGTCAGCCTATTCTTTCCCGTCCCCCTTGGGGATTCCCACCAGGTCCTCTACACTGGCTGCTCGTCTTCACAATGCAGGACATTCTAGGAACAAGGCTTTCTTTGTCCTGCTTCTTTTCAAACCTTCTAAGGGATAAAGTTTCACTTTCCTCTAAAGGAGACTGATCTTGACGTTTCAGTGTGTACAAGGTCAACGAGTGTGTCCCCAAATGTCAGCTGACCGAGTCACTTTCAGGGCCTCGAGGGATTTGGCATGTCATTCCTTTCACACACTGAATCCTGAGAAGAGCCTGTTTCTTATGTTGGGCCCCTAAAATATCCAGGGGGATGTTTTAACATGAGGGAAGGTTCAATCTAATTCTTTGAAAACCGGGAGAAGATCCTTCATCTCTAACTCTCTAATCCTGGGATCGCTCACACTTTCTTTCTCCAGATAAAATATAGTAATGATATAAAAGGTGTGTTTTCAATTTTCTCAGTGTCTTTCCTAATTTAAAAGAAATGTCGACAGGTAAGCTACTCCAGCTCCTTCATTTTATAATAAGAGAAACTGATGCCCAGAGCAAGGCAATGAATTATTGGGAAAAAATCAGGAAGACTCAAGGCTTCCAAAATCTAGCCCAGGGAAGTATCAATAACTGAGCCTTCCCAACTCCCAACATTTAGAAAGGACTCTATTCCCCTCTGTCTCTGTCTACATCAAAGAGATCTGATCTCCCCAAACATGTTATCTAACCTTTGGGAACATCTGCCATGAAGTCTCTGAGACAGTATAGTCACAGCTGCCTTAACCTGCATGTCTGGATGGCAAGCTGCCTGTCCTAGGCTGTCCCCTTACAGCCTATGCAGGCTGTGCATTGTTTTATAGAGTAGAGTCCCAGTCCTTGTAGCTGTAGTGAGTGCTCAGCTAATACTAAATAGTCACACCAATTCTGGCCCTTTTTGGAACATGGAATCTATGCTTGCTGTTTCTAATAACCTCTCCTCACTAATCACACAGTGCAAACAGTCTACAAAACTCATCTTTGGTTCCCCATGAGGCTCAGGGAATGTGAAGTTTGAGTTCAAATCCCAAGACTACAAATGATCATCTCTTAGCCTGGACCAGCTACTTCATCTCATGAAGACTCAGGTTTCTCATCTGAAAATGAAGGAAATATTACTACTTACCTAATAAAATTAATTATGCTATTAAATGAAAGATTATGGACTGTGTGATGGACCTTAGCCGTATGGCTTATGCCCAGGCAAGCCACCCTGCCTGAAAATAAGGTCATGTCAAGTGTTGGTGTCTCATGCCACTAACCATGCTTCTATTCATGCCCTCAAAATACCTTTACTACTGCTGAGGAAACAAAACAGAAGACTCCCATCTATTCATCAAGGTGGCTCACACAGCCCCGCTGGCCTCTCTTCTCTGCTGTCCTTCCTGCTGGGGACTGCTACTGTCATTGAAATGGGGTTATTCTATAAGGAATGGAGGCAAGAAAGCACTCTGATTTCACATTTTGGGTTTTATTGAAAACTGTTTCAAAAGAGCTGTAACTTTCCTCCCCATGCCTTTGGTTTTCATTGAAAACCTTCTATTTTCTTTTGGTCCCGATAAGAGGCTCTGGAGGGCCTAAATGGCTGACACCAATCTGGTTTGTCAGGTGAAATTTTGAGCCTGATTCATTCTTTTCACAAGAGAAATTATCTTTCCAGAAGTTCTAGAAAGCAGGTAGGCTAGCAGCTAGCTCTCACATCCGAAGCATCTCCCCAAGTGTGAATCCCAGTGGCAGAACCCCTGATAGCTCTCACTAAGCTGACGTGCAAGAATTCATGTCAGTGATACTCATCAGAGAAAGGTGAAAGATTTAAGAAGATGGAAATGGCCACCTTCTATGAGCCAGTCAAACTTTCTCCCTAACATCCAAACCTCCCAGCCGGGAAAGCTACGGACATAACGCTTTGATCTTACTAGCAAGATCTTATATTGGCATGAAAACAGCCAATTTAAAAATCCAGGCTACCTTGGACCTGTCAGTATTGAAATGACTGGTATTTGTTCTCATTCTTTGCTTCAGCTCTCTGCATCCCTTAGCACTGCTACTTGCTAATAGGCCAGGTGTGGGAGATGCCAGCTATAACAAGGAAGTAATTTGTCATCTTAAAGGATGTCACTGGTCATCAAAGAGTCTTTTTTTGTTTTTCTTTTGGTATAAGCTGTAAAATCTACCTGAGTCACAAAGTCATGTGGTGACACTTGGTACATCTACAGACACTGAATGATTATGCCAATTACAGAATGTCTATGGAAGAACAGATCTGATTTAGACACTAGACTAGAAATTCACCTTAAGTCTCTGAAGGAAGAGGATTGGTTTTTTGTCTTTGTCAGTGTTGTTGTTTCTGTTTTGATTTTGTAACAATCAAAATAGAAAGTAAAACTAACCTGAGTACTAGCAATCAGCTGCAATCAATCCATTTTATCACATTTTCTATATTATCCCAAATAGGAAAATTGAAACTTTATGAGTCATAAATATGAATAGTTCTATATAGTATACTTACATACAATATAAAATATTCATAATTTGGTCATTATGAATATATACTTAACAAGGGGTGTCACAAGGGATTTTATATATATATATATGCATATATATATATATATATATATATATATATATATATATATATATACTCTCACATAGCTACAATATTTTCTCACCATATAAATATATGTGTGTATATTCACATGTACCTAACATAAATTCCACTAAATAATTTTGTGTTAAACTCGTGTTACAAATACTGGGCCTTTATAATTGCCTACATCTTTTATTGGAGAATCCCTTGGTAGGTTACTGTACAAGATACAATCTAACTTGAAGTTTGAAAAATGTTTGAAAAGTTAGTATAGGGGGACGAGTCACAGTTGTTCACATGTGGTTGCCTGAGAGCTTAATCCCGTGGCCTAGCCTCATAGACGTGGTTATTGCACAGAGGCTTGTCAAGAACATATCAAACTCAAGTCTAGTTTCTTCTGAGTGTGAATACTGCTGCACCTTCATAAATTGGAAAATGGAATCAAGCCATCATCAGAGACTAGACCACAGTTACTATGTAGGGTTTTGTTATCTGGTGATGTTGTATAAGAGCCTCAAGTGGTAGCTCTCAGCAAGCCACACAGCCACAAGGGGAAACAATCAATGCCCTATAGTGTACTGGATTGAATTTTTTATATTTACATTGAAATATTTATATTACTTCATATCTATAAAATTCCCTCCCCTTCTCTCTCTCAAACAAATGTGTGCACACACACACAGACACACAGACACACACAGACACAGACACACAGACACACACACACGAGGTATTCAGTGCTTATAAAATAGGATGGCTATTAGACAATGTGAGATGATTTTGCACTATTTCAGATGACTGTATGTGTGTGAGCATGTTTAAGATAGGCCAGATTAAACTGCTATGTTTGGTAGGTTAAATACATTTAATATGTTATCCCTTAAATATACAGGTTTATTGCAGCCTCACCCCATTGTAAATTAACCATTTATAATTTTTGAATAACCAAAGAACACCATTAAAACTGTCATATACAGAGTAATATTTAGGGGACTCATTTTTATGATTGTGTGGGAAGACTCTCAAAGGGAAGGAAATAAAGCTGAATTTGGTTTGGAATATTGTATAGAGATGGCCATTGATAGAATTTATACTGGTAGATAGTCTAGAAGGCAAAACCTCCTTTGGATATGAGATAATTAACTAGGTAGTGAAGGGTGACGGCCTTAGTGATTCACTGACTGCAAAGATGAAAGAAGAAGGAAATAGAGAATAGCCTCAGGGTTTTCATTGGTTTAAGGGGAGCATGCAAGGCCAATGACAGAAGTGGGAAATAAAGAGGAGCACATTTTCTAAACATGTATTAGTGCCAGTGTTTAAAAAAATGTTCATTTTATTTATTTATTTTTTTATAAATAAACCTCTCCACATTGGCAAGATAAACTTAAATTCTATTAAATCTCAAGGCCTGTAAGGTCAGCTATTGAGAGTAATTACGGTAAGCTATACAGAATAAAGTATGTAGCAAGGTAAACTATTAAACATATTGACAAAATCATTGATTGCCCTAAGAATTTGCTAGAAATAATCCTCTGAAAATGTAATTTTGATATGTAACTTCATGCTTTTCCCCTTTAACAAATCAATACTATCCCTCTGTTGGAGGTTTTAACATATGATTTAGCTAACCTCTTAGGTTAAGTGAACAGACCCTCAGCTAATTATTATTTCATAATAGTATTTGAAATTTGAGATTGTTGATACTAACTTTCTAGAAGATTGTTGTTACATTGGCCACAGTTTGAATCCTTGCCCTCGACTTAATATCTTGGTGATCTTTTGTTGAAATCATTTTCTTGCACAATAAAACGGATTAACGATTAGGTGAGATAATATATAAATTAATTGTCATGGTGTCTTACATAAAGTATGTTTGAGCAAAATTTAACTGACATATGACACTTGCACAGATTTACTGCATTTATGAACCCTAGGGAAAACATACAAGACCATATCTCATCTGTATTCAATTTGGTATGTTCTGGAGCAGCCATCTTGGCCTTCCAAAAATATCTGTATCCTGGTACAACCTAGTAACCCATAGGCTATTTAGATCTTGCTGTTAGTAGGAATTGTAGTCAAATTCTGTCAAAAGAAAATCAATTGTCTGGCTGGCTATAGCCTTTGACCTCACCAAATCGTCCTGACTGCTGAGATTATGGGTGGTGTTTTTCTCTTCTGCCCCAATGAGATTCATGACCAGGAAGATCAGGCAAGGTCATGGTCATCCAATGCCAGCAGACCGGAGGATCATTAACATCAAGTAGTCCTTAGGTATGCACTCACGTACATACCCACACACCTTGCCTGACTCCGTGGAAAACCCCCAGGGCCGGGGTGGCTGGTTTCAGCAAGTTTTCTTCATAAGTAATTACTGTGGAAGATAATCCATGTCTAGTCTGTAGCCGCCATCTCTGTTGCAGAATTTTGTCTTTGTGGTAACTTTTCTGTCTGAGTAATCCATGGGACCCTAAACTTCCAGCCAACCCCAGACACATCCTTAGTCCTCTGGAGGTGTCTGAACAACCTGCAATTTCAGAGGGAGCAAGAGTTAAGGCTTCCTGCAAGTGTCAGGTCTTTTTCTTAGAAATCGCCTGAGAAACTTGCCTGTGTCCATCACTGCATCCTGGAGCTCTGCCTCGGATGGAAAGCAGACGGATCAGCGTCTTCACTGGGGGTGGGTGTGAGAACAGAGAGGAAGCCCCTATACTTCTTCTGTACCAGAATAATGGATACCTATTTATCTCATACTTATTTAATTAAAACTTGTTTTTCCCACAGCCAATTAACATTTCTACAAGAAGAAGGGGGGGGGGATTGATTGGCAGGTTTTAACAATACATTGTCTCTCCTTAGAAAATGTGAGGTTCTGCTTCAGCAGCCATCCCTGCGAATTGTTATTTTTATTCTTATTATTGTCATCATTTCGGAATTGAAGAGCTAAAAATGTCCCTTGAGTAGAAAATCTGAGATAAGGAGGCAGATAGGATTCTTTCACAATCCTGTCAATTACTCTTCTGGCTTTGACGTGTCATATGAAGAAAAGATACTGTCCCTCATTTTCCTGTATGTCTTTTTCATTTTATGTATAGAATTTTGGGTCTATTTCACATTACTCTTTTAGGTCCACAATTACTCCTTTTCAATTAAAAAATTTCAGTAGCTGATTCCATTAAAAAAAAAAAAGCCTTTGGAGATTCTCATTCCCATGATCACATGAAAGTGAGATAACTTCCTTCCATGGATCCCTTTCATAACGGGAGGATAATGGACTAGTTCCAGGGATCCTATGTGAGCCTGACCTCCACATCAAAGGCAACAGCTTGCTGAGCAAGACTGTCCTTAAAGGCAGAGACAGACCTGTCAGTAGCTCAGAGCCAGAAAAACCTGATTTCCAAAACTAGGATCAAACTGTCGAGACAACACTGCCTCCATGGGAATCAAGACAAACTCACCTGTCTGACCCCCCCCCCCCGGACCTCCCACCTCAGACATAACTAAACTACAAAGGTGAGGCACCCACCTGAGAGAAAGACATCAAACATTTGCATCATGATTTCCCTTCAGGGACTTGGTCCAGAACACTAAGATAACTCTTTCAAATGAACTCTAATTAAATACTATGAGTCTCCTCTTCCACCATTCAGAAAACAGATTGCTTCATTTAAATTCTCTCTTTATGTGACAGATAAAGTGGGAGAATTGAGATTCTTTTAAGAACAAAAATTAGAAGCATGGAAAGAGCAGATGGAAGCAGGGAGAAAGGAGGGAGGGAGGAAGAGAGAGAGAGAGAGAGAGAGAGAGAGAGAGAGAGAGAGAGAGAGAGAGAGAGAAAGAGAGAGAGAAAGGCCTAGGCTGCATGTACTGTGGACAAATGACCTTTGGCCAGTGGTCATCCAGTTTGCGTAGATGGAACTGGTTTATGTTAAACACTCTGGTAGCACAGTGGCCATATTGATTATGAGTGCTGCATCCAGGCAAGAATGAATGCCTTTCACACTATACTGGCTGACATGTGCCGACAAGATAAAGTCATTTTAAATAGACTATTACTTGGGCAATATGTGTGAGGAGGTAGGAAAGGGGGCTCTCATACACTGTGCTTTGAGTTACGACAAATGGAGGTTTATTTTAAGATTTTCTGTGACGTGTTACTGCACAAAGAAATTTTTTTTATGGATGAAACTCACAAATTAACTGTGTTCCTCTAATTGGAAACTGGAGAGACTCTATTAAAACATTTTATTGGAATATTTATTTCACACCTTGGGCAGGATTCCAAAAGAGATGAGTAGTGCTTCACTGTGATTATACATATATGAAAAAAATTAGCATGGGGGCAAAAATAAATATGCAATCAATAGGGCAAGCCTCCAACCCTGCTTCTTTGTTCTGGCGAGTCCATCAGCGCTTCTCCCTGAGATGGTCATATTACACAGAGAATCTTATCACAAACTTCGTCCGGGCTCACACCGATCCCTGCTTCTGATATTTAATCTTTAGTGCAAGCTGTTTCTCCCCTTCTGTTGTGCTCTTAGACAATACTCTCGCTGTGCTTGCAGCATAATGACGCTTCAGCGTTTCAAAAGGATAGATCCTTCAAGGCTCGGACTTTTCTACTTTTGATGCTGGATGGACATCCATCATCAGCAGCACTACATGGGAACTTGTTAGAGAGCCAACGTTTCGGTAGTTCTGTTGAATCAGTGATGGCAGAGTGGCTCCTTCAGTCTCTGCTTGGAAAGGAGTCCTGGTGATTCTAAAGCTCTTTCCTGTCTAGGGAGCACTGTGCTACACAATCCAGGTCCCTCCTCCACTGTGTGCACCTGAAGCACACCAGTCCCCAGAGTGGCCCCATGACTTAACATAATTTTATCTGAATGTACCATAGATACGACCTCAGTCTAGACCATTAAAAAAAAAAAAAAATGAAACCTGGAAAGAAAACTTCTTTCACCACAAGTACAGCCTCCAATTGTCTATTGACTGATAAAATTATTTTAAATAGGAGAACAATATTCCAGAAGTGTAGGTCCTATATTTAACTAGGTTTCCTGTCTTCACAGTTTCAATGTTAGCAAGGCTCTTGAAACACATCAACAATGTAAATCTTTGAATGTTTTTCCATTTCCCCCTTTTGTTTTGAGGACATAGAGGCAGACAAGTCTAACTGCATGTTCTGGTGAGTTTTAGGTGTTGTGCTGTCTGGTGTCTTTTTGTGAATATCTATCTGTGGGTATCTAGGTAGGGTAAATCAGGGTGGTGCATCTCTCTCTTTTTAGTGTGGCAAAGAGGATCTGGATTGCAGCCTTGGTGTCTGTTTTCTTAGTTGGATGCTGTTGCTGAGGCAGTACAACAGGTACTCTGTGGTGACTTTACAGGATGTTGCATGTGTAAACTGTTTTATACAGACATGTGCTTTCCTTGGACATGTCTATGTCAGTTACAGGGAGGAATATACATGATAATCCTTTGACTATAAATAGATGTTGAAGCTACCTTACTAGTGATTAAAAAGAACCATCTTACTCTTAATGCTTTCATGGATCAAATTAAGAGGCTAATTGAAAGCATTGAATTTTAACCTTAATGTACCATAGAGACAGCCTTTATCTGCACCATTAAAACCAAGGAGACCTGAGAATAAAATTATTTGCACATTTGTTCAAGTACAGGCCCTGACTTTTTACTGATTACTGAAATCATTTGAATAGAGGACATATTCCAAGATAACAACAAAGAGACTAGATACTCATGCAATGAAGAGAGTAACTTTCCTCATATTACATGTTTTTTTTTTTTTTTTTTCTGGGTGCAAAAGGAAGATTGCGAATTTATTCTCAGGAACAGAGGTCAATGGGAAGAAAGGGCTGTGTTTCTGCAAAAGAAAAAGAGTGACCCAAGGTAAGAATGATTAAAGCTTTGCACTTCCTCACAAGATTCCCTCCAGTTAAGCCTTCCTGGGTTTTGGAATTTGGAATTTGAGGGTTTCATCTTAGAAAAGGCAGGACAGTGTAATGTTGAGTTGGTCTCAATTTTATATTTTCAGCAGAGCTCATTGCTAGTTGTTATCATTGCCAGGTGTAATGAGATGGGGTCTGCCCAATGCTCATCGTTACATATTAAATCCTCACGATGAGATTGATGCATCAAAGCACGGGCTTTAACAGAGGATACTTTAAAAGCAGATCCTTTCAAGGTTATGAGGAATCTTTGTTTATGTGTATTGTCTTAGTTCACACCACTGCTGTTGTAATTGTATGAGCACTATGAAGAAGGGGAACAAGATATTGTGGACAAATTCTATCTGAAATGGTATAATTAAAACATAATGCAAAAAATAAAAGTGGCAAATCAGTTTTAGAACTCCGCTCATGTTACAAGATGTCAGAGTCATGCATAATGCAGGAGTAGAGCTGTTTACAGAGACTGTGCACAAGAGGATTTAAACTTGATTCTTGGATGTGAGGAGCTGATCTTTGAAGCATGAGGTCTGAAGAGATTCTGCCTGGCTCCAACGACATTCCAAGGAAGTGCGCTCTCTCCATGTGATGCATGCTTCTTTGCAGGGTGCTGAATGAAGGAGCATTCATACAGCATGGCAGGCTGCACCTCCACCATATTTTCCATTAATCACCTTTTCTTCGGCATCTTCAACACGGCTTCATTATTGATCTGTTTTTTGAACCCTCCGTGTGAATAAACGTAAGATCACAAAATTACCCATTGATCAATGTCAGCAAACACGCTCCTGCAAACACAACCTTTAACTTCTTCCTTGCCAGAACCTTTGTTCCATTTCATTTCTTAGGCAAAAGCCTTAAAACAACAACAGCAACAAAAACACAGATGGTCCTTGTAGGCACCAAATCCAGACGTTACTACATTTATAGGAGTGGATATAAAGCGTCATAATGAGAATCACCCTTCAAGTCAAAAGGCCTTTCTTGCTCACTCTAATGACACCCCCTCCAATGTGAGTTAAAGGCTTTGGTCTTTGTTGCCTCATACAGAGAAACCACCATCTTTGAATACATGTACCAAGTACAAACATATTTATCCACACTAACCTCTCTAATTTGGACATAATTAGAGAAAGGGCTATTTAATTACTGAAAAGTCTTAAATTATAGATGGCTGATTACTTTTGAATACATAAAGTAATAGCAGGAAATGACTAACAGAGGGTTGCCAAGTACAGGACCTGCCAGGCCTGTTTTAATGAATATCTAAAGATCACTGAAATTAGCACATTAATTGTATGCATGTAAATTGCTTCTGCTAAGTGCATTAGAATGTTGTTCTCTTTGTAATCACATTGAAATTATTTATTTGGTGAGTACACCCTTTTCATAATTATTCACAAAAGATAAAAGGTGACCTCAGTATTGCTCTTACCTAAATCTTAGTACAGCCAATTCCAAGCCCCTGTCTACATTCTGTCATGAATATAAATACACTGAGACCTTTGCATGGGGGTGCAGCATTCTGTGGATGCAAACAGATTCGGATTGAGAATACTTGGATTGAAAAAAAATAAAGATGAATGCATTAAACCATCAGGCACATTTTTCTCTTCTAGTCATTCCCAAAACACGACACAATAACAGTATACACATTGTCATTGATGTGCAAAGTGACCCAGGCATGATTTCCTGTATATGAGAGAATATTCATGATTATATGTAAATACTGCGCTATTTTCCCGTGAGGGAGCTGGATAGCTAGATCTGTTATGCTAGGACACCAAATGATTCCATTAAAAGTCAATCTGTTCTCCAGGCACTTACTTTCTTACCCCACTCTCTTGCACAGTCAGTCAATCAAGTAAGGTCGCTAACTTCAGATAAAACTTCCTGAGCATGAGTCCTTGTCTGAGCTACTGATGTGACTCTGAATTTACTGCTAAGTAACTCTGAACGTCAGTGTTCTCATCTGCCCTACAGGGATGTTGGTTATAAGAATGAAATGACATGGTATTTATAGAAGTGCGTCTCAAACCTTACACCAAATTTTCCAGGCTCCTGTGAGGCCTGTGAGGTTCTCCATTCAGCTTGGCTCACTGTCTACCCCACGTACTTCTTTTTATCTGGAACCATGTTTTGGAAGCACCTGGCTCCATAGTAGTTTCTTTTCAGTTACCATCTGAGCACTGTACACTGTACACTTCAGGGTGATCCAAGAAAAATGAGAGGGAAAGAGATGATACAGGAACCAAAAGGGTCATCATAGCATCCCTGACAGTTTGTCCCTAAATGCATCCAGTGTAGAGGTACTCACCAGATTGCAGTCTGCTCTCTCTATGGTTGAGCAGTTCAATAGATTCAAAGACAAATCTCTCATTGTGTAGGGACTTGTTCCTTTTGAAATTCTGTCCATTGTTCCTGTCTGATATTCGCAGCAACGCGGGTCAGGTTTGTGTGTGTGTCCTTGTCCATTTGATAGTCTTTCAAGCTCTGAAAGAACTCTCTTATCTCCTATTGATGTTGTTTTCTAAGGCTAAATATACCAGCTTCTTCATCCATCATTGGTTACAAAATATGGTTTCTATAGCTGCCATAGTGTTGGCCACCCTCAGCTTTCCACTTAAAATGTGTTTTCTGATAGAGTCAGATGAAACACAAGCTTTCAAACAGGATATAATATAGATAAACTCAATTTGTATATATGATACTCAAGGTAGATTTTCTGAAAACAAAACCAAACAAAACAACAAAACTTTGACTTACTCTGTGACCTTATATGAATTGCTTAACATTTCCATAATAATATAATGACCTAATAGCTCTGAAACTGGGTAGATTCGTTATTTTATTTTATTTTATTTTTTTATTGTTGAGACAAAATACCTGCCAAATATCAGCTGAAAGAAGGAAGGGCTTATATTGGCTCTTGGTTTGAGGGTATTGTGGAAGTGACACCATGGAGACAAGGGTATGAAGCAACTGTTACCTCAGGCAGAAGGGAAGGAGGGGGGAGGCAGAAGTGGGGCACGAACACACTCAGTTTCCTTTTCCCCTTAAAGTCAATCCAGGACCAGCCTATGGAATGTAACACAGAGATTAGGAATAGTTCCTCCCACTTCAGCTAACTCAATCTAGAAACTCAGATAGGCCCAGAGATTTGTCTCTTATGTGAATCCAGATCCTGTTACATTGACAACCAACATTATCTATCAAAATGGTGTAAAGATAAGTCTTCTACCTATCCACTTACATGATAGACTTGTTTGAGAAAAAAAAATAGAACTTTTGGGGATAATTATGTTTTGGTTTTATGACCATGACAATAATGAATCTATATTCAGGATAACAGTTACTAAAACCTAAGATATATTCTCAAATTAAAGCTGGTGAGATTTCTCAATGGGTAAAAAGCATTTGCCTTCAAAACCTGTGACCTGAATCTGATCCCTGGAACCACACAATAAGAGAGAACTGACTCCTGCAAGCTGTGTTTACTTCCAGGCATGAGTGGATACGTATATACTATGTGTGTGTGTGTGTGTGTGTGTGTGTGTGTGTGTGTGTGTGTGTGTGTGTGTGTAAAACATGTTAAAATTGAATAAGGAAATGTTTCTTATCTGTAGAATTCACATAAATAACATAGATTTTTTGAAAAGAACTATTTAATATTGCTTTCATAAAGAACATCACACAGGTGATCATATAATGCTCACACCAGCGTAATAACAGTCTCTCCAGGTTTAAAAGATATATAATTGCCAAACTAGCTTGCTTGGTGCTATTTGTGCAAATATTGGTTTGTGCTGAAATTGTATGCTACTCCCTTATTTTAATACCCTCAGGATGAGTGCATAGTCAGGAGACTAGACGCTATTAGAAATCCTTAGTTTATTAATTCTTTGAGAATCTCATAAAGATATTTTGAGAATATTTACCCATACTCCTCCCTTTAACTAAATCCCCAGATCCACCTACCTCCTCCTTCTCCTCCCAACTTTGTAGTCTTATTTTCTTTCTTAAAAAAAAATCCCAAAAAACAAAAAAACAAAACCCTTGAAGTCTAATCAATACTGCCCATATACTGACAGGTGTAGAACAATCTGTTGGATTGTGGTTGATTTACCAGGAGACAAACCCATAAAGAAAACTGACTGTGTGTTCTCTAGAGGCCACCAAGGGCCCATAGCTCCTCAGCCTGTGATGACCTTCCCACACTGGTTTGAGCTTGTGCCGGTCTCATGCAGTCTACTATTCTTAAGTCTCCACCTTTTAGGACAAGTAAGAGATGAGGGCTTCACTCTTACCTTCTGACCTCTCTGCCATTCTCTGTAAGAGGAAAGGACAGTTCTCAGGGTACTTTGTTCTTCTTTCAGATATTTTATTATCAGTGTTTTTCTCTCTTTCTTGTCCATTCCTTTGGAGTATTCTGAAGATAAAATTTGGAGTAAATAAGAGTATATATGCCTATCTCTCTCATAAAAGTTTGGAAGTTAGATTAATGGGAGGAAATATCTCCTTGGAAGTATGAAAACAACTTTGCTGACATTTTAAAAATAATATTTAATTGTGTAGGTAATGGTGTTTGTTTAATGATGAGAGGAGAATACATAAAGAGGTGTTGTGGTCATAAGTATGAATGATATTTGTATGCTTATGTGTACAGAAAAATAACATAAGAGTATGTGGTGGTTTCAATGAGAATGGCCCCTATAAATGCAGATGTTTAAATGTTTAGTCCCCAGTACTGGAATTGTTTGAAAAGGATTAGGTGGTGTGTCCTTGTTGGAGGAAGTGTCCTACCTGGGCTTTGAGGTTTCAAAACCTCATGCTAGGCCCAGAGTCTTTCTGTCTCTGCCTTTTGCCTGCAGATAAGGATGTATGTAAATCTCTCAGCTACTGCTCCAGTGTCACACTCATTTGCTTCCCACCATGATGACCACGGACTAAACAACTAAAAATGTAATCAAGCCCATGATTAAGTGCTGCCTATTGTAATAGGTGCTGTGGTCTTGGTACCTCTTCACAGGAACCGAAAGGTAAGTAAGACAGAGGGGTAGATCAAAATAATAAATGTGATTAGCACTGGGTACTGAGGTTACAAAGTGTTTTCTTAGGTTAAAAGTTTTACAATGGGTATTCATTACATTTATAAACAAACAAACAAACAAAAAAAGCTGAGACTATGACAGAGTCTCTTTGGCACTGGAGAGGTGGAAGTTTGCAGAAACATTTCATGACTGTGTTTTTTTATTAGTAGCAGGGCAGGGAGGCGGGGAAGGAACTTCTTATTCTCCTCCATTCCTTCTGACGTGTGGGAGTCTTGTTAATGGCAGATTACAACAAGGGAAAGGCACCTGGGGAAACAATGAAGGGAGATCAGATTACACTATGACAACATTCTTCAGAAAGCCTTTCTGTCTGGGCCAACAAACAGAATGCAACAGGTGTACATCATTTTCTTTATAAAAAGTAAATTCTTAAAAGGCTCTTTCACATCCAGATATACATTCATTAAGCTAAAACACTCTTAGTTTCTTTGGAAGTAGTATGTAAGATTTTCACATTTCCATTATTTTTCTCATCTTTTGTTTAAACAGAGAAAATCAGGGACTGGTAACTGAGCACTAGACTAAAATATCTGTGTTACTAGGAGCCACATTTATTCATTTATTTTAAATTAATTTGTTTTCTTCAGTATGTAGCCCAAATCCTGCCTGACGGTTTCAGGAGAACAGGCAAGCAAAGACTTTCAGCCTTATGCCTAGGGTTTTCAACAGCAGACCCTTCAGTTCTTCCTGGTAGCAGTTATGGATAGAAGACAGAGATACTCTAAGATATCTGAGCAAAAAATGGTCTGTATATCCTTTGTAGGGGCAGACTGGGGATGGACTCCTGCAGGGGTATATGTCATATGTCTGGAATCTCCCATAGCTATTAAATGTGGAAGCTTTATATTTGAAGCAATAAATAGTGAAAAGCATTGATAAATCTTCCTGTCTTGTCTCCTTTTTTAAAAAGGGGGGTTAGGTTAATTACAAATAGTCATTAATTCACTCTAGAATGCTTGAGAAAGGATGGCTGACAAAATGACAAATGCCACAAGTCAGGAGGCCCCATACCCGCAGGACATGAAGACAAAGCCTTTGACATACAGAATGAATGAGAGGGAACACAGCAAAGAGGGACTAGTACCCACATGCACAAGGTGCTCTCTGTGACTATTAGGGTTGGAGGGCACTTGGTGAGCTTGTGACCAAGGTTAGAAATGGCTTATGAGTTTGGGGGTGAAGAAAAGACAGGGGTTATGAAGCTGAAGCTGTTGGGATATTTGTCCTGGGAAGGACAGGAAAAGAGGTGGGTCCTCTGGACTGGATGCTAAGAAGCCTCACCTGGCTGGCCTAAAACAGTGAAGCAAGGTGGGTCCTTTGAAGGGAAGTTGGAGTAGTTGGCTTGGAAACCACCCAATACCCTCCAGCTTATAGACAGACTTATGACCTTCCTCTCCAAGCAGTAAAGGTGGCTGGAGTGAGTGGGGCCAAAAGACTCATTCAGAGCCTTAGGGTCAGGTTGCCACAACTGGAGTTTTAGGAGAAAAATGACTTTTGTCCCTTGCTTGTGACAGGAGGAAGCAGTGTTTCTGAGGGGCAGGATAATACACACTGACATTAGCATGCTTTATGGTAGTATCTAGTATCTCTACTAGATATGCTAGTATCTCTACTAAAGAGGGGGGCACCAAGTAATTGGAATTTCAGATATTATGAGAAACTTCAGAAGTTTGATTGGAGGCTCTAAAGATCTCAGTCTTGGGCAGACTGGACAGCTCCATGCCAGGGCTGGAGTTGGTTTTTGGCGGGAGTCTTTATCACCTCTGGAAGAAGTTGGAGAGGATAGCACTAAATAACCCTCATCTAACCTGCATTCTGTGCATCGAGGACCGCTACAAGTCACTCTACAAGTAAGTAGTCATTCCTACTCAAGTTCATTCTTTTTTGGCATTGCAGTCTTATGGCCCGTCACATAACATGTGACGTGAGGCCAGCTGTACGTATTATCTACTTCCATCCTGTTGGTCTGGTCCATTCTCTGTAGATTACCTTTCTCAGACCACTGCTTCCATTGTGTTTGTTTTCTCATGCAGTAATGCTGAGGACTTTCTATAGAACATGGAGTCACAAGATTGGTTTATAATCCAATGACTTTATGTGTAAAATTAGGAAAGATTAAATTCGGGGTGTACTCTAGTCGACTTTGGTGGTGGGTTCCATAGATCTGTTTGTAATAAACTCTGACTCACATTGGTGTTCAAGAACTAGTGCTGTGGAACTCTTAAAGCTGAAGTTCTAAGCATTCACTTCCAGCAAGTGTTAATAGCCTTTCCCTCTTTTATTTAGCATTTATTGCCTGTGTTAATTTTGGTTTGTTTGTTTGTATAATCCAATATCATCTTCAGAATTAGAATCTTCTGGATCTGGTTAGTCTTAGATTTATTAATTTCTAAAAGTATAAAGTTAAAAAGGATGCCAGGAAAAACAAATGTTGTGATATCTTAATTTTATAAACCCTTCAACAGTACCACGTGCATAGTGGACATTCAATTAACATCTGTTGAATGAAATAGCATGGCCACAAGGGGCCGTGCATGTGAATTAGGACTGCTGAGACCTCATGTCAGCACCTTAATTTAGTTTGTCCCTATTGGTGCTCTCTAAGGGCTACTGAATGCCTGGGGAATGCCTTGGATGCCTTTGCCAGCCTTTTCCCCATGGTCCTTTGTGTGGTCTGTGAAATTTGCAGTTTGAGATCCAGATGGCAGAAGGGTGGAATTAAGAAAATGAAAATGAAAACAAAAATAAAAATTCATGCTCTTATTGTTGCTTTGAGGTTTAACATGAAATATGAATTTGACATACACAAGAGATAATATCTTACCCGAATATCTAAAGCACTAATAAAATTTAATTGTAGTACATAGCTGTTAATTATTAGGCTCCGGAGCATTCTAGAGCATTTGCTCATAAATACTTACTTAGCTGAAGATCGCTTGCCTATTAGAACATGCTGACATCGGTTATGAAGACAGGACATTTGCCAGTTGTTGCTGCTTGTTGCAGGTTTGTAGTCTGGGGATCCAAGATGTCAGTGGTTATTGCTCTAGTAAAAAATAGGCAGCCACAGCAGAACACATATGTTGGTTTATGAACTACTTGTTTCTATTTAATGAGTGTTCATAAGAGCAGAATCCTTGACTTTGAAGGGTGGCTATATGGAGATTCTTCCCCTAAATGAATTAGGTCACGGGTGTGATACATATTTGTAAGTGGGTGTGTGCCACTTAATGGTAGGCAATCTATTACAGTGATATGCTAGATATGCAAATAGCTTTTATATTCCATTTTAAAAATCAAGATTTCATATTTTAGGGTGTCCTTAGAAGTTGTTACTACCAGAGAAATGGAAAAGACTTGAAAACAGTAGTGTTCTCCCCAGCCAAAGAGCATTGCAGGGACAGGACCTAGGCCTCCTAAACATTTGTAGCAGATTGCAGCTTGGTCTTCATGTGGGTCCGCTAACAATTGGGTGAAGGCTGCCTTTGACTTTGTTGCCTACCTTTGGATCCTCTCCCCTTAGCTTTGCTAATTTGTTGGGCCTCAGTGGGAGAGGATGCAGTTAGTTCTGCTGTGGCTTGATGTGCCAGAGTGGGTTGGTGCCCAATAAGGAAGGGTTCCCCCTTCCCTGAAGAGAAGGAGAAGAAGTAATGGGAGGAGGAGATTGTGAGGAGGGGGGCGCTGTAATCAGGATGATAAACAAATAAATAAATAAATGGAAAAATGTAATGTTCTTTAGGGAGAAAGTGCAATGCCAAGAGTCTCTATATTCCAGAAATGAGAAGGAATTCAGAATTGTTCTCATAGTTTAAGGTTACATACTAATGAAAATATGGGGAAAATAGGAAGTGGTCTGATTTCTTTTTAGTTTAAGTTTATTAGTTTCTAGACTAGATATCAAAGGGTTTGTTATGGTACACACACACACACACACACACACACACACACACACACACACACACACAGAGAGAGAGAGAGAGAGAGAGAGAGAGAGAGAGAGAGGGAGGTGGGGGGAAATAAATCATAAGAAAGAAACACAATAAATCTACAGAACTTTCTGTTCTTTTGTAATAATGGTTATGGGATTTGGTGAAATAAGAGTTGTTTCTACTCATTTTGCAAGTTTAAGGGTAACAGTGACACTATTGGTCCAGTTTGTTTGACCTCATCATGGTTAGAAATGTACATCTTTCTCCTTGGATTCAGCATCTCCCAGATACTCTAGGTCTTAGAACCTCAGTTTCATTTCCTGACTCAGCACTTGAGATCAAACTTTGTTCTGGACATTCCTTCCCCTCTTAGGTACCACACCCCAGTCCCCACACCACTGGAGGCTCCACCAGCATGACTTCTGTTTTTGATGGCACCTTTGAGAATCTGGGCACTCTCTTGTTTCTGGCTTCCTTGGCAGCCGTCTGCTAGTTCATACTAAATGAACTTCCTCTATTTCATGCTTTCCTCTTGATGCCAATTTCCTGGCTCATTTATAAGCTCTTATGCCCTGCATATTCTTCGGACACTTTGGTGTGTTTGCCAATCTGGACATTGTCCCAGCACTTGGAGATGGCTGATCCTCCTTGCATGAGAGGTCTACTTTGAGGTTCTAGGCTCTTGCATTATGACCGCTATAAGAAATTGCTTAGTTTAACACATTCGACTTATGTAAAATATGTCATTCAATATGTTTGCATCCAATATCACTGCTTAGTCATTTTTCCTCTAATTAGGTTAAGTTACATTTGAAGAACTGTTCTCACATTGTATTTATTACTCTATGTAGATTATGTCACTTTCTTGAAAAGTCTGAGAAAAATTCCTGTAGGAACTTCAAGGGGTACTATATTCTACCTGAACAGTTCCTATTTGTGTCTTGATGTCCAAGATAAAAATGGATGACCTAAATATTGTGCTTGTTTACTGCTTTCATTCTAAATCTAGATAAAAATAGGGTTGAAGAACAGATTGTGTGTGTGTGTGTGTGTGTGTGTGTGTGTGTGTGTGTGTTACATTGGGAGTATGAGGGGTAGGTAAGGACAGAGAAGACCAAACATGGCACTTATGACAATCAGAGCAGACAGGTCAAAGGATCTCCTTATGAATGACACTTACACAGAACTGTGAGGAAAATTGGAATAAAAGTTTTAGATTTTATTTTTTGCTTTAAAGGAAGGATGTTTTGCTTTTATGACCTATGTTGCAATGAACACATTTAGGTTTTGTGACTTTCTTGAGGAGAGAATGACAGAAAAGGTCAGCGCCTGTGAGGAGTCCTTTCTGGAGCTGATGTAATAGCTATCATAGACTTAAGCACTTACCAAGCTTGGTAGAGCCTCGTGCCAAGTGCTTGGGTTGCTCCCTGGATGTGTTCGTGAGTGACTTCTATAAGGTTTAAAGGGGCCAATGAACCAGAATCACACAGAATGTAGTTACCGGTGAGACGTGTGGATCTCTGCAATACGACTCCAAGTCTGTGTGCTTCAGGATATATTGTCTCCTTTACTGGGAAATCTCAACATTATTCTTGTACAGTAGTGAAGTCATAGAGATCACAGAAGAAAAATAGCTAGCACTTGCTAGTTACAAGTAGCACTCACTTTACGGTTCCCATTTGCAATGGATTTTTAACACAGTATTTCTTCATTCTCAAGAAAATGTGGTTGTATTAGTCAGGGTTCTCTAGAGTCACAGAACTTATAGGTAGTCTCTATATAGTAAGGGAATTTGTTAATGACTTACAGTCTGTAGTCAAACTCCCCAACAATGGTCAGCAGTAGCTGTGAATGAAAACCCGAGGATCTAGCAGTCGCTTAGTCCCACAAGGCTCGCAGGCGAAGAAGATTGAATCTTCCTCTTTCCAATGTCCTTATGTAGATCTCCAGCAGCAGGTGTGGCCCAGATTAGAGGTGTGCGCACCACCACACCTGAGACTTGTGTCTTCCAGACTCAAGATCTAGATCACAGGTGAGCCTTCTAATTCTGGGTTGTAATTCACTCCAGATATAGTCAAGTTGACAATCAGAACTAGCCACTACAGTGGTATTATTATTTACATTTAAGTGCTCAGCACATCTATATTACCCTTCCCTTCCAAAAGGTCAGGAAACATGGGAAAGAGAAAGGATGAGTATAAGAGCCAGAGGCTGGCGAGGGATGTAGTGAAGACTGGCCTCTGGATGTGATACAGCTGCTACCTGCATGAACTCAAAGCAGCACTACCTAACTTGCATACGACCTTTACAAGATCAAGAGAGCTAAAATTCTAGCATAGAGTCAGCAAGGTTCCCGGCTCCTCACTCCTAGCTAAAGAACAAATAATAGTTAATGGCTGCCAAAGGAAGGAGAGTCATTTTTATTTTGGGGTGTGTGTGTGTGTCATTAGTAGTCATTAGTAGGTTGTTCATGTCCCCATGCATGACATCATACAAGTAGGCATGTGGACAGCACACTAATGGACTTATTGGGATGTGTGTGCATGTGTGTGTGTGCATGTGTATGTGTGTGTGTGTGTGTGTGTGTTTGTGTGTGTGTGTGTGTGTGTGTGTGTGTGTGAGAGAGAGAGAGAGAGAGAGAGAGAGAGAGAGAGAGCGCATGAATTTGGGAGATAATACTCTAAGGCAGCTGGATAGTGGGAGTGGGGATAAATATGATTAAGTTATATCATATGTGTATGAAAATTTTAAAAAGAAGAAATAAAGGGAAAAAGAAAGAGCCCAACACAGAGTCTTAAAAATATAAAGTATGTCCATAGTGTTGTAGATAGCTGTATTTTCCACTTGACTCCTTCTTGTTCTCTTGGAAGCCTCTTCCATGGTATCCATACAATGGACATCTATCTATTTCCGGTTTTTTTTTTCTGTCAAAACAGCACCTCTATGAACACTTACATGGATATTGCTAGTACTTACTTTACGTGCAGTTCCTTTTCATGTGTTTGCCTATGGATATTGTCGTGAATAATGTTCAATTAAAGAGAGAGATGCATTGAGCAATGATGCCTGTTAGAAACCAAATGAAACATTTAAACTACATTTTTTAAAAAAGAAAGTGTCTATATATGTGAGGTTTTATCCATTCTACACCCCACCAAAAACTATCACCTGTTTTGGTGACTTGTTTAAAGCAACACAATGATGGAGCCCGAATAAACCTGAATCAGTAATTACAGATCGTTCCGGTGCCTGTCTCAGCTGAACATATGTACCTTATTCTTGCCAGTCTACTTGGGTGGCCTGAGAACCACAGTTTCACAGGTTCAGGGAGAGATTACACATCACTGAGTTTTATGTCTTTTTTTTTTTTTTTTTTTTTTTGGTTTTTCAAGACAGGCTTTCTCTGTGTAGCCCTGGCTGTCCTGGAACTTACTCTGTAGACCAGGCTGGCCTCGAACTCAGAATCCGCCTGTCTCTGCCTCCCAAGTGCTGGTCTTAAAGGCATGAGCCACCACTGCCCGGCGTCATGTCTGTTTTTGCAGGGGAGATTTGGTTTTGAGAAGTTACTCAAGAGTGTTTATATTGCTTCACCCATGGGTCTGTGTGCTGTTAAGCTTGAAATGAAAAGAATGGCTTTGTGGTTTAGTTTTACGAGGGAAGCAAAGCCATAGAGTTATGATCCAGTGCATAGAACACTGAAGGATCACAGTTTAAGGTCCAATAATTCTTGCCATTTATTTTCACTAGAGGATCTCAAAGAATTTTATGAGAAATTATAGACTAAGAATTCAGAAAGAGTTGTCTGCCATTTATAGTTTAATATGGAAGTGCTAGAATTTTCTGAAATGTTCTAAGGCTGTCATTAGAGAGCTTGTGATGAGAGCGTAGGCTGTGAACGTTGTGGCTAGGAACTCTGACAGAATTAGGTGATTCAGTTTCTCTGAGTCGTGTTGGCTGGTTTGTCTAGGAACCCTGATCTAGGGACCCTGATTGTTTGAGAGAAAGGCAAAGAGCAGCCAGTGTGGCTCAATTTTCTAAAATATTTAAGAAGAAACTGCAATGATTATATTAATACAACTGTTATAATGTAATTTTTTGGGGGGTTCTTATTTTGGAAACATTATGCACCATAGTGAAGTGAGCCAATAACCAATAGAAATTTGCTTCCAATATAAATGGCTATTCTAAATTATATTAGAAAGAAACTCTGCTTGAAGTATTTGGGTTAGTAAATACAGTAAATGAAGTCTAAACTATTTTTAGACCAAATATGAAATATTGTAAAACTTAATGCTTTCTAGATTCCAGCCAATAATATTTTTAATGGAATTATTGCAAAAAAAATCAGCAAAAAGTAATATATCAGACTTAACCACCTACTGAGTGATTTGATCTTTTTGGTTTTATTTATTTTTTTTTTGTTTTTTGCTTTTTTGTTATTGTTGTTAATCTTTCATTAGACTAAGTCAAAAGTTCAAATTTCCTTTCATCACTTTGGATTTTCAGTTGAGGAAAGTGACATTTTAAAATGAGAGGATGGAACTGTGAAAAAAGTGAGACCTTAATAAAGACATAACACTGAAACATTTTATTCAGAGAGGTAAAACTAGGCCATGACTCTTTAACTGCTATGAGACCTTCTGAGGCATTCTGAGATGGAACTGGGAGAAGGATGGTGCAGAGAATTTGCCATGAGAAAAAGACCTTCTGACAATTCCAGAGAGGATGCATTGTCGGCATTTCAAGCATATCAGCTGCTAGCTCTGTCTACTTAAAAGTTCCTAAGGTAGGTGGCATTTAGGGGGGGACATAGCTTGAGCCTATTGCCTAGCAGACAAATCTTTTCTGTTTGTGTTGACCTTGGTCAGGACAAGTGGTCATGAAAGCTTCTTTTTTTAACCTTTTCCAGGTAAGTATGCATCCTCTTGACTGTCTAACCATGTGGTCCTCACACTGTAGCCTTCTGGCCAGTGCATCATCTGGAATTTGGTAGTGTTCTCTTGAATGGAGACTTTCTGAATCAGAACTGAAACCAGGAGGGACTGGGCCCAATGGCCTATTTTTAAATCTCTCCTTGCATTTCCGGTGCTGGCTAATATTACATTTGACCAATGTATAGTTTCCGGTAATTATGTCAACATGTTCCTATCCTGGTGCCTGATTTGTTGTGGGCTTTGCAAGATTACCCTGGAAGTGACATATATACTTAATTTGTAATGCAATGGACTTTGATGTTTACTACTACACTTTAGTATCTCTTTTTTATAAATGCTGTGTATTCAGGAATGAGTAGTTGGCCTTACAGATTATTCATTTTCTTTCCCTTTGAGACAAGCCCTTCAGCTTTTCACTTAATATGAAAGGTCATCTTCAAAGAAAATTGTTGTCTGCCACTTCAGTCATTCAGTTCTCTAGAGAGTCCCTGGGAAGAAAAGCTGGTTCCTGTCAATCATTTCTCTCTCATTTTTTTAAAAAAAATAATAGTCACATCACTGTCAATAATGATTAGTAAAATTTCTCATGTAGTTCTTCATGCAGGAGTGGCCAAAATTCAGTGCCAGAGGTTTGCTGTTTTACTCCTCCCAATGTGGCTCTTATGGTGTGCCTCAGCCACAAATTCATCAATCACATTCTGACTTCTGCTCAAGGTGATGTGAAAATGAAATCAAAAATATAATGGTGGAAGAGATACAGCAGGTGTGCAGAGCAACAGGGCTGAGACTGAGACATAGAAATGCATTCACATTACAGGCCTAAGTCATTGGTGATGCATGGGAATCAGGGAAACTACGTGTCCTAGTTTTCGTTAGGCTCACATGGATCAAACCTCTTTTGCATCTTTTTTGGCAGAAGACTACTTGGATTAAATTGTAGTGTTACACGGGTGAGCCTCGCGTCCCTGGAAACTAAGTTCCAAAGGACTGTGACACCCAAAGTAAGACTTGGGACATTTCTATGGGAATGAAACTGCTGGTTCTGGTGTTATTTTCTATATGAGCCCTCGCTTCTAAGGAATTGGGTGTAGAAAGCTTCTTCCCAAGTTCAGAGACTCTGGAGAGCAGTTGGATCAGGAAAGCTCTGGCTTCATTGGTTGCTTAAACCCATGCTAGGCTCATATTATGATGGAATTATTAGGGATAGTGAACGAGATGGTAGAATCTAAATAGAAAAAGAAGCTTACTGGGGGACACTCACCAGAGGAAAATTCTAGTCTCTAGGATCTCTCTTTTCATTTTTCAGCTACCATGAAGGGCTCTGTTCTAAGATGCTTCTCCACCATAAGTTTTTCCATAGCAATGGGAAAACTGATGTCTCTCAAACCATGAATCACTAATAAATGTTATATTATGAACAAACAAACAAACAAACAAACAAAGTGGCTAACTCTGAATTCCTGGTCATAAATACTCAGCTTTGCATTTCAAGCTCCAGTGTATCTATTCATCCAGGAAGAGGACTAAGTAAGGGGGGAACTTGTCTCTAAAATGCAGATTCTGGAAGGCCTTCTATAAGGTGTTGCATTTGGGATTAAAAGCTGGGCGAGTGAACAGTGAATCAAATATAGTGAGAACGTTTCTTGGTTTGCGGCTGTAGAGACACAAGAGTTGTCAAATTATAAAAAATTATATCAAGTATTTTAGGCTACTTTCAGTGATGCAAATAGTACATGATAGTAATATGAATAGTTACATGATAGTGATGATGAATTTGTGTATCTGAGACAAGCCACTCAAACTGCATGTCAAAGTTAAAGATTCTTTACTTCTTGAAAAGGTGATTCCTGGGGACAGAGTTTACTTGGCCAAAATATTGATCAGGTTCTCATAATGAGTTGAAGTGCAAGTGTGGGAAAGTTTGGAATCTTTTTTTTTTTTTTTTTTTTTTTGGTTTTTCGAGACTGGGTTTCTCTGTGTAGCCCTGGAACTCACTCTGTAGACCAGGCTGGCCTCGAACTCAGAAATCCGCCTGCCACTGCCTCCCAAGTGCTGGGATTAAAGGCGTGCGCCACCACTGCCCGGCTGGAATCTTTTGAGAGGAGAAAGAAAGCTCTATATTTTAATGGAAAAAATATAAAATCAAATTTTATCTGTCCCAATCCCTGCCCACCTCTCAGGAAGTAACTATAGAGGGAATGAGTGTGAGAGCCTCATCCCCAGAATCACTCAAGGAGTCGAGATCATTCAGCACCAGCACTCCAGTCTCCAGAGCTCAAAAGTGCTTCTCTGCCACACTGGACACTGGGCAGAGTTAGGCCTGCTTTACCTGTGTCACAAGGTTCTACTCCTGTGCCTTCATCTGCTCTAATTCAGCCTCAGTAATTGAACTAGAATTGCCTTTGTAAAACAGATCTGATCATGTCACTGCTGTTCTAAAGCTCAGCTGTTATTCTCCTAGCTGGGACTCAACACAGATCTTCTGCCATTTGATTTGATCCCTCTAAGTTCAACTCCATTACTCGGCCCCTGATGTCACATGCGTCTGCAGCTCAGGCTGCATGCCATTTCCAGAAGTCCTCATCCTTCTTTGAGCACTTGTTAGTCAGCGTCCTTCACTATCTGGACTTATTTTACATAGAGTATTCATTTTCAAAAGCTTTGCTAACTTTCTCAGGAGAATGAAGACAAAATTGTCCTATAGCATTTTATATTCACAAAGTTGGTCCCAAAAGCTCTGTAGGTATCTGTCACAATCCAGACACTCTCTGAGAGTAAGACATTTGTTTGTGTGGGTGGGGGAGGGGCATGCACTTGCATTTGGATGTCAGGCCAGAGCTTAACACCTCTTCCTCAATTGTTCTCCATTTTAGTTTTTGAGACATGATCTTTGATGGAGCTGGAACTCCTTGATCCATGTAGACTGGCTGGACAGCAATCCCCAAGAATAGTCCTTCTCGCCTTTGCTAACCAGAACTACAGACATGAACTGCTTCTCCTAGCATTTTTTTTTTTTAAACATGGATACTGGGAATGGACTGGAAGCCCTCTGTTTGCATAATAAATACCATGGACTGAGCTATGTCTCCAGCCCAGGGACTCTTTCTTACTTATCACTTGATCCTTGACAGCTCCTTGACACATGGGAAGACATTTGAGCAATATTTTGGGAAATCAAAATGAAGACAACAAATTATTTGCTAAGTGTTGCAACTAACTCTATGTTTAGGAAAATTTCAAATAAGTTAGAAAGTTCTGGGTAGAGCTCCAGATTATTTAAACTTTTAAAATACCTTTAAGAGTCTGGAGAAGTTAATCCTTAATATTCACATACTTTCATTATTAATGAGTGTCCGAGTATGGGATGAAGTAGTAACTGAATAACCCAGCTCAGCTCCTACGTGTTTCTGGCAGTTTTTGAATCTTTGACCACTGAACTTTGCACTGTATGCCTGTCAGCTGATAAACTCCCTGTTTTCTGTTTTCTAGCTATAGAATTACTCATGCCCCCAAAGGGAGCAAAGAGCATGCTTTACCTAGACAAGAGCTAAGAACACAGAGACTCATTTGCTTCCCTTCCCCAAGACCAGTTAATGAATTTGTTTGAAAGTTGTTTAGTTTCCAAATCAGTTGGCTGTAAATGACTAAGGTGCATCACAAGTTGTCCTCGTGGTTTTGTTTGCGCAAGTTCGTGTTGAGGTTTGTTCTGTTGCTATGTATTGTAATGCTAAGTGGCATGTTGACCCAAGTGAGACTATATGACCTTGCCACCAATTTCTGATTGATGAATAAAGATGCTTACAGTCTATAGCTGGGCAGAATTGAGATAGTTGGGGCTGCGTGTTCCTGGGCTTGGAGTTAGAGGAGACCACGAGGACAGAAAGAAGAAGGTAGAGAGAGGAAAAGACACCATGGGTTAGGAGTCAAGAAAGTATGAGCATGAGGGCTGGCTAACTGGAGTTAAGAGAGGCCCAGGTAAAACTTAGTAAGTAATAACTTGGGTTATCAATGGGAAAGTAGATTCTAATAGCATAGAGGGTAGATATCTGCTCAGTTCTAGTGCTGATTAAGGCTTATTAGAAATAATAAAAGTTGTGTGTCTTTTATCTGGGATAGTGTAGGCCAAGAAAAACAGAAGATTCTCTGTGAATGTCACTGACTGAAAAAGCCAATAGACAAGTCTAGAGAAGTAATTAAGAGACCTCAAGAAAAGATGGATATTAGTTCTGTTATTAATACTATTTTATTATAATTGTTTAAGATGCATGCTTTGTCATAGAAAAAATATTAGTTGTTTACTAGGCCATATCACTTGTCCAGTCTACAATACTGATTTACACAATGTCACATAGCCTACTCAAGATTTAGAAGGCAATTCCAGATAAGGAGAAATGTAGACAAATTGTTAGTTTTGAGGTTCCGTTGTTCATGGGTCTTGATGGTTTGCTCACAGTGAGGAAGGAGGGAATTGGCATTTCTGATGTTTTTGTCAGTGAGAATGTGAATAGTCCCAAGGTCTAGATTTTGGTGTCTTTGTGCTCTCAATTACTAAACATGATTCATGACTTAATAAATAGGAAAGTATGTCAAGAGGTTTCAAATGGGGCTTCCCAGGATGGACTGAGGGGAAGGGAGGAGAGTGCTACTAACAGGCAAGCCTTCCCAAGGATGAGCAAGTGGTTTGCATGGCCTGAGTGAAGCCAAAGAACAGAAAGAAGATGAGGAGGATGAGGGGAAAGAAGAGGGTGGGGAAGCAGTGGAAGAGGAAGTAGGAGCATACTTAAAAAAATAAAGTTGATTGTCCTTGATGGGAAGTAAGCCTTACAAGCCATATCTTTGAATTGTTTCCCCTATGATGCAGCTGGAAAGATGATGGGGATCTGTTACAAAATAGGATAAGTGACAAGCGTGGAGGAGATCACACTTGATTGAAGGAGCTCATTTCTTTGGGTAGGAATTCAAAGAAGCAGGACTCGACAGCTGACAGGTGTTTCTGTCCTCTACCAAGCTGAGGAAGCTGAAACAAGTCAACACAGACTTTTCTAATGATTTCCTGAGGTTACTCATTTAATCTGATAACCCGTCACAATGCACATTTTTTTTTAAAACAGCTTACTTAACTAGTCTATGGTTTAAATCCATAAATAACATGCTTAAATCTGAGTCTTGCCCCAGCATTCCAAGTTGAACCTTTCTGACTCACCACTTTCTTTTGTCTGATCATCTTTGCATTACTGTTCAAAGTACAGCTAGGATCATCATTGCTCTCTGGAACAATTTTAATGTGAAAAATTCCTGGCTACAGCTAAAATCAGAGGAGGATACATTGGGGGTGTTTATTTACTGAGTTTCAGCATAAAAAGTGGAAAGCTTTAATCATCTTGATTATCCGGGAACCTAGAAACAGAAATGAAATGTAAGCTCTCTCTGTAGCTGGCTACTGGAGAGGCTATGAGGTGGTAATTGACATTAGAGTGAATATTTCACTCTATAGGTATGTCTATAACCTTTGAGCAACTAGTATGGGTTAATATTAGGAGTTTTATTTCACAGATGAGATCATTTATCTGAAAAAGGTCCCAGGATTTGCAAATCCTGATACAGAATTTAAACCTGGATCTGGTCCCTACAAGCCTGTGCTCACTGCATTCTACTTCTAAATATTACACTATAAAATCTCTACTGTCACTAACCATAACTCTGTAATATAAGGAGCTGGCAATTTCTCACCTGCCAAAATTTATATTTTAATGTTAATACAGATAATAAAATTCTGTTTAAAAGGACTATTTCTTTTGATAAAAACTCTACAATGGCTTGTAAATAATAATATAGTTAGTGTATGTGTGGTTGATGAAAGAAATTGCAGTGCCATATAAACAAACTTTTTATCCTTGCCACCAATTAAATGGAGAATTGACTTAACTAAAATTTAATCAAGGACGAGGTAGCACATAATCAAAGCCGGGACCCTGACAGGACAGGGTCACATGACAAAGCTCAGGCAAGATGAATTGGCTCCCTGGAAGGCTCATCAACTTCAGAGAGATTCTGAAAGGTTTTCAGGTGAAGAAGTGCAGTTGGGAGCAGGGAGACCGGTTGTATTGCATGACCCAGTGATCCCTGAAGTAAGTGCCGCACACTCCGGCTGATGAACTCCAGGCTTTAAATCAGAAATTTGAATTTTCTCATGCTTCAAGACATTCTTTTGATTCTGGCTTAACAAGGTCTCTTTCAAGACAAAAGGAAAGGACAACAATGGGGATCTGTGGTCATGGGATGCTGTTCTTCCTGTTTTGAAGCTTCAGGACAGAAGGACAGCTGAAGCAGACTTGTGGAGATCTGTGAGCTATTTCTAAAAGCTACAACGTGTGTCAGCACTACCCCACCATGGCACCTTTGTGATGGACACCTTTGGATACAGATAGGAGTTTCACCTTAGTTCATAGAGCTGAAGTACAGAAAGACTTACATTGGGATCTTTCTTTTCTGTTTTCATCAAAAATCTTTTTTTTCCCCTATACCTGTGCCTTTACATCAGTCCTGAAATTGGTACTAATCCCATAGCTGGCTCTTTTAGTAGAAATCTCACTGATGTACATGAAAAGGAAATCTCAAAAGAGATGATGGAATTCTTCTGAGTTATGTAATTTTGGAAAAAAATCAAAATTCTGAAATTAATTCACAAATTATTAATAATAGGGCCTTGACATTTCCTTGGTGTATTCATTGTCCTGATATCAGGATTCCTGTGGAAATGTACAGTAAGTGGCTCACTATGATGGGAACCTTTCTGATGAATGAGAAAGAAGGCTCATTCATAGTAGAGGCACACAGTAGCAAAGGGGAGTTCTCAAACTTACTTTAAGAATGATCCATTTAGAGAAACTTGAAGAAATTCCACTAAAATCAGGGACTAGACAAGGCTGCCCTCTCTATCCCTTTCTATTCAATATAGTACTTGAAGTTCTAGCTAGAGCAATTAGACAACAAAAGGAGGTCAAAGAGATACAAATTGGAAAGGAAGAAATCAAAATATCACTATTTGCAGATGATATAATCATATACTTAATTGACCCAAAAACCTCCACCAGAGATCTGCTACAGCAGATAAACAACTTCAGCAAAGTGACCAGATATAAAATTAACTCAAGCAAATCAGTAGCCTTCCTATACTCGAAGGACAAACAGGTTAAGAAAGAAATTGGGGAAATGATACCTTTCACAATAGTCACAAACAATATAAAGTATCTTGGCGTGACTCTAATCAAACAAGTGAAAGATCTGTATGACAAGATCTGAAGAAAGAAATTGAAGAAGACCTCAGAAGATGGAAAGCTCTCCCATGCTCATGGATTGGCAGGATTAATATAGTTAAAATGGCCATCCTGCCAAAAGCAATCTACAGATTCAATGCAATCCCTATCAAAATTCCAACTCAATTCTTCATAGACTTAGAAAGAGCAATTCTCAAATTCATATGGAATAACAAAAAAACCAGGATAGCCAAAACTATCCTCAACAATAGAAGGACTTCTAGGGGAATCAGCATCCTTGACCTCAAGCTGTAGTGATAAAAACTGCATGGTATTGGTACAGTGACAGGCAGGTAGAATGGAATAGAATTGAAGACCCAGAAATGAACTCACACACTTATGGTCACTTGATCTTTGACAAAGGAGCTAAAACCATACAGTGGAAAAAAGACAGCATTTTCAACAAATGGTGCTGGTTCAACTGGCGGTCTACGTATAGAAGAATATGAAGTGATCCATTCCTATCGCCCTGTACAAAACTCAAGTCCAACTGAATCAAGGACCGCCACATAAAACCAAATACACTGAATCTAATAGAAGAGAAAATGGGGAAAAGTCTCAAACACATGGTCACAGGGGAAAGGTTCCTGAACAGAAAACCAATGGCTTATGCTCTTTTTCTTTTTAAAATTTTTTAATTTTTTTATTTTTTGATACTTTATTTACATTTCCAATGTTTCTCCCTTTCTAGGTCTCCTCTTTGGAAACCACCTATTCCCTCTGCCTCCCCCGCCTCTATGAGGGTATTCCACCTCCCACCCACCCACCCACCCACTCCCATATTCCCACCTTGACATTCCCTTTACTGGGGCCTCTAACACCCTCAGGCCTAAGGGCCTCTCCTCCCCCTGATGGCCAAAACAAGGCCCTCCTCTGCCACATATGTGGTCTGAAACATGGGTCCCTCGATGTGTATTCTTTGGTTGGTGGTCCAGCTTCCAGGAGGAAAGGGTGTGTGTGTGTCAGGCCAGTTGACACTGTTGCTCCTTCCATGGGGCTGCAGACTCCCTCAGCTCCTTCAGTCCCTTCTCCAACTCCTCCATCTGGGACCTCACTCTCAGTCCAGCGGTTACTGTAAAGTGAAACTTGGGTATTCTGAACTTTTGGGCTAATATCCACTTATCAGTGAGTACATACCATGTTCGTTCTTTTGTGACTGAGTTACCTCGCTCAGGATGATATTTTCAAGTTCCATCCATTTG
>CM052713.1:37105488-37124275 GCA_028551405.1 Uromys caudimaculatus
ATTCTATTCCATTGATCTACCTGCCTCTCACTCTACCAATACCATGCAGTCTCTGAAGAAAGAAATCGAAGAAGACCTCAGAAGGTGGAAAGATCTCCCATGCTCATGGATTGGGAGGATTAATATAGTAAAAATGACCATCCTGCCAAAAGCAATCTACAGATTCAATGCAATCCCCATCAAAATTCCAACTCAATTCTTCATAGACTTAGAAAGAGCAATTCTCAGATTCATTTGGAACAACAAAAAACCCAGGATAGCAAAAGCTATTCTCAACAGCAAAAGAACTTCTGGGGGAATCAGCATCCCTGACTTCAAGCTGTACTACAGAGCAGTAGTGATAAAAACTGCATGGTATTGATACAGTGACAGGCAGGCTTATGCTCTAAGATCAAGAATGGACAAATGGAATCTCATGAAATCGCAAAGCTTCTGTAAGGCAAATAACGCTGTCAATAGGACAGAATGGCAACCAACAGATTGGGAAAAGATCTTTACCAATCCTACATCCAATAGAGAGATAGTATCCAATATATACAAAGAACTCAAGAAGTTAGACTCCAGAGAACCAAATAACCCCATGAAAAAATGGGGAACAGAGCTAAACAGAGAATTCTCAACTGAGGAAATTCACAGGGCTGAGAAGTACCTAAAGAAATGTTCAGCATCCTTAGTCCTCAGGGAAATGCAAATCAAAACAAGTCTGAGATTCCACCTCACACCAGTCAGAATGGCTAAGGTCAAAAACTCAGGTGACAGTAGATGCTGGCGAGGATGTGGAGAAAGAGGAACACTCCTCCATTTTTGGTGGGATTGCAAGCTGTTACAACCACTCTGGAAATCAGTTTAGCGGACCCTCAGAAAAATGAACATAATACTACCTGAGGACACAGCTATGCCACTCTTGGGGATATACCCAGAAGATGCTCCAATATGTAATAAAGACACATGCCCCACTATGTTCATAGCAGCCATATTTATAATAGCCAGAAGCTGGAAACAACCCACATGTGTCTCAACAGAGGAATGGATACAGAAAATGTGGTCATTTACACAATGGAGTACTATTCAGCTATTAAAAACAATGACTTCATGAAATTCGTAGCCAAATGCATGGAACTTGAAAATATTATCCTCAGTGAGGTAACTCAGTCACAAAAGAATGAACACGGTATGTACTCACTGATAAGTGGATATTAGCCGAAAAGTTCGAAATACCTAAGATTCACTTCACAGAAACCATTGGACTGTGTGTAAGGTCCCAGATGGAGGAGTTGGAGAAGGGACTGAAGGAGATGAGTGAGTTTGCAACCCCCATGGAGGGAGCAACAGTGTCAACTGGCCTGACCTCCGGATGCTCCCGGAGACTGGATCACCAACCAAAGAATACACATGGAGGGACCCATGGTGCTGGCCACATAAGTGGCAGAAGAGGGACTTGTTAGCCATTAGTGGGAGGAGAGGCCCTTGGGCCTGAGGGTGTTAGATGCCTCAGTATAGGGGAATGCCAGGAAGGGAAGATAAGAGTGGTTGTGTGAGTGCATGGGGGAATACCCTCATAGAGGCAGGGGGAAGGGTGAGGGGATAGGAGGGTTCCAAAGGGGAGGTCTGGAAAGGGGGAAACATTTGAAATAAAGTATCAAAAAAAATCTCAAAAAAACAGAAAAAAGAATGATCCATTTATAGCCATCTCTTTTCTTGACAGAAATCAGAATTACAATGCCTGGTATACAAAAACTAAAACACACTTCAGACAGCCTTTTAGGACCAGAACCCCCACGTGGGTTACAATGTTGAGTTAGGATCTCTGGCTAAGATTGTTCACAGAAGATATTAGATTTACAAAATCAAAACCATTCCATTATGTATTCTCCAAATGCTACTCTTCATCTCAATTGGAATCGTGGTCTTATTTTTAGAGTTGAAACCATGAGACAAAGATCTCTATGTAACTGTTAGTTCCTTACTTCTAAATCTTCTATAACTATGTAAGCACCTTTGAAGTGTGGTTCTAAGCCTCAGTGTGAAAGTTAACATACTTAAATACTAGAGTTCACCTTTATCATTTAGTATTGTATAACTCTTTCCATTCATGTAAACTTATTAATTTTTGATTTTGTTATATGTCAGAAGATTTTAGGGGATAATATCTCTGAAAGGGCCCAGTGACTATTTTTCATAGTAGAACGCTTTTGACATGGTGAAGCCCATTGAAATTTCTTAAACAAAAATTTAGCTTCATTAAGGTGATTCCTGCCTGTCTTTATTTTACATTTGTATACAGGAGCATCACATGATATAAAGTAAATATCTGCTTGTTTCCAATATGTGTGTCTTTGGGGCATATTTTTATTGCAGAATTTGACAATCAAAATTTCTTTATTGTTACAACTGTGAAGTCAATTATCTGGGTTTTGTTCTTGATTCAGAGGACTGATTGAATATTTATCTGGTTCTAATTTCCTGTGATTTGTACAATATTTTTTCTTTAATAAGTCATTAACATTTTCTAAGGAATTTTACTTGCAAAGGCAACTTATTCAACAGCGGTCGCAGATTAGTGGCGTTGACACTTTTCTGCTTCCAGTCTCTTGAATCATAGGGCATATCTCATTCCCAACAACACCTCATGGAGGTGATGATTATTAATGAAACAGTGATAAAGACATGACTCAGATATTGTTATGGCTCGAATATGAAATGTTCTCTACGAGCTCCCATCTTGGACTTGATCCCATTAGAAGGTACTGGACGCTTTAGAAGGAGGATTCCGGCTAGAGGAAGTAGGTCATAGAAGGAATGTCCTTGGTAGCTTTACATTACCTTGTCCTGCCACCTCTCTCAACCCTTCCCCTCTTCTGTCTCTCTCTGTTTCTCTCTGTCTGTCACTCTGTCACTCTGTCTCTCTGTCTCTGTCTCTGTCTTTCCCTCTCTTTCTCTTTCTCCCTCTACCTGCAAATTACTGATGAGATATGAGTTCTCAGCTACTGCTCTAGCTCCAGGCCTGCCTGCCACTGTGCTCCCCTCCATGACATTGTTCATAGACTTATCCACCAACACTGTAACTAAGCCGCAATTATAGGCCTTCTTCTAAAAGCTGGCTTGGTCATGGTGTCTCTTTAAAAACAACAGAATAGTACTGGAGACAGAGCCTGTTTGTAAACACACAGTGTAGTGGGACGTTCTTGGACTTACGGTTGCACATTCCACATTACTAATTTGCTCATAATGATATTAGTTACTTTGTGTGCTGCTGGGAAACAATACCCTACAAAGGGAGCTTCGAGAAGGAGGGGCTTATTTTGGCTCACAGTTTAATTGTATGGTCCACTATTGTGCAGAGATCATGGCAGCAGGAGCTCGAGGTAGCTGGTTACGTTGCAAGTGTTCAGGCACGAAGCAGGAAGAGATGGGTGTTCCTCTTAGCGTGCCTTCTCATTTTCAGTCCGTCTAGGACCCCAGTCTATAGAATGGTGTCATCTATATTTAGGGTTGTTCTTCCCTCAATTAATCTAATCTAGAAACTTCCTCCCAGACAGCCCCAAAGGTCTGTTTCTATGGTGATTCTAAAGCCCATTAGACTGATGATCAATATTAACTACCACAGCAACACAGCTATATAGATTAGCATTGAGGAATGTCTCAGCAAGCTGCTTCTGGGTTCAATTCCTGGCTTTTTAAAGTCAATTCATAACCATTCCTGACAGAAAACCTTTTCTGTGCTCCACTTTGGTCATCTGAAAAATAATAACAATACCTATCTTATGGGTTTTGGTGAGACTTGAGATAATAACACATTTTAGAAACATAATAGAATGTATAGAGAACGAGAACTCAATTAATATATGCCTGTCTCTCCCACAAGGGCTTGGTGTTTGCTGCAATTCTGATTTGTGTATAGAAAGGTAATAGAGTCTTAGATGGGCAGATTGTGTGAGGCACCTAGCAAGCCTGATCTGAGTTTCAAGCTCACAGCCTGGCTATTCTGAGCATGTCTCGGCGTTAGTTAAATCACAAACCCTAAAGAGATTCCATGGTTATCTCTGTATACAAAGCTCCAGGGATTTTGCAGCTCCAGGGCATGCTCTTAACACCTATAAAAATAATGTAGGAGTTTAATTCACCTACTTTTACTTAGTGCTTAGTACAGTTTGAAGTATAATGAGTATATAATAACTTCTCAGTAAACGTCTGTCACTTCAGTATGCAAGGAAGAGTTCCAGTACATGTAAAATTAGATATATTGCTCACGGGAAAGACTTGCTTTATCTGTAGAAGCTTTTACATAGCTTTTGACATTTTTTAGATAGTACTGAAGACAGTTCTCAGACCACGGCACGAAGGGGAGGGGGGAAGAATCCTCAAAGAAATCAAATTGCCCATCAGATTGATAAGGTAGGATGGAGCCATGATAGATTAAATTCAGATAATAGATTCAGAACAGGCAGATTTAGTAACTAAAAGGAAGCAGAGCATTGTCTTCGAACACCTTCAGCTTATGATTTAAAATGTACACATGTACAAACAAGCATAAGCACAAGTGCAGAGTTTAAATACACAGGTCCGTCACAAAGTATCAACCTAAGGTTTTTAATTTTTTCTATTATTACTTATTTATTTTATGTATGTGAGTGCACTGTCGCTCTCTTCAGACACACCAGAGGACAGCATCAGATCCCATTACAGATCGTGGTATACTGGGAATTGAACTCTGGACCCCTGGAGGAGCCATCAGTGTTCTTAACCACTGAGCAATCTCTCCAGCCCCAACCTAAGTTTTTTTAAAAAAGTTACTCTGCAATTCTCCTGAAAACTCAACAGTTCAGAGTCATGTTACCTATGTAGCATATGCACCTGCAATTTGTTGGGGTACTCAGTAAAGGCTCATTTATGCTCAATGCATGAACTAATAGGGTAGGTCAAATTTTGACTAGAACTTTCTCTTTCAAGATATCCCACTCACAGAATATATACATTAGTGCCAGCTGGTAGCTGGTAGCCTCACTCTGTATGGGCCAGTGTCCTCAGTTTCTCTCTATAGGTGACCCTTTATGGACCACATGGCTTTGTCTAAGTACATAATGTTTATGTTCCAAGAGTGGGCTTCTCGGAGGGTGAGGTGAAAGCAAGGTTCCATGGTGAAGGCTGAGAATGTACCCAGAGTCAAGTGCCATGGTCAAAGTTCACCCAGGGTCAAGGACAGTTCCATTTACTGGCTTGCTTCCCTATGGGAATACTTTCATATTACACAAGATAAAATGGGATACTTTGGAAAATTCAATCTGCTATTGCAAATTCTACATTTTCCAGTAGTATTCAGAAGAACTTTAAATTAGGGACCTCTGGACTTCCCTACCAAGTCAAGACCACTGTGAGATATAGGAAATACCTTCTAAAAAAGCCAGAGTCTAAGGATGAAATGCTTCAAGGGAGATTTGGGAAGAGATATTCAATGAGATCTAAAAGGTGCCATGAATAGAATGAAGAGCTAGGGGAGTCGGCCGACTGAACTACGTTGATATGAAGAGCTAAGTGTCAACAATGTAAAGACTCCGCTTAAGGAACATCACCTTGCCTGTTGATGCAAGAGAGTAGTGTGAATAACTAAGGCGCTCATGCTGTGTGGCTCCTTTGACACAGCATGTAGTGTTCATAGCTAAGTTTAGTTTTTCTACTTCTGTGTCTGAAGAGTTTCCCAGGATTACCAGAGACTCAGAAAAAAAGCCCTAAAAAACTGACCACATGAACCTGACCCAGCAACTTAAAAGTAATTGGAAAATCTATATCTGACATGTGTATTAACACTTTGTGAATAAATATTTATTTAGAACTTTCAGGTAAAATATAAATACCTACTGCAGCTTCCCTTCAAGATGCGCCATAACTTGGCTAATTAAAAACAGTCAACAAACCAAATGCCAGAAGCATAGGGCTTTCTCTCAAAGGAGAGTCATTACAATGTTTTTTTTTTTTTTAATGTTCTATTTTAAAATATTGGTGGACATCTAGTAAAACTGATCAGCTGACCCAGGGGACTTTTCATCCTCTTTGCCTGCTTCAATTTTAGTCAAGTTGGAACCTCTATTGATTGTATAGTGGGGCAAAACAATTGATAATGTTCCCCAATCCCACACCATTACTCCACCCAGGACTTGGAGTGGGAAAAGAGAACATAATACATTTTCTTCTCCAAAATATATTTATCACATTTAGATGGTTTTCCTCTATGTGTAACATACTATCAAAGCCAAGCTGTGATTGAATGGGGGATTCTTGTCTCTTTGTTCTGGAATGTTAATCTGGCCAGCTGATTGCCTTGGCAGGTGGACTATCTCTGTGGCTGACCCCTGGCTTCAGTAGCCTCTGGGACGTACCTTGATATTGATTTTCCACAATCATACAATTAAAACCAATCTCATGTGCTTCTGTAGTATTTGCTGTTTAATAATTTAGCTTCCTCATGAAGAACCAGGATAATTAAATGGTAGTACATTTGTGACAATTATATGTTCTTAAGTCTGGACACTATGTGTCTAGATGTCAAGATGAGAGCTTGTTTGTAGCTCTGTGTAAAATGTTTGAAGTCAAGGTATGGGAACACTCAATGTCCGAGAGGCTTTTAGTTTCTTGTCTGAATACTTTGATTGGCACCTTGGGATCATTTACCTTGGAAAACTGAGAAAAGGCTATAGAAGAAGATCATGGGACTGCAAGCATCATTTCAGGCTTCCTGACCCTTTAATTTGCATCAGATCATTTATTGACTCTAACTACATCTTATTCAGGATTCAAGGCACTACCTTGATCACAGTAGATAAATCTCAACACCTTTGCAAGCAGCAGGACAAAGAAATTGTGTGACTGCTTCTGTAGTCAGGATTCTCCTCCTGATACCAAGCACAGACAGAAACAAACTATTGTCTTGTTTCATCTCCTTGTAGTGATGACAGCTCATGCAGCTGAAAATTGTACTTTTCTGTGAGTTGTGGAAGCTATCTAACCTATGACTTGTAACTGATTGCATACACTTAATATTATGTTTGGACATGTTTCAAAAAGGAATTGTTTGAATCAGTGTTGTATTTCTCTTTTTCAAGTTTAATTCACTTTCTATTCTAAGTGCCACTTCTGTGTTTGAATGAATACCAGTGTTTTCAGAAAATCCATCACAAGATAATGTTAGTCGCTAACCTGACACAGACTGTATCAACAGGGGAGTTTTACAGAATATATGCTGTTCTCCTTTATGAAGTCTGTTCTTTTTTTTTTTTTTAATGAGACTATTTCACTTTTCTTCAAGGAGCTAAGCTGAGGAAAACCCTTCAAACAGCATGACTTCTTTAGACAGGTAGTAATTTATAGTTAGACATTTGGAAACTGTTTGCCTGGCAGAAATAAACATACAATAAAATTATCCAAAAAGCATTCAGGTGAGTGTTTTGATTGAACAAATGACAAGAAAGTTTGGATTCTGAGTATTTTGTAAATTGTAGAAGCAACTTTGGCAATTGAAGGGATGAAAACAAATCAAGTAGAAAGAAATGTATTTTAATTTCAGAAATGTGCAGTTGTGTAGAAGATACCAAAGGTAACAGAATAAAATGTTTCAACAAAGAAAGGAGAATTACATATGAAAAGCTGAAAAGATTAAGTCACATGATGTTTGACAAGTATTAATAGAGCTATTAAAGATGATTTAAAAGAAAATGCACATGAAATATTTCAGTATTTTTCTAATGATTTTGACACATTTTTTTTCTGTTGAGTTTTAGTAATGAGATGTAAAAATACAACAGGCTACATGGTAAGAAAAGCTTTGTAATTGTCTAACTACCAATCTTTCTGAAGGTCTGTGTATTCAAAACACACATATAAACACCCACACACCCAGAAAATAAATTGACGAGATAAATTGTGTCTTTTATAAGTGATAGAAAAGACAAAGACATACCTTATTAGATATCACATATAAAAAGGAGCCATACACTTACCTGTATCAGAACCAAGCTGTGCCTTAAGTATGGCTTTATACTTTTGTTTTTGTTCTAGGAAAAGGTTTTGGGAAACATAGTTTTACACTGGGTAACCTATGCCATTCTTTTATGCAAAGAGACATTTAAGTAGTAGAAAATGAATACAAGTTAATATGAATAGTTTATTCTGGACTGGAGATTTTTAAAAATCAGTGGAGATCTGTTTGTATCTATTATCTGATCTTTTGGTACTGAGAGTCAAGCACGGTCTAGTCTTTTTCAAACCTTGGGGATATAAGCATTTTTGGCAAAAAACCTTTTTAAAAACATTATTGTTTAGGTTGTAGTCACAATGATTCTTTTCAGTGGGATTAGTCAAGGCTTTAGGAAGTGCCATTTCTTGACACTATTCTTTCTTGCATATGTATGATGTTGTAATCCAAAATTTGAGAACTATTGCCACAGATAACAGCCATATAGTTGGTGCATGGATAGCAAAGCATTTCTATCTTTTAAAATGCTTGCATGTGTTTTCAACCTCTGCTTCGCTTTAAATAACATAGTCTAGATTTTGTTTCTAGATTTTTTTTTTTTTTTGGTTTAAGTTTGCCATACATCTTCAAAGATGATTCAGCAATAATTTAGGTCTCTCATGTTCATTTGTGAAATAACTACAATTTTCGGATTGAGAGTTAGTTTTGTTAATGACTTCATTCTAACCTTCTGCACAATTCTTTTCACTTTGGTGGAAGATGAGAAAAGTCACTGCTTTTTGCAATAACACAAAAAAATCTATAACTGGGCATGAATATGAAAAGATATTGTTTTGAAAGATGCAAGATGTTATATTTGAAATGCTATAACTTATTTATGGATGCATTAGCCATAAAGTTCATCAAAGGAACTACTTAATAGAGCTAACAGGGGCAGAGGAAGATTGGGCTAACCCTTTGAGTAGACACTAGTATTATGTAGAGGTATCGCTGGCTTTGGTTTCACAGCCTTATTTGGATGCATGAGGAGGGTTGATATAATTGATGAAACCAGGGCAGGTTCTAAAGTATCTTGGTAGAAGACAAAGTGGAAGGACTTTTGACTACAAGCTAGTAGGGCAGATAACACGTGGGCAGGTTGCTGGGGAATGCTGTGAAGTTCTCCCCTGAGAAGTGGTCTGATGTGTTGGGTATAGTTACAGGCTCCAGAATCAAGCTCTGTCTGTCTGCCTGTCTGTCTATCATTCTATCTATCTATCTATCTATCTATCTATCTATCTATCTATCTATCTATCTATCTATCTATCATCTATCTGTCTATCTATCTATCATCTATTTATCTATCATCTATATATCTATCTATGTATGAATTATTAGAATTATTTTATTCATTGAATCTTTTGTTCGTTTGACAGGCAGTTATTGGACATTGAGTATACACTCATTGAGCTTGGCAGTGTGCTAAGCACTGGAGATAAAAAGATAAATTATGTGCCATTCCAATAAGGAGTTAAGTTGGCTAGATACTGAGAGCCCTGTCATTTAAAGCTAGCAATTTCTGTGCATTAATTAACATTTGTTTATTAGTGTCTATTAGAGTCTCTTAAAGGGCTCAACAATTTACCCTCTTTCTTTTCCTGGAGCAACAAACTAATCAATGGAATGAAGCAATAAATATCTGGAAAACAAAATAGCCAGAGTAATCTATAAAGTTGAACAACATACTTATATCTGTGAATGAGCTTTCTGAACTAAATTCTGGAGTTATCAAGACTCACCAGCCAAGTTATAATAAGTGTTGGACATACATGTTCTCTGCAGGAACATGGTCTTTATCTCAAACTTGTCCTATAACTTAGAGAGATGAATGACACAGTCTTTGCTGGGCAAGCAAAAAAAGAGTGGTGCTCTTGGGCAGTTTCTATCCTCCAGCCATGGGAAGGCTAGAGAAACATGTCCTGTGCACTCCTCCAAGATTTTATTTGAACATTTGTTCGTCAGACACCGTATTTTTTTCTCCTTGTTATACTTTTATGCGAACATCTTTCCCCCTCACATATCCAAATTTTAGAATTTTTCAAAACCAAGACTTTTGAATGACACACAATCCACTGTATCTCTTCTATAACTACAGAAAAGATCTTCTCTCCCAAATATGTAACATTTAACATAACCTAAAAGTTGTAAATGCAAGTATACTGGGCAGGGGTCTCTGGACTGGAAAGAAGATCTGGGTGAAGGTTCCCATATAGGTTTTGTGTGTTTACACTTTTTATTACTTCCTTTCCTATCTATTCTGAGCATTTTGGTTTCTTTAAAAACAGTAATATTGTAAGAATATGTGTTAATTTTAATCGCTGGTGTAGGATATGAGGGTGCTTCAGACTGTCCTCAGCAGGTGACTATGATGTGCCTCATGCTCTAGCAGGGGTATAATTTTGCCAGCTGCCTATAGTATTTAGAATTGTATGAAATGTGGAATTCTGGGGACTCTTCAGAGAGTATGTAAATGCTTGGGTCCTGAGAAGCTGGTAGCTGGTTGGCCTATTGGTGTTCGGATGCTGTTTGTTGTGGTTTGTCAAGTAGTCATGAGCAAAGGGATAAAAAGGAGAAATTAGTTATCCGGACAGCAAAGAACAAACTTGCCCCAAGGAACTTGACACCCCTAGTCAACAGGAAGTAATCTAACAATAGCATCTTCCCCTTTCCCCTGTAACTTTTATCTCTCCTACCTAAGGGGGTTGAAAGGGAAAAAGTAAAGGGATAGACAAGAGTAGAAGAAAAAAAATCCCACAAAGTAGCCAAAAGTCCAGCTACACCCATCAGTCCATATTGTCAAATCCCAAGGAAAGGAGCTGTGCGCTTTTCTTACCAAATGAATAGCAATAACACAGTGGCTTTCCTTGTTTCCCCACCAGCAGAGAGTCAGCAAACACTGTGGAGTTGAAGCTTGTAATACTGCCAAAACTTTGGCCTTCTAGAGCCTCCCCTCCCCACTGAGGCAGAGGCAGACTCCAGATCCTAGAGTAGGTAGGCTCTGACCTGCCTTTCTCCTTACTTCTCTTCCCCTCTCCCTTCCCTTCCCATTTCATTCTCTTCTTTTCTCCTATCCCTTCCCTTCTTTCTCTTTCTTTTTTGTTTGTGGGAAAGGAGATGTGAATTCCACAGTGCACTTGTGGAAGTCAGAGGACAATTTGCAGATATGTCTTTTAGATGATATTGAACTATTGATCCTTCTGTCTCCAGACCTCCTTCTTAAATGCTGAGATTACAGTAGTACATTTGTTCATTACTATACTTAATTTTTCCAGCACTTGGGATTGGGCTAAGGCTTCGTGTGTGTTAGGCAAACTCTCTACCAATTAAGATACCAGCCCTCTTCCTCGTATTTCTAACAAGAGCACTGGTAATAGGGAATCTTATAAATAGAATGGAGAAATTTGTAATGGAAAATAATCAGAAAAGTGCTCCCTTTAAATCCATGTTTGTCTTAGGAAAACCACTGCGTTTTTTGTTCATGAAACTAAATCTCAACAACTTTAGCACATTAAACTGTAGTTAGAACCACTGAATGTTTCAGTATGAGCAAGCTTGGCTGACCAGATATCTCAGAAAGCCTTTTGAAAACTGAGATTGGAAAGCAGTCTCCTAAGAATGAGTCAGAAAATAAACAATTATTAAGATATAGATTAGTTTCTACTAAAATATATTTAGTATTGACAATATAACATTCACAATGTTCAGATACAATCTGAAAGTACTCAACGTATCAGGAAAACCCAAGAAATTATGAGGAGAAAAGGAGATCAAATGACATCAACCACAGAAGATCCAAATATTGGAAATATCAGAAAAAGTCTGAAATAGTTGTATTATATATGCCTAACAAACAAGGTAAAGGTGATCTAGAATATATAAAGTCTATAAATTATAAAATCTAGAAAATATAAATCTAGAAATTACAGAAATTTTTAGCAAAGTACAATGGTGCACAAAATATTAAAATAGTAATAAAAGGAAGAAAAATTTGAGCAGAGAAGTACAGAAATAGTATTTTAAGAGATCACTAGGGGGATACAAAATTAGAAAGAAAGAGAGAGAGGGAGAGAGAGAGAGAGAGAGAGAGAGAGAGAGAGAGAGAGAGAGAGAGAGAAACCTCAGGGATATCCAGAACAGCATTATTTGTAATATTTATGCTATGAAAGAAGAAGAGAAATATTGACAAAAATAAATAAAAATTCAGAAACTATGTGGAAGACTTGAACAACATCATCAATCACTTTTATAAGATGTTTGTAAAAGATCACAAGTCAAAATAGAAGAGAACATAATCTTTTCTGGTTCAGATAAGTGTACAAAGTGAATCATAAAGAAACAGCAATTAAGTTTTAAAGGATTGTAATTATTGGAAGTATGTTTTGTGATCATAAATTTAAATATGGATATAGATAACAAAATAATGAAAGGAAAACATTAGAGAGCTAAATAAAAATGGGGGCTAGAGCATGGTCCAGCAGTTTGGAGTGCTTGTTGTTCTGCCGAAGGACCAGAGTTCAATGTTTAGCACTCACATCCAGGGGCTCTATTGCCTCTAACTCTATGTCCAGGGCATCTCACACCCTTTTCTGGAATAATCAAAGGCACCCACAAACACGTGCACATAATCACTCACAGACATACACAGGTATAGATAACAAATAAAAGAAGAAAGTTAAATAAACATTATTAAATAATTAATCAAAGATTAAATCTCATGGGATATTGAAAATAATTTTGCGTGGAAGGAACATGAAAACAGCTAAACTTTATATAAATCACTATTGGAAAGATTAAGCAGTATTGGAAAGAAAATACCTAATCTAAAAAGTTCATATGAATAAGGGCTCAAACCAATAATTTAAATGTATTAGCTACTTTTTTATTGTTGAAATAAAACATTATGATCAAGGCAATGGATAAAGTATTTAATAGGTTTGTGTTCAGAGGGCTAAAGTCGATAATGGTGGAGTGGGGGTATGGTTGCAGGAGCAGCTGAGAGCTGACATTTTGTTCCACAAGTAGAATGGGAAGGGAAATGATGTAAATCATTTGAAACCTAAAAGCCTGCCACAGTGTTACAGCTCTTCCAGCAAGGCCACATCCCTAATCTTACCCAAGAGTTTTTTCATCAACTGGAGACCAAGATTCAAGCCTTTGGAGGAGGCCATTCTCATTCCAACCCTCATATTAAGTTTCAAAGAAATGTAGGAAATAAAACAATGCAAAGCAGAAATCAATTAAATTGCAAACATAAAAGACCAATGCAATTAAAAGTGAGTGATAACCCCCAAGCCTGCTTTGAAGGAGGTCTTGTTATGCAGTTCTGGCTGGCTTGAAACTTGCTGTGTAGTTTAGGCTAGCCTTGAACTTGTGATTGTCTTTCTTCTACCTCATGATTGATGAGATTATAAATATGAGCAGGCATAAGCAGCCTAAAACTAGATCTTTAAAACAATAAACAAAACAATTGATAGGCCTCTTATGAAATTAGCCAGTAAAATAAGAGAAGAAAGTAATAATCTATGTTGGCAATGAAAGAGGACACTCTACCATGGATCCAACCAACATTAAATGGTAAGAGAACATTCTATGGACATCTTTATACACATCATTTTATAACTGAAATGAAATAGATAAATTCTTAGGAAGACAAAACTATGAAAACTTCATTAAAAAGAAACTGATAATGTCTCAGCTTATACCTATTTAAAAATCTAATTCATTGTTAAATATTTTCAAAAAGTCTTTCCAAGCCCATAGAGATGCACTGGAGAAATCTGTATGAATTAAGGTAGAGACAGTATCAATTCTGCATTGATTTGTAGCTTACTTTTAAAAAGATAAAATGCTGATAGAGCTACATGCTAATGGCACAGAAATGATCAACATTCCTCTTGAACAGGGACAGCAAACATTCCACAAACCATCAGTAACTCAAATACAGTAATATGACAAAATAGTAATATTTGAAACCCTGTGATGGTTATGCTAGGAAAAACTCTAGATATTAGAAATGCCAGCTTGTTCCTGAACCAGTCCTGGATCAAACATTAAATTCTACCTGCACACATCATCAGATTAACAGACTTAGTAGCAGAAAGATGGAATATTAACATCAAGAGACCCAGAAAAAGCATTTGACAAAATTTAGCATCCAATTCAGGATGCAAACTAGCAGTTCACTTGAAGTATAAGGAATGTCTGTGAAAACTCTACAGCCAACATCGTACTTATTGGTGAAAGACTAATTGCTTTTTTTGTATGGTAGAAACTAGGCAACTACTTTTCTCTTTCTTATTCAATATGGCACTTGAAATCTAGCAAAAACATTTGTTCTAGCAAATGAAACAAGAGGCATCTCTCCCTTTTGTTTCTTTTCTTTCTAAATTATTATAAAGGAAAAAAATCTATTTTTATTTGTGATATGGTTTCTACACAACAATATTCTAAAATCTATTAAAAACACCAGAACTAATAATTGAGTTTAACAAGGTTGCAGTATTCAAGTGCAGTAGTCAGAACTCAATTACATTTTTAGAATATACAGTAAACAATTGGGAAATTGAGTTGTTAAAAACACAGTAACATTTGTAATCATTCCACTGTGAAATATTCTGAGGAAAATTCAGTAAAATATGTGCAAGATTTGAATGCTAGTGATATTGATGGAGACACATATCATATTTGTTGGTTGAAAGATCCCATTCTGTATAAAATGTCAACATTTATCTTTATATTTAATGCCTTCTCAATCAATATAACAGCAGGAATTATTTTTGAAGGTATCAACAGCGTGACTATATGAAGTATATGGAAAGACAATGAAGCTGGAATATTCAAATAATTTCTGTGTACTGAGCTTAATGACATACATTATTGCCTCTTAAAGCTGTAAATGTTGTATCAGACAGAGTTCAATCACTACAATGAAATACCTGAAGAGTTAACTTATATATAGAAAGTGTTGGCTCCAGGGGTGTTATTTATCCCTGGTTGGTAGAGTGATTGCTTAGCATACAGGAAGCCAGGGTTTGATCTTCAGCGTGGCATAACCTGGGCATGATAATATATATTTATATCCCAGTAATTGGAAGATAGAGTTAGGACAATCAGGAGTTCAGGGTCATCCTTGGCTCCATAAAAATGTTTGAGGCCAGTTTTCTATACATGAAATATTGTTGCAAAGAAACAGGGATGAAGGAATTGAGGAGATAAAAATGTTTTGGGGGGTTCGTGGATGTGAAAGTCCCAATTTCAAATAGAATGGGTCTATCACTTTGAAGCTCTGGTAAGGAAACATCACAATGGTAGAAACTGCTTAACTCTTGAGCCAGGAAGAACCTCGAGAGGACAAATGAGGATTCCTTAGTCCCTTTCCAGAACATGCTCTCAATGACTTAAAGATTCCCCAGAAGTCCCTACCGGCTAAAGGCTATAGAACCAAACGTTTAACAATACACCTTTGGAGTATACTCACACAAAGTGTTATTGTGTGAATACACTATAGTACTAGTGAAAACACAGAAATGTGGAACATTGGAACAAGAGAAAAGTTTGATATAGATTCAAATAAAAGTGAAAACAGACTTTTTTTTTTTTTTTTTTTTTTTTTTTTACGGAGTTTTAAAGGCAATCCAACAGACAAAGGGTGGCATCTTTGCAATAAGTGGAGGCCGTTCATTTGGAAAGAATGAATTTCCATCTACATTAACTCCATATACAGAAATTAACTCAAAATGCATCATAGATGTAAATGCAAAAGTAAAATTTAAAAATCTCTTAGAGAAAAAAAATTTGATTGAGAAAGAATTCTAGATACAACACCAGAAACATTTGTTCTCTATAAAATACTATTAAGGGAATAATAAGATAATACAGAGGAGAAATACCTACAAATCATATATTAGATAAAAAATTTGCATCATAGTTTGTAAAGAACTCTCGAGACTGAAAATTAGGAAACAACCCAAATTAAAACATAGACAGAGTACTTGAATCTCATTTTTCTTCCAGTCCCATGAAATACAGATTGGAAAAAAAAGTTCTTCATTGTTAGTCTTTAGGGAAATTCCCATTAAAGCCACCAAGAAGTAGAGATAGCCTCATGCACTTATTAATTATCCTAAAGTTAAAAAAGAAAATAAAAAGAGATGATTCCTATCGCTGCTGCTACAGAGTGAAAGGGACTCTCATTCACTGCTGAGAGGAACACAAACCAGTGCTTGACTCTGGAGGAACATATGGCAAGTTCTCAAAAGTCTAAACTTGTACTTGCCAGATACTCTGTCTATTCCATTTGCAGGTATTTTCAGTGTAGGGAAATGCAGGTTTGTGTTTATACAGACGCACACAGACACACACAGACACACACACACACACACACACACACACACACACACACACATGCACACACAAGTATTCTTAGCTCCATAGGTGAATATTTTTAGTGGCATCATTTAAACCTGGAACCATCACAGTTGCTTTCCTGTGGTAAATGGATACACAAGTGAGTACATGTACATTATGAGAGATTACGACCAATTACAAAGGAAAGAACTCTTGTCAGCCACACAAACTTGAGTGAATGCTCAGATATTTATGTTAAATAGGAAGCAAGGCAATATACTGTACCATCTTACTTACAGACTATTATGGAAGTGCCCCTCCCAACAGAAAGAAGAAGTAGGTAACAGAGGCTTGTTGGGCTTATGGATGATGGAGGATGTAGATATGGCACAGAAGCTACAGCATCATTTATGAGTGTTAGGTTATTCTGTGCCTTGTCTGTGGTTATGGTGAAACAAGCTATGACTGTCGAAGACTTGGAAGTATACATGAAAAAGCAAATTTCACTGTTAGTAAACAGAGTTCCATCTGCTTCATCATCACTGTTCCATGAACAACTCTAAAATGACTCACTGTGCTTCCAGCTGTCTGATATGTGGTTTCATGCTAAATAAAAGGCTTTAATAGTTTGCTCTTTTCTTAATATATTTTAATATTCAGCTAGGAATGTAATAGATGGCCTTAAGGTTAATATTAAAGCTAATAGCTTTACATTGTGATGTTTTCAAGGATTTAAACTCCAGTAGCCCCCTTTCTTGTACTTAGTACTCCAGACCATGCTTTAATTAAAATGGTAATTTATATAAAAATTTAATCAGTTATCTCCAATAACACTTCCTCTAAAAATGACATAAAGTAAAAATTCTCCCCATTCTTTTCAGTATTTTGTTTTCTGATCTTTCTTAATTTAGTGACATCTGAATTTTTTTTGTTATTTTTTGATACTTTATTTACATTTCAAATGTTTCCCCCTCTCCAGATCTCCCCTTTGGAACCCCCCATCCCCTCCTCCTCCCCTGCCTCTATGAGGGTATTCCCCCACCACCCACTCACCCACTCCCATCTTCCCTATCTGGCATTCCCCTAGACTGAGGTGTCTAACATTCTCAGACCCAAGGGCCTCTCCTTCCACTGATGGCCAACAAGGCCCTCCTCTGCCACATATGTGGCCAGTACCATGGGTCCCTCCATATGCATTCTTTGGTTGGTGGTCCAGTCTATGGGAGCACTAGGGGTCCTGACCAGTTGACACTGTTGCTCCCTCCCCATGGGGCTGCAAACTCCCTTAACTCCTTCAGTCCCTTCTCCAACTCCTCCATCTGGTACCCCATGCTCAGTCCAACAGTTGCTGTGAATTGAATCATGGGTGTTCCAAACTTTTGGGCTAATATCTGCTTATCAATGAGTACATACATGTTTGTTTTTTTGTGACTGAGTTACCTCACTCAGAATGATATTTTCAAGTTCCATCCATTTGCTGTGAATTTCATGAATCATTGTTTTTAATAGCTGAGTAGTATTCCATTGTGTAAATGTACCACATTTTCTGTATCCATTCCTCTGTTGAGGGACAGAGGAATGTCTGGGTTGTTTCCAGTTTCTGGCTATTATAAATATGGCTGCTATGAATATAGTGGAGCATGTGCCCTTATTGCATGTTGGAGCATCTTCTGGGTATATGCCCAGCTGGATCCTCAGTTAGTATTATGTTCATTTTTCTGAGGATCCACCAAACCGATTTCCAGAGTGGTTGTACCAGCTTGCAATCCACCAGCAATGGAAGAGTGTTCATCTTTCTCCGCATCCTGGCCAGCATCTGCTGTCACCTGACTTTTTCCATCTTAGCCATTCTGACTGGTGTGAGGTAGCATCTCAGGGTTGTTTTGATTTGCATTTCCCTGATGACTAAGGATGTTGAACATTTCTTTAGGTGCTTCTCAGCCCTACGAAGTTCTTCAGTTGAGAATTCTCTTTTAGCTCTCTTCCCCATTTTCTGATAGGTTATTTGGTTCTCTGGAGTCTAACTTGAGTTCTTTGTATATATTGGATATTAGCCCTCTATCGGATGTAGGATTGGTAAAGATTTTTTCCCAATCTCTTGGTTGCCATTTTGTCCTATTGACAGTGTCCTTTGCCTTACAGAAGCTTTACAATTTCATGAGGTCCCATGTTCCGCGTGCTATTTGGTCTCGCCAGCAAGAACCCACGCGGACACACGGATCCTTCTGCAGCAAAGTGTTTATTGAAGCTGATGATGATGAAAAGAGGAAGACCCCGAGCCCCAGAATGGCACTGCTTATATAGCCCTGAGGCAGCGTGTCCTCCACTGATTGGCGCGCCCCGGGAGTGGGCGGTGATTAGTCATGTACACCCTTAATGCGCAAGCGCTTCGGGTGAGTCACCCCGCGCTATCCATAAGTTTCCTTAGAGTGACAG
>CM052713.1:37124775-37150996 GCA_028551405.1 Uromys caudimaculatus
GAGCCCCAGAATGGCACTGCTTATATAGCCCTGAGGCAGCGTGTCCTCCACTGATTGGCGCGCCCCGGGAGTGGGCGGTGATTAGTCATGTACACCCTTAATGCGCAAGCGCTTCGGGTGAGTCACCCCGCGCTATCCATAAGTTTCCTTAGAGTGACAGCGGAAGTCAGCGCCATCTTGTAATGGCGAATACTCTAACTGCTCTCTACAGTCCCATTTGTCAATTCTTGATCTTAGAGCATAAGCCACTGGTGTTCTGTTCAGGAACTTTTCCCTGTGCCCATGTGTTGGAGACTTTTCCGCACTTTCCCTTCTATTAGATTCAGTGTATCTGGTTTTATGTGGAGGTCCTTGATCCACTTGGACTTGAGCTTTGTACAGGGAGATAGAGATGGATCAATTTGCATTCTTCCACATGTTGACTGCTAGTTGAGCCAGTGCCATTTGTTGAAAATGCTGTCTTTTTCCCACTGTATGGTTTTAGTTCCTTTGTCAAAGATCAAGTGACCATAAGTGTGTGGGTTCATTTCTGGGTCTTCAGTTCCATTGATCTACCTGCCTGTCACTGTACCAATACCATGCAGTTTTTATCACTACTGCTCTGTAGTACAGCTTGAGGTCAGAGATGTTGATTCCCCAACAATGTCTTTTATTGTTGAGAATAATTTTTGCTATTTTAGTTATTCCAAATGAATTTAAGAATTGCTCTTTCTAAGTCTATGAAGAATTGAGTTGGAATTTTGATGGCATTGCATTGAATCTATAGATTGCTTTCGGCAAGATGGCCATTTTTACTATATTAATCCTGCCAATCCATGAGCATGGGAGATCTTTCCATCTTCTGAGGTCTTCTTCGATTTCTTTCTTCAGAGACTTGAAGTTCTTGTCATACAGATCTTTCACTTGTTTGGTTAGAGTCACACCAAGATACTTTATATTGTTTGTGACAATTGTGGAGGGTGTCATTTCCCTAATTTCTTTCTCAGCCTGTTTATCCTTTGAGTAGAGGAAGGCTACTGATTTGTTTGAGTTAATTTTATATCAGTCACTTTGCTGAAGTTGTTTATCATCTGCAGCAGTTCTCTGATGGAATTTTTTGGGTCACTTAAGTATATGATCATATCATCTGCAAATAGTGATATTTTGATTTTTTCCTTTCTAATTTGTATCCTGTTAACTTCATTTTGTTGTCTAATTGCTCTAGCTAGAACTTCAATTTCTATATTGAATAGATAGGAAGAGAGTGGACAGCCTTGTCTAGTCCCTGATTTTAGTGGGATTGCTTCAAGTTTCTCTCCATTTAGTCTGATGTTGGCTACTTGTTTGCTGTATATTGCTTTTACAATGTTTAGTTATTGGCCTTGAATTCCTGATCTTTCCGAGACTTTTATCAGGAAGGGATGTTGAATTTTGTCAAATGCTTTTTTAGCATCTTATGAGAAGTGAGTTTAAATCTGAGTCTTCCTTTTCTGGTGCGTTGGGGTATACAGGCCTCGCTGTGGTGGGAGAACTCGGTTCTGATGATGCCAAGTTGCCTTGGTTTCTGTTCCTTATATTCTTGCCCTTGCCTTTCACCATCTGGTTATCTCTGATGTTAGCTGGTCTTGCTCTCTCAGACTGTGGCTTGTCCCTCCTGCAAGCCTCTGTGTTAGTACTCCTGGGAGATCAGCTCTCTCTGAGAGGAATTTGGGTTTGGAGAGCTGTGGTACAGGATCAGCTCTGGGGTGCAGACTAAAACCAGAAGGATCCTGTCCCCAGCTTTTCCTTGGTTCCTGTGTTCTGATGGTTCTGTGAGGGTTTCTCTTGATAGAGTAATTTGAACATAAGTGGTGGTCTTCCTGTGCTTGAAGGTGTGTTTGCACTCCTGGGAGACCAGCTCTCTCCTGGCACTGAGTATGGAGTCCTGTGTCACAGGATCAGTTCCCTGGCCTCAGAAGGAATCCAGAAGGCCACTCCTCAGTCCCTGTGTCCTGAGCGTTCTGGGCAGATCTCTCTGAGCAGAATTGCTGGCCTTACCCCTGATTACAAGCTTGTTCACACTTCTGAGAGGGTAGCTCTTTCCCTGTGTTATTTGGGTATGGAGCTGTGTGGCACAGACCACAGGCGTAAACGGGAAGGCTCCTGACCCAGGCTGTTCCTCGGTCCCTGTGCCCTGAGGATTCTGGTGGGTCCTGATGAGCAGTTGTGCTTGTCTTACCTCCACTCACGGGCTTGTCTACACTCCTGGGATGCCAGCTTTCTCCCAGAGCTATTTGGCTATGGAGCTCTATGACACAGACTGAGGTCCCTGGCCGCAGAAGGAAACCCGATTTGAATGTTTTATTTCCACAGAGGAGCCTTAAGGTGGGAGATTTACCTAAAAAAAAAAAAAAAGAGTGGTAATGGTAACGCTTTCCAGGAAGAAATGAATAAACAAACTAGAATGTTCCATGCACTTTCAAAACTTGAAATCAGCTTCATATGTACTGTGTCCTTTTATAATCTTATAGTGGGACTAAAGACCAGTTAGGTATCAAAGGCTACACAGTCCTTAGAATGTCACCTGTCATAATTCCAAGAAACCCTTTGCCAGACTTCCAGTCATCTGACTCATGACTCATTGAGCCTTGTAGGCCAGATACCATGGTGATTTTGAGGAGATAGCTCAGCCCGGGTTAGTATTGTTCATTTGATGTTTTGTTCTTACTAATGGATTCTTATTTCCAGATTAGCAGATAAAATTACCAAGAGAGGGATATAGTCTATAATAGAAGAAAAAATAAGTATTGAGTATTCTTTTGGATGGAGAGGAGACAAAGAGATAGAAGTCTTTAGTTTTATAGATGGTGTCATAGTTAGGGTTATCATTGCTGTGATGAAACATCATGAACAAACCAACTTGGAGAGGAAAGGGTTTATTTGTCTTCAACTTCCATATCACTATTCATTGTGGAAGGGTCAGAACAAGAACTCAAGCAGGGTAGAAACCTGGAGGCAGGAGCTGATGCAGAGGCAATGGAACGGTGCTGCTTACTGACTTGCTCAGCCTGTTTTCTTATAGAACCCAGGACCACCAGCCCAGGATGGCACTACCAATGGGACAGATCCTCCACCCTCAATCACTCATTAAGAAAATGCCTTACACCAGGATCTTATAGATTTTTCTCAATGGTGGTTCCCTTATTTCCAGTGACTCTAACTTGTGTCAAGTTGACATAAAACCAGTCAGCACCGATGGTCTATGCTTTAGATCTTCCCACCTAGTCCAAAGAGTTGACATGATGGAAACCTCCAAATTCACTGGAACTCATCAGCCCTGCCTCTTGGCTAAGTTTGATAACACTGTAGTCAATTTAGTGTTCTAGTTTGCTAACCTAACATGTCAACTATTTGATGAAATTTTTGGAGTACTATCTGCACTAACTGTAGCCCACCCCCTGGTGGTAAACCAAAATACAGATTAAGTAGCCCACCATATATATTTGGGAACCATTTGGTGTCCACATGACCACAAATGATCACATGCTTGATAGTAACTAGTGAGTTAAGTTTTGTAGGAGATAGTTGGAAGCAATTAGGTTTTTCTTTTGTCTCCATGACCTTCCATTCTGGGTTAATATAGGAATAATTGAATCTGTTCTCATATTAAGTCACCAAAAATTCCATTTAAAGAAAATCCGTAGAAAGAAATTCATGTTTCAATTTCCAAAAGAAAGACTTCATTTTTACCTACAATAATTTAATCAAGGAAAAGGGTGAAGCATTAAATGCATGCAATTCTGAAAAAATGAATGTGAGTAGATTGGGATATTGAAGCCTGTGAGAAATTTAACGGTCTCTAATTGGTCCCAAGATGTGTGGGTCACCCAACTTCTGATTACATTTTCTACAGGTCTATGCATTAGTGGGAGAAGGTGGGATCTGAGAAGAGGCATTGGATATGTTACAAAGAAACCTCTTCTCTTCATATTGTCTCTTTTTTCATCTTCAAAACATATCCCATTGGTTTAAGCATGGCAGCCTGGAGGAGGACCTGTGGAATGAGAACCCAGTGGAGGGAATTAAACAGAGTTGAGAGAAGCTGCACATCCTTTTCTTCTAAGGAAGAATGTTTTGTACCTTAGACTTTGATTTCTACCTCCATGACAACAGAACATAATTTATAGATAGTGTGAGGGTTGCAGGGTGAGATGATGTATGTAAACTGATCAGTGTAATGCTTAGCACACAGAACCCTGAAGAAGTGAGACCTATTCCTAAGAGGTAAAAATCACAAGTGTTTGTCTTTGGTATCTTGGGGATAGGTAAATACCGGGCAGGATTAACGAGTTGAATAAGTAGCTATGTGGCTTGCCATATACCGTACTTTCAGATGCCAACAATTCTCCCTCAGACAACTGGAGTTGATGGAAATACTTCTAAAGACTGCATTCTTACAATTTTATCACACTGGGATTAAGGGATCAGAAATGTTTCTAAAAGACAAAATCAACAGTGAGTGGTGGTTCACCCTCCTACCATCTTAATGGGATGGAACTTGATTTGGACCTTTCCTGACTGTAGCCCGGAAGAAAAGAGGAAGGGTAAAAGGAAAGATAAAAGTAAGAAAAAATTGGCCCAGAGATGAAGGAAACAGAGAGCAAAGTGGTGATGTTTATTTGAAGATAAATTTTACTTTCATAATTTAGCCAAAGTTTATCTGTTTTAGAAAAATTAAAACTCTAAAGAAATATGATAGTTAGTCAAAGGCTTCAAGAGTCAATGAAAATCTGATGGATTTTGTATTTGTGGTTCAATATTTTAATTCCACATAAGTAAATGCAGATTTGAGTGGAATTTCGAACTTGCACATTTGTTGGGTAATAGAGTTAAATGGCATTATTTTACTATGATTTTCCTTAATGCTCTGGGCACAGGATTTTCTTACCTTTGTGGTCTTTTATAACTGACCACCAGCAGATTAGAGAATTTCCTCACTGTTTGTTTTATGCACATGGTGTTCTCTGTCTGCCTTTCTTTGAGGATATACTATTTTCTAATGCATACAATCCTTGGTGTTACCAAACTGACAATTTTTCATATTGTTTGGGAAGATAGGTATTTGTAAATTATAGCCTTTAAAAAGTCAAGGGAACTGTGTATGCAATTGCCCACTCACTAAACAAACACCCATCTGGGCCTGTAAACCTCCGCTCCCCAGCATGTACAATTTCAAGGCAGGAAAATCTTCTAACAAAGCAACCTCTTACTGCAGAAGGGCATTCCTGAGGAAAAGCTCTTTCTTATATTGAATCTGAGTCAGCTTCTTGGTTATAATTCTACCTTTTGTCCATATGTCAAGAAATACTTTTCACACTGCCATGTGATGGCCCTTTGAGTAAGTTTATGTTGCCCTCCATGGCCTATGATGCATGTAAGTACACATATGAAATAAACACACACACACACACACACACACACACACACACACACACTCACCCAGGTTATTGTGTGGTCAGGCTTCTCTTTATGTCTTGTCTCTTCAGCCTATTTATATGATACAAATACTAGGATTCTATGTTTCTCAACTTCCACCTTTACTCGTAGGCTGTTCCTATTCTAATGACAAATTTCAGTTTCCTATTCTGTATAGATGACTTGCGAACTACTTATACAAGTCCACCAGAGCAGGGTTCTGGAAAATTCACCTATACTGACTTAGCAGTAGACATGTACGGTGCTCCTCTTATGCTCATTCATATTAGGGCAGTGTACAATAATGTATCAGAGTTCTCTATTAGACTCTGAACAGTAGACTGTGAATATTTAGCTACATAATTAGCAAATGAAAAGATTCTTCTGTGATTCTATAAGGATCCTGGCTACAGAAACTGCATCTTCTGGCTGCCACTTTATCCTACCAAGGTTTTAGCTGTGGTATGGTGCTGTCTCTACCCTTACTACAAGAGATTGATCTCAAAGCATTGTAGTTGAGTGTGATTGATTACTCCAGTCACTGGATGGCTAATTTCAGTGGAACTTTGGAAGAGATCAGATCCTGTATGAGACTAGCATTCAGAGAATCTGTCAAATCAAAATTTACCCCTCCATTCTCTCAGTGTCATAATCCACAGCCAACATTCTAACCTGCAACATTTTTCTTGTCAGATTATGTGGCTAGTCATGGCTTTGCTGTGGTTGGCACAGGAGCACATTTGATCAGGGATGAATAAAAGTCCTGCCAGTCCTTGTTCTTCTAAGCTAGAATTGAAAGTTCCATTGAGCTGACTAGCATTTGAGATATCAGTTTGGAAGGAGTAACATGGCCATTACCATCACCATGGAGAATGAGAAAAGGCTAGCCATGATTGTTGGTGTCATTTTCTGGTCTTTTTCAGTGACCGGAGACCCTCTGTTACAATAGTGCTAGTGTATCCTGGGGGTGGGGAACGATAGGCACAGAATCATACTCGTAATATTATATAGTTTAAGATCTGATGCATCACACCGTAAATGGTGGGGAACAAGGTACCTAGAGAGCTACTACTCATTTGCCTCCATTGTCTTCCCCAAAGCATGATACTCCAGCAATCTCGTATCACCAATGTTTTGGATATTTTCCCTTCTGTGACAGTTGTTGTGACCCATGCTTAATCCACAGATAAGGCAAATAAAAGCAGGTTACATATAATGGCTATGTTTTTCTTTTATTGAAAGTAGAATTTCATACAATAGAATTTTATTATGGTTTCTCCTCCTCCAATTTCTCCCAGTTTCTCCCTACTTTTCCTCCAGTCTCAGTCACACCCATTTTGGTTCTCCTTAGAAAATAAACAGGCATCTATGGAATAATAACAAAGATAAAATATGATAGAGTAAAACCAAGCAACCAAACAAACAATTTGGACTAGAACAAAACAAACAGAAGAAAGAGAGCTAAAGAAAGAACATACGGCACATATAATAGACACAGAGACACAGTCACACATACATGAATCCCATAAAAGCATAAAACTGGGAGCCATAATATAACTACTTAGAACTTGTAAGGTTAATTTTTTAATGCTCTGAAACATTATGAGTCAACAAACCCCCAAAGGTGTTGTTGAGTTAGTGTTTTGTTGGCCATCTACTGCTGGGCATAGAGCGTACCCTTAAGAATGAATTGTTTCTGCAGTGAGACTTAATTGTAGAAAACCAAATTTTTATTTGTGAGTGGTTATTAATTGGTGATAGCTTCTGGGTTAGGGATGGGAGCACGTGTCCACTTCTATCAGCTCTAGGATTCTATCTGGTACAGACCACACAGACTCTGTGCATGCTGCTATAGTCTCCAGGGGTTCATATGTGCATTAGTCTTCCTGTGTTTAGAAGGTTTTATATTCTTGGCCTTCTTTATCTTCTCAGGCTCTTACATTCCACCTTCTCTTATGCAGAGTCCCTGAGCATCAGGAGGAATTTGATGTAGACATCCTCTTTAGGACTGAGTGTTCCAAGGTCTCTTATTTTCTGCATAATATCAACTGTGGTGGGTATTTGCTCCCATTTGCTTCAGGAGGAAGCTGCTCTGATAAGAGCTGAGCACTGATCTATGAGTACAGCAGAATGTTGCTAGGAGTCATTTTATTGCTATATTACTTTAGCAGAAAATTAGTATATGGTTTTCCCTAGGTGCCTGGCCTGTCTAGCCTCAGGATTTTAGTCATCCAAGCAGGGATAGGTCTGTGTTCCAACTTAGAATGTGAACCTTAAATCAAATTAAATCTTGGTTGGTTACTCCCACAAGCGTTGTGCCTCTATCATACCATCTTATCTTGTAGGCAGGTCACCATTGTAGATTGAAGGTTTTGTATCTAGGTTGATGTTTACCTTTCTCCTTTGGTAGCATGCAGAGTACCTCCCAAAACCATGGAGTTTAGTCAATAGGGGTGAAGGCTCTAGGACAAGAACAAGCTCGACTTCTCCATGTTTAAGGAATTGTGTAGGTGTCTATTACCTGTTAGAGTATTACTTTCAAACACCTATGCAATGGCTTTATAGAAAATTGTAGATTTCCATGGACTGCTGTCAGGTTTTTCATTGACATGAACAAAGGACTTTAACATCCTAGTTTTGAATCTGATTAAAACACTTCTAATGTAAGTTTGTCTTTTAGTATAAAAACTAAACTATCTTTCCTTTCTTGGTTGACATCTTCTACAGATCGAATATGCCTACTTTCTATAATACATTCATCTTAGTCTCTCAAATACAGATTGCAAAGGAGAGCAACCTGTACCCATTTTCAATAGTTCTTAACCTTCCCATCTAGTTCAGGACCTGCCTACAAGATAAGACGGTGCAATACTGGCACAAAGCTGGTGGGAGTAACCAACCAAGATTTGGTTTGATCTAAGGCCCACATTCTAATTTGGAGCCCATACCTGTCACTGCTTGGATGACCAAGGTCCTGAGACTATATAGGAAAATAACAAATATACAAATTGGGTTTTTCATGGTCTTCCCAAACTCTGGGTTAAGAACATCCAGGAGAAATAGGATATTAATAGTTTAGGACTTGTTAAATTATAAAATTGCTAAGAAATATAGAAATACTATTAAGATTGACTATTAACCTGAAAAGTTATTAAACTTTGGTTTCTTGCCTTGAACTATTGTGGTTATTATCTCTATCTATCTATCTATCTATCTATCTATCTATCTATCTATCTATCTATCCATCCATCTATTTATCTACATATGTATATGACTGGGCTAAGAAGTACCTTTGTGGCCTGAAACACATTTCTGAGTGTTTCAATGAGGAGTTTCTAGATATTTGCATTTGTGTCACTATCAGAACGTCTGCCTTCACTGTTGAGAGTGCTCATCTTCTCATCCTTGGAGACCTCTGGAAGAGCCAGCCGATAAAGGAAGAATCACTTCTCTTATTGATCTGAGAATTCCATCCATTTCTGAGGTTTTGCCATCAGAACTCCTCATTCATAGTACTGTAGACTTTGATTCCGCTACTAGGTTTCATGCTTCTCCTGCTTATAGCAATAGGTGATGCAACCTTTTTACCTTCCTAATCTTGTTAAGCAATTTTTTTTTTATCAGTTTTCTGTCTCTATCTTCCTAGAGCAGTGGTTCTCAAGCTATGGGTTGAGACTGCATTTATATACTTCTATATTCAAAATATTACATTACAAACCATAACCATAGCAAAATTACAGTTAAGAAGTACCAATGAAAATAATTTTATAGTTGGGGTTCCCATGATATAAGGCAGCATTAGGAAGGTTGAGAACAATTAATCTAAAGGCTATCAGTTCTGTTTCTCCAAAGAACAATGACTAATACAACTGTCTTGGTTCATTTTGGATCTATGGGAGATTCTGAGGATAATAATTTACTCTGATCTTCCACTATCTTGGTCCTAAAGACATTCTTAAACATTCTTAAACAAAGAGCAAACCAGGAATGATGAGGGTTTTAATTGACTGGAAGGAGCTGATCTTGAGACACTGATCCTCATTAGAATGGGGAAATATTCAGATAAATTGTAAAATTTTACTTGTTGCATAGAGTGAATTTAATAGGTCTGGAAAGTGTGTGGGGATTTATTAAGATTAGAATGTTGAAGAAGCTACATTCCACAACAAAAATAGCATGTATCTTTCACTAACCCGAAGTTAAAAGGAATTTCGTATTTTAACTAAGGAAGAAAGTCGCACATACAATATAATCAACAAAGGGGCAATTTTCTGGTAAACTTAAGCAGAATCATCAAGTTTTAGGACTGAGAGGTGGAGCTGTGGGTTTTTTGAGATAAGGTCTTCCTTGGAGCTCAGGTCGGCTTCAAACATGGTGAGTGTTGGCTGGGCTTGGTGTCAGTCTTGCTAGACTGGCAGCACTGCTTTTTGTACTGTTAGCTGTGCTTTGCTCCAGTGACTTAATCCTTTAAATCTCACTTCCTCTAATGAGGCTAAATGTGGCTTGCAGAGCATCTCATGCGACCAAGCAACAAAACAACAAACATACTGTTTGTGAAGATGATAGCAACTAGAATTTGTTGAGTTCTTCTGTGTACAGTTGTTTTAATTCTTTGTTTGCTTGAACCAGGGTTTCCTCTAACTCAGGCTGTCCTTGAACTAACTATAGAGCAGAGAATAGTCTTGAGTTATTTATCCTCCTGCCTCTGCCTACTAAGTGCTGGCGTTTCAGGGATATTCAGCTCTAATTTTTCCCCATGGTCTGCAGTTCTGAGTTGTTGCTTTAGTTTCAAAAATCATATATAGAAATACTACTCCCAGGGGTATTCTAAGCCTATACACGAAGGAAATGGAGCCTTTGTAGTAGAGTCTTGAGACTCCAAAGGCTACTATGACCTATGCTATGTAAGGACGTGGTGGAAGGCACTATTTCTCAACTAGGAAAAAGTTCTAAACTCAAATCTGTCTACTGTTATCTTTCACTTCCTGGCCTCTGAGTATACACACACACACACACACACAGCCATTCATGGTGGTCTTTTGTTATAGTCAGTTGAGTGGTTATGTGTTATTGTCATTTATGTGAAAGATTTTAAAACGTGAAGAAGTTACATGGATGTAAGTTATTGTTAGTGGTAGCATATTTTATCTACATAAAACTTCTGTGCTTTTATGGAATGAATCTCTACCAGCTAGGATTTAAATATGCTTAATATCAGCCATATAAGAAAAATATAAGTATAACCTTGGTATTTTAGAATTAAAGCTAGAATACACACACACACACACACACACACACACACACAAATGGTTCTCTTGATATCTATGTAGGCCTCCATTTTTGAAGCACCCTAATAATTATGATAAGAACATATAGTCAGTTCTGCACAATGAAATGTGAACAAAAATAATGTATTCAGTGTGTCAACAGTTTTAGGCAGATTTGTACACTTTACCCTCATTTTCCTGTTGTCGTGGTCTTGGCATTCCCATGTTCCAAGTGGCATAGCAGGAAGATAGGAGGTGTGGACTTGACTTACATACACATGCTTGGGTTGGATTACTCCATGGTGTATAAGTGCATATCCATGTTCATTTGTGAGCACAGCATTACTGTGTCTAGTCTGGATAGTACAGTGTGCAATGCTTTACTATCCTCCTGAGGATAAAACATAAGACGATAAATGGAAAAAAATCTGCAAGGAATGTGGTAGGTGCCTCATGCCTTAGAGAGTGTGCATGTGATATGCAGGTAGCTTAGATGAAATTGTCTGCGGTGTCCACTATCAAGTTCTTTCTAGTCCCTGCTTCTCAGTGTACTAACATGGAATGATAGTATTTAGCTGGAACATCTAGTTAACGAGACATGCTTGTTTAAATCTGAGGCATCTGGACCAAGAGATCAGCTGCTTCAGGTCTTGCCCAGTCATGCCAGCCTCTAGGATCAGTATCTTTGCTCACTTATGCCATTTGTGTAGGAAACTCTAGTCTACAATCACTCAAGCCTAATGGCCTGCTGTGCTATTTTAGAAAACTAATTGAGATGATTCAGATTTCAGTATAAAAATTTCTCCTGATTTAACTGTGCAGATTCAACTGGGAAAACTCAATTTCTTCATCAGCAAAATGAGGCTCCTTCAGGCTGAAAAGTCTATGATTTTTCTTGAACAACAGCATATATACTACCTGGGATGAGGAACTAGTGCAAATTAAAGTTAATTTTTATTGAAATACAATGAATCTGATCAATGTGGACAACAAAACTGAGTAGTCAAGCCCTGAAATGGGTTGCACTCAGCTTGGCTGTCTGGATTCATCATGCAATGATGAATGATTAGGTAACCATAGTCCCTGTGTGAGTAGCCAGCAGTCTGAGCTCAAGCTATTGATTCTGAAAGGACTGTACCACACCTCACATCAATCATACGTAAAAATATTACATGGCTAAAATTGTGGTGTACATTAAGTTTGGCTCTACAAAGCTCTCGAAACAGAATTTAAAACTCAGTTGAAAATTTGACACTTCTCATTAATGCTTTGGCATTTGGTATTGAAATAGCAATTACCGTGTTGATTTAATACTTTGTGATCTAGAGAAATTTTGTATGTGTGTGTGTGTGTGTGTGTGTGTGTGTGTGTGTGTGTGCGCGCGCGCATTCATGTGTGTGCATGTATGCCTGCCTGTGTTTGTATGTATGTGTGTTTGTGTGTGTGCCCACACATGTGTATTTATAGGCCAGAGATTGACATCTGGTGTCGTTCCACCATTTACCACCTCTAGTGGATAGACATGACCCCTAGTTGAGGATGGAAGCCACCCACCCATTTTCAAAATTTTTAATCCAGAATTGTTCCTATTTATAGGAAATGAAGGGACAAAAATGGAGCAGAGACTGAAAGAAAGACCACCCAGTGACCAGTCCAACAACTTGGGATCCATCCCATGCACACACACCCAAACCTGACATTATTACTGATGCCATGTTGTGCTTGCAGACAGAAGCCTGGCATGGCTGTCTTCTGAGAGCCTCCTGTCAGCAGCTGACTGAGACAAATGTAGATACTTACTGCCAACCATTGGATTGAGGTTGGGGACCAACATAGAAGAGTTAGAGAAAGGACTGAAGGAGCCGAAGGGAATTGCAACCCCATAGGAAGAACAACATTGTCAACTAACCCAGACCCTTCAGAACTAACTCTCAGAGACTAAGCCAAAAACCAAGGAGCATACGTGGGCTGGTCCATGACCCTAGGCAAATGTGTAGCAGAGGACTGCCATTTTTGGCCTTAGTAGGAGAGAATGTTCTGTGGAAACTTGATGCCCCAGGGAGGAGGGATGCTGGTAGGGGTGAAGTGATGGTGAGGTGGGGGTGGGTGAGCGGGTGGGGGAGTGCCCTCTCAGAGGCAGGGTGTGTGTGTGTGGGGGGGGGAAGAACTCAGGGAGGAATGACCAGGAAGGAGGGCAACTTTTGGAATGTAAATAAATAAAATAATTTAATAAAAAAGAAAACAATAACAGCAACAAACAAACAAACAAAATTCCAAAGTCTTTCATTGTGCCTAGAACTCACCAGCTCAGCTAGACTGCTCTGACCAAGCCTCGGGGATCTTCCTCACTCTCCTTTAGCCTGGGTTTAGAGTATACCACCATACTGAGATTTTTACCTACTTGTTGAGGATCCAAACTCAAATTCTTATGCTCAAAAGGCAAGTATTTTACTGACTGAAATTTCTTCCAAGCCTCTAGCAAAATATTAGATATTTTAATATCTAACTTTGTTGCTTCTTTCAGTGTCTATTCAGTATCCTTGCTATATGTGAGAAAGTCTACATGTCCATGTGTAGTCTGGCTAATTCTTTCTCTCAGGTTTAAGACTGACATGTATCATTTTATGCTGAGTTCTCAAATAACTTGTCACAGATAGAAAAATGGAGTAAGGAGCACATCCTTCTCTTGTCATAGGATTTAATTAAAATGATTATTTTGCTTAGAAAAATAGCTAAGATGGATAATGTTTCTCTTAATCAAATAAAAGGCCTACTGCCAGTAGATTTTATGATCTTTAATTGAAAAATGTGAATTTAGCATTCTTGTTTTGTGTGTGTGTGTGTGTGTGTTGACAAACGTCTGCCACACATCTCTCTGAACTGTCACTCCCTGCCTCTTGCAGCTTTCTTTCTCTCCATTAACTGACACAAGTATCTGCCACAGATGGAGCCACCTCAGTGAGCTGAGCTTAACCCAATTAAAGCAGCATAACTAAATAATAGGAAGACATTTGCTACATATGGAGGGAAACTGATATTAAGGATCTCATTTATTAGATTGACGAACTGCAACACATCGAATGCAGTGTTCTGTTGATTTGGATGGCTGCTAGTGGAGGCCCCCGTCCTGCTAATAACTGACAGGTTAGACCCTGCCTCATTAAGGAAGATGACACTGACTATGTCTGGAGACTTCTGGTGTTGTTGGTGTGTTGTTGTTGTTGTTGTTGTCTGTTTATGTACAGTGTGAAGAACACAATGTGTTTGTGAGATGTTTTCTTAATATTCCATGTGGGCAGAAGGTGATAGTTTCTTATTTAGGACTTGTGAGGCAGAAGACAACTTTATTAAAGTCTATTGTGGTGCTGGGCTGGCTTACATCTTTGATTTTCTTATACACAGTCTACCCTTGCTATAGCTGTCTGCTTACAGTAGTAGGCTGCCTTGCATTTATTCTTCCCCACATTCTGATAAGTGCCTCCTCTTTCATGACTGAGCTCTGATATTTCCTATTCTGTAAGAGTGGTTCCCACAGTGATGCTCTTGCCAGGAGAAGGTCAGAATTGGTTTGGCAGTACCAATTGTCATTTGCTACCTATGTAATCAGCCCTCCACATCCGTGGATCCCATCCATGGATTCAACCACCCCCAGATAAAAAATGAATTAAAAACTATTGTGTCTACTGAGCATGTAGGAGTATTTTCTTATCATCCTTTTAATAATTCAGCTAATCATGTAGACTTCCACTGTAGGGGATTTTATAATCTCGAGATGACTTAGAGTCAATGAAATGATATCTAGAGGTTATATGCAAATACTTTGCCACTTTATAAAGAATCTTGAATGTCTATGAAAATTTGGTAGCTTGGAGGGTCCTGGGAGCTGAGCCCTTTAAGATACTGAAGCACAACTGCCCTCCATTGAGTTTTTACTTTTTAAATGTTTCTACATTTCATTTCTTTGGATTTTTGTCTTTTCATTTCCCTTTGTTATGTCAGATGTTTGGCTAAATTACAGTTTTTACCCAAGCATTTAGCAAAGTACTGTCATGATAATAATCTCAGTCTGACCTCACTTTGACACACTACAGATGAACCCCTGATTTGCCACTTTCCTTACCAAGATTGGGTGTCTATGCTTCCTGGTAGGTGGTCCTGAACCCTTCTGTTTCCTATGGCTGAGGAGATCAACTACGACAGGCTTCTTGGTATCCCTTGGTGTTTGAACTCAGGTTCTTCCTTGAGAACAAAGCTTCTCAAGCTGTGTTCTCTGTTCTGGCAAGCTGGAATGGACTCTGGTATCTCAAAGACATTTTTCGTGTATATCTTTAGAAAAGAAAATAGTCAGACACTTTATTTCCTCAGCCTCCTATAGGGAAGACAGTATGGTTTTCAGTGAAAGTAACTCTGGTGCATAATCTAGGTATGAGTGAGTTGAAAAACAGGGATATGGGATAGGAATGTAAAGGGAGCACGTGGATCTGTGTCATAGCTTGGGGTACATTCTACCCAATGGGTGCAGAACTGAGATGGCAAATTATCCTAATCAACCCCCCCCCCCGTGTGTGTGTGTAAACACCACTCTCAGAAGGTTCCCTGACACTCATGAGGTCCTTTGAACATGTTCTCTGGGGTTCCATGGATGGTCTATTAAAGATTCACCTTAACGTGGCTGTGAGGCTTCTGGTCAACTTTTATGAGCCTCTGTGCTATTTCATCTTTCGTAAAAACCTCCATGGTTCAGACGAACTGTGAAGGTTTCTGCCTTAGATTACTGAGGCGGGAAAGCACCTCCGCTTTGGAGCTTCGTGATCTTCTCTCAGCTTTAAAGTGTAGTTGCCGTACTCTTGTTAGGACTTTTCAAGCCTTTTAAACATTGGACTGCACAGTGGTCTGGATATGTGCCAGATCCAAGCTCTCTTCGTCCTTCCCTTGCTCCGACTGTTCTGTGGTAAGACAGATGATAGTTCTCCAAAGGTCTGAGTGGGTACTTCAAGATCCATCTTATGTGACTCAGTCGATTTATAGACTTTTCAGTCTATTGGTTGGCTGGTTCAGATTCAATGGAGTGACTACTTTGCAAGATCATTTCTCAAATATGAGTTAGCCCTTCACAACTGTGCATGAAGGTAGTGCATATTTGCTCACATGGTAGATATTATTAGGACTGTGCTTGTGTGTTACAGTGCCTCAGTTCTAAGCATTTACTGCAGTGTTCATAAACTCTCTTATCCTGTTTATCAGAATCTTTGAGAAAAGTGAATTGAATTCTTTGTTATTTAAAGTTGTTCCAGGAGGCTTTTCCACTTATGACATATGCAGACACAGGGTTGCTAAGTATAGAGGCCATTCCTTGTCCCTCCAAAGGATTTGTTGTGTTTTCTGATGCCATGGTATCTCAGCTAAACACTGCTCAAGCACTGCACATGTAGCTGCAGTTGTCGAGGGGTTTTAGTAGGACGATATTTTAATACCAACTCCCCAAGGGGAAAATTCCTCAGAGGAAAGCATTAAAAATAAACCCCTCTATATAATCACAGCTAAAAGGTGATACTGGATATGGCTTCATTGCCGAAGTATGAAGTTTTTTTCCCTTGAGGTAGAGAGAGTGTGGCCTCAAGGAAGTTACTGCAAATAATTCCTCTATGAGTGCTCTTAGAATTTACTCAGATATAAAGCCATGTCTAATGTTGTGTCTCCTCTGGGGAAACCAATGTGCTTTTCTTATGCATCTCAGGAAAGTGGCCCCAGCTCGCATTATCTTATTCTTCTTAGATGGAATACCCTTACTCTTTTTGGCCTTGCAGTCTTTCTATGGTTAAAACTCATTTCTTGGCTAGGGCTTTGAGTTTGAAGCCAAGTGCATGTGACTGCTGCAGACATGTTAGCACGGTTCTAATGTAAGAATGAGCAGCAATACTCATGAGATGTCTTCCACGTTTGCTCTCTGACTCCCATTTTGAGGTTTACTTGTAGGCATTTCAGTCATTTGATATTTGTGAGTAGGGTAGAGACAGGAATGCGCTTAGCTCCATGGAAAGGCTGTGGAATATGGAGAACTGGATTATTTGGAAGCTCAGTAGAAAGTAGTCCTGGAACCTCTTCTCTGGTTCTTGGGGAAAGTGTCCTGATAAACTGACATACCCTTAAGATTTGCATAATCTGTGAACATCAGTACAGGACCCAGAGAGAAAGAGAGAGAAGGCATTCATGGATAATTTTAATTACACAGGAGAGAACTTTACAGGAAATTTCTCCTTCAAATTGATATGACTAAAAATACCAGCATGGGTGATTTGCTTAGATGTGAAGTCACAGTGGTACTCATCAAAGGTATACTTCCTCTCAAGTTATCAAAAGGCTACACAGAAATGAAGGTTTTTTTTTTTTTTTAAGAAAAACAAAACCTTCACTTTGTCTTCCAATGTGCACTTCCCTCTCAACCACACTATGGCCGGTTATGTTAGCAAAGAACTATTCAGTCACATAGAATTTTATGCAAGCATAATCAAGTAGTGTCCCCAATATAATTAACAATAAATCCTCTGGCTAAACATGGAAAAGGATCTTGCTGTCAGAGGGTAGCATGTCTCTCGGCTTATGATTTTTTGCTGTCTTCATGGTGTCAAAATCATGGTGGGAGTATGTTTAACTGAACATTCTGTTAAAATTTAGGGAAAAAAGGCCGTTATCCCCTAAGTGCATGATTTCATATACTGACTTGCTAAAAAACAAATTTAAGTTAAAAATCTGAGGTCTCAGTTAGTCAGGTGGTTCTCCAGGTAAAAGTGAACAATGCAAGTGACACTGACAAATGAACCTTGATCCCTGGAGGTAATGGTGGAAGGAGAGACTAGGCCTCTAAAAGTTGTCTTCTGACTTCTATATATACACTGACATATATGTCCCCACATTCATATTCATAACCATACATCACACAGAGAGAGAGAGAGAGAGAGAGAGAGACAGAGACAGAGAGAGAGGCAGAGAGAGAGAAAGAGAGAGACAGACAGAGACAGAGAGAGAAGAGACAAAGACAGAGACAGACAGAGACAGACAGAGACAGACAGAGACAGAGGAGACAGAGAGACAGAGAGTAAAGAGACAAAGACAGAGACAGACAGAGACAGAGGAGACAGAGAGAGAGAGAGTGAAGCAGAGACACAGAGAAAGACATAGACACACATACATACAGGGACAGACAGAGACAGAAACAGACAGAGACAGAGGAGGCAGACACAGAGATACAGAGAGAGACAGAGACAGACAGACAGAGGAGACAGAGAGACACAGAGGGAAGCAGAGACACACAGAGAAAGACACAGACACCCACATATACACAGAGACAGAGACAGAGGAGACAGATAGGCATAGAGAGACAAAGAGGAGCAGAGAGATATACACACAGAGACAGAGACAGAGAAAGACAGAGGAGACAGTGAAAAAGAGAAATACACACACAGAGACAGACACACACAGGGGGGAGAGAGAGAAAGAGATATTGAGAGGATTGAGAGAAAGAATCTTCTCTTGGAATAATAATATAATCATTATAATGGTTCAGCCTTGTAGGAAAGAGGTTATTAGGACTCATAAGCTAAAAAAGTCAATTAAAATGCACTGAGACTGCTATAAGATATTTCTGTTTTCAATACTTCCAGGCTACAAACTGATATATTTGGTTCTAGTTCTTGATTATTTTAAGATACTTCCTTAGTGGTTGTCTGAATTAATATACATAAGAACATGATTAAGTTTACTTGCCTAACAATTATTAGTTGTGTACTTATGTTCTAGAATCTATTATTCTGGACATTTGGGATACATGAGTGAACAAACATAAATCCCTTTACCCTTAACAGATTGATATCCTTGTGGTAATTAATAAAACTATAATTATAAAAAAACAAAGTATACATTATGAGATATTTAATATCATGGCTCACAATATCAATGGTGTTATGGAGGGTCATTAAAATAGAAGAGGAATACAATCTCATCAAGAAAGGGACATCTGAATAAACACTTCATTGTCATGAAAGCCATTGAGAGGACAGTCAGTGCAAAGGCCCTGTTGTAGGAATGCCTGGTGAATACGAAGCTGGAATTGAACCCCAATAGCAAGAACAAGGAGAGAATCTAATGAAAAAATGCCCAAATAAAATTTAATTTCAGAAAAAAAGTAATTCTTGATATTGAAATAGTCCTTAAGTTGATAATATAAATGAAAACAATTGAACTAATGAAAACACATTTTCACACATAAAAAAGAGTTAATTGACCTATCTTAATTTTAATGCTAATTAAAATATTTCTGATATCTTAAAAGGCTGGAAGTTGCCTTATCACTTTTCTCATGTGTCTAATCTAACATCTATGAAGGCAGGTAGGTAGGTATGTAGATAGATAGTTGGTAGATAGGGCATTCCAACACATGTGCATGTCTCCTGGCACATGGAAAGGTGAACAGGCCCATTCGGAGCATGCAGCTTCTATAAAGACTCCTAACATCTTGCATAGTGGCTAAGTTATCTCATTATCTTATTTGTGTGAATGTAGTCAGCTAAATGGAATAAAATTCACTTCAGGGATTAAATTACCTAGAGTAATGTCTGCAATGATTAGATCAACTCTGTAATTACCAAATAGTCACTTCATTTTAGGCTCCTTAAACATGATGTCGGCCCCACATTCCGTGAGTGAATCCCTTTAATAAAATCATTTATGTGAGTAAGAGCTGAAAAAAGTCCTTACAAACCTCTGTTTTGTAAGTAAAGAAAATGAGTGTGGTAGGTAGGTAGGTATGAGAATTTGATAAACACAATTAATTTTCACTCAAAATTTTTTGTAGAATCTTCAGTATTTTAATTAGTGGTGGAAGAGACTATGTCAAAGCAGAGGGAGTCAGAGTATTTGGATGCCAAAGGCTATTATGCATATGGTAGAAGGCAGTAACCTCTTCCATGGAGCCTGACTTGAGAAGCAACAGGATGTAACTACCATCTCCAATGACCGGGAAGACTGGGGGTGATGGCCGTTGTTGAAGGAAATGAAGAGTTCAGTTTGGGATACGTGTGTATGGGAGTGAACAATGCGTTTTACATTCTGGGAGGTGGAAGGAAGTTCTGAAATAGAAATAGGTTGTAGGTGCCGAGATGGAATTTTAAACTGAGACGTCCTGAGAGATGAAAGAGGGACTGTATTTGTTTGCTGTAGTTGCCAGAGCAAAGCATCACAAACTGTGTGGTTTAAACAGCAGAACCATTTGTCTCCTAGACATGGAGCCTGGGAAAGCTGGCTCCTTTGAACATGGTGAGGCAGAGTCGAGAACCTGCTCTGTTCTAGCTTCAGGGATTTCTTGGTAATTTCTGAGCTGGCTAACTTGTGTTAGTATCGCTACATTATCTGCCTGCCTGCTCACAGGTTCCTCTTCTTGTGTGTGTGTGTGTGTGTGTGTGTGTGTGTGTGTTCTTTATACCTACACATCTCCTTTGGCTAAGGGCATCAGCCACACTGGAACAATCAACTTCCAGCCTTCTTATGACCTCATCTTGACTGGTTCTATTTGCAACAATGCATTTCCCAATGAGGGCACATTCCTAGGCATGGAGGATTAGATTTCTACATAGGAATTTTGTGGTGACACAGATCAACCCACATCAGAGACTAATCATGGATGCTTTAAAAAGACAAAGGGAAAGGGGTCAAGAATACTGTGTGTGAAATTCTTGCTTCCCCTGTGGACAATAACAGAAGAGTGTAGGAATAAGGTGTAGAAATGAGGTGGGTGAATAAGTCAGGAGGAGCTTTCGTCTTGACATCAAAGGAAGACATAGAGCTTCTCTCCACTTATTGCGGTCTGTTGCTCAGTGCTGGTTTTTATGTCTGTCAGACGGCAGACTCCAAGAGGGTTAGTTCTTCTGAAACAGCTTGGTCAGCATAGCAGGGCAGGTGATGACCATTTAGCAGTCAATTGTGAGAACTAAAATCTGAGAGGATTTCAAGTCCTTGGACTTTACAGTTTACCTCACAGGATGCTTTAGTGTTCTAGGATCTCTGGTTTTATTAGTAGTAGAACCATAATGTTCTGAAACATATACTTCTACATTCTTTACTCAAGTTTTACCTTTATTCTAATTATTCCATTCTTTAATAGATTCTGAGAACAATAAGACCAAGAACTCTGTCCTTTTCACTCTCCTGGTGGCATACAATCCAATAACTCTCTTCTTCCATCCCCTTCTTTGGATTCACAATAATTAAAAATAATTATTCAACAATTCATTAGCACACCGACTCACATGTGCATTTTAGAGAAAATCTAGCTGTCTTTTCTAACTTCATGGATGTCCAAGTTTCTGGGATTGTCCCCTGTGATTATAACAAGTCAATATTTTCATTTAACCAGGTAAAATCCAAAGTGAAGCCTTCAAGATATTGTTGATAAATCACATCCAGAGAGACCTTTTAGGATTCAGCCCACACATTTGCTCTGTTAGATATCCAATGTTCATTGGTTGCTCTGGACTTGAGGGTCACATGGGAAGTGGGAAAGGATGGGGCAGGGCCAGCCAGCAACCACAGAAATCCTCTTCATAAGCAGTGGGGGAGAACTGAGATGTTCAGGGGCAGGAAGTAAATATTTTCCTTTTTAATGGAGGTTAGTTGTTTTATCTATCAAAATTTGCCCACTGGAAATATCTGACATTCTTCGAAACACAACAGTAAAATACAAATTAATGGCTGTTTGCTCTAAATCTTGACAATAAAAACAAAACATCACTGAATGACTTGGAATGGCAAACCCAGTCACACTTAGGAGAGAATGTTTCATATGGAAATTTTTTATTTGCTATGAAAGCTTCTTCCAAATCCATGACAACTGGTCTCACTGATTTGCAGAAATTTTTACCCTAGAGTTTCACTGAGTTCTCTGTTGGCAGAGAGAAGTAATCATCTTCTTCCAAAAACATTTACAAAAATTTTTTGGTGCTTTTGATAGATATCTTTTTTTTTTTTTTTTTTTTTTTTTTAACATTGTGGAAACAGGGTATGTCTGACCACCTAGATAGACTGTTTAACATGATGTTTATGGTGTATACATTTTCAGAGAAAACTATAGGAAAAGGGAACATGTATGACAACAGAATAATTAGGAGGCAAAATATTGACACAAAAGAAAATTAAAATGGAGTCACAGTGATCTATTGAAAAGTACACACATAATCAAATTTTTAGAAGAGGAGAGAAAAATATTTAAATATATAGATATAGAAAAATATTTAAAGGACTGATGACTGGGCTGGGGAATGTGGTTCAGTTGGTAGAGTTCACAAAGCCCTGGGTTCTAGTCCCAGTGCAGCATAAACCAAGCCTGGTATAGTCTTAGCACTTGGCACGGAATGACAGGAGACCTGGGTGGAGTTCAAGGTCATCCACAGTCACAGAGCAAGTTTGAGGCTCATCCCTGCTAACCTAATGTACAAAATTCTTCTAAATTTGGTAAAAATATTAACCTATAAATGTGAGAAGCCCAGTCAACTCATGACAGAACACATAACAAGAAAGTTATATTGGCATACATTGCACTCAAACTGTGAAAACTAAGGACAATGGGAAAATAAATCACAAAAAGATCTAGAGATGGGAAACTCCAGCAGGTAACAGTAGCAAGAAAGATGTCTTTATAGATGGAGGGACGGTAGAATAGGAATCTGCTTAGACTCTGTGTTCAGTTGAAAACATCCTTTTAAATGAAGAAGAAATACAGACAGTTTCAGATAAAAGAAAGCTGCCAGCCCACCTGCACACCGTGATGCTGCTTCAGTAGAGCGAAGTAACAGCAGAGGGGAGTTTAGCACCACAGGAAGGGGAAAGGGATGCAGGAAGTCACAAATACATGAGCAGATCCAAGAGACAATCTTAGAGTTTTCTTCATGAAGTTTCTTTCACAGACAGCAGATGGTTTAAAGCAGCAATAAAAATATTTTCACACCATTTGTAATTTAGACACAAATAAAATATATGGCGCTGGAAACACAAAGGACGGGAGGAAATGGAATCGAATTGTTGAGGGGTTCTTCTATTTCACTTGGTGTTCTACGACAGTCATTCGGAAGGTACTGCAAGCAAGGTCTGCACCTTATCATCTCTAAGCAGACAAGTGAAATGATAATTAATATAAAGATGCGCAGTGAAAAACTTAAGAAAAAAGACAATAAATTAGAAGATCAAAGCAACTTTGATTACTCCTGTGATGACCTTTCTCTTTCTTTAACTTACAGCCAATCTGGTCCAATTCTTTATGGACCCTGGTCGCTTTATTTTCATACTATGCACAAAATCTGACTGCTTTTTCCCATTCTGCCACCAGCCTAGTCTGAGCCACTCTCCTCTCGACAGTCACCTCACTGTTCTTCTGCATCCATCTTTGCTCCCACAGGGATCATTCACTCCTCACACAGGAACATTGGGACAAAGCCAACACCCAAGTGCTGCCATAGCCAACCCTGTAAGGCATCCTGTGCTTTGGGTCAGGACTTCATTTCTGTCCTCATTTGCTAAATTTCTTCCTTTTTGTTTATTTTTGGTCACACAGCCCTCTTTCTGATTTCCAGGGCAAGCCAAATATGGCTCGCATAAGGTTTTATGCACTAACTGTTCTTTCTGACTAAAGCCACTATACCCAGATGTTTACAAGGCTACGTCCCTACCTTCCTCCCAACCACTCAGAAAGACTGATGTGAATCAACTTAGGAAAATCACAACATAAGCTTGATGAAGGCCTGTATTCCAAGATCCCTAGGAGGCTGAGGCAGGAGAGCCCAGAGTTCAAGCATAACTGCCTTACACAACTGAAAAAGACCCCCAGGAAAAAGGAAATCATAATTCAAGTCCTTCTTATCATGTCCTCCCTCCCTCCTTCCTTCTTCCTCTCTTCTTTCTCTCTCCTTGCCTTCCTTCCTCTGTCTCCCTCCCCAGCCCTCCTTCCATTCCTCCCTTTTGCCCCTCGTTCCTTCTGTTCTTTACATTTCTTTTCATTTATGCGTCTGCTCTCAAAACATAACATCTTCCAACACCCTTCCCTTTACGAATCATGAGATGAAAGCATGCATTACTTTCCATTCATTCATTTTAATTGATTTACATGCAGCATGTGGAACAGTTGCTCCATGTATTATTGCTGCCAGATGAATGAATAAAGAAGCAAAACTATTTTACTCATTTAGAATCTATAGTGTTTACTCTGAGTTCATAATATAATATATGAACATAATAGCTTATGTTCAAAAATAAAAATTTTCCATATTGAAGGAAACTGCGTATTCTCAAAACAGAATTCTATTCCACAAGTGTTATGAGCCAATTATGAGATACTACTTCCTCTACCAATTTTAAATTTATACATGACATGAATCAAAAATATGGAGGATTAAACTTCTTTTGTTTGTTTTTGTTTTGCTTTTATCACTGATAGATCTGATATTGCTGAACTTGACTTTGACTGCAGGTACTCTGTTTGCTAATAGGAAACCCACAAATGGACAGGGCCACCTGTTTCCGTGAGGCAGAGATGTATCACACAGATGCACCCATGTTGGAAGCCTGATGAATGGAGGGAGGGAGGAGCATGTGTACTCTGTGCCTGAATTTGACAGAGAAAGAAGATGCCCATCCAAGCATCGCTAGGCTTTTCTTCTCAAAGATAGCAATTGGCAATCTCTCCGTCTACGAGGAGATAGAAGAGGTGATGGCATGGCTGGGGATGTAGTACAAGAGAACATCTCTCTTCACAAGGAAGAAAGAAAAGTGAGTGAGGAGTAAGAACTTTTTCTCATAGCTAACCAGAAACCACCACAGATGATTGACGTGTTGATGATGGGAGTCACACATGAGCTGTGACAATCTAAGGATACCAGGAGACAGAACAGCCTGGTAGTGGTATGAGAGACCACCAGTGCCTCAGAGGAAGAGAAGGAGCTACCAGTAGGGAGAGCAGAGAGTTCAGGAATTCGTGGTCAAGAGTATTTAAACAAGGAAGGTTTTCAAAACCTTCCAATATAGCTGAGACCCAAAAGCCGGGGAAAGAGTAACGTGGGTGATTCTGCTGGATGGACTCGTAGATAGACCAGTGTGGGACTGAGACAAAGAATACAGACAACTGCTTCTAGAGGTTGATGCCTGTGAATTTGGAGAGGCAAAGGGGAAAGGAGAGAGGATGAGCACACCAGGAGGCTGCATGGTGAGCCCACAGCTGAGGAGCCTGCACAGAATAAAGAAACAGACCCAAGACATAATTCCTATTTAGAGTATGGCCAGATTGCAGCCATTCCTGGAACTCAACAGAGGGAACAGTATTTGACAGAGAAGGAAATTGATGCCCTGGGGAGGCTTTGACAGTTTGATATTCATCAGCCACCACTGACAGCTGGCAACTCTGCCATGAGTGGTACATAGATCTGTGAGGTAAATATGTTTAGATGTTTTTTATAAAATTGAGACATTGTGCATTTATATAGCTCAATTCCAAGTTATTCTCCAACACTCCCAAGAATGCACCTAGATTAACTTACACGAGGAAGTGTGTACTGTGGGGATTCATGCGCAGCCGTCTAGGGTAGACTATTCCAGAAACATTAGAACTGCAAAGAAACCTGTGAGCCAAATGCTCAGAGCTGACTCATCTGATCTCTGCTTCATTTATACCTCTCAGTGAAGAACCAGAGTGTTGACAAGCTGACTTTATGTTTTCTTATAGCCAAAATACTGAAATCACGGGAAGGCACTCCACTGGAGATGTGTTTACTTGCACAAGATGTGGGAGGCAGAGGAGTCAGCCTCCTGCAGCTTCACCAAAGGGTGTTTCAGGCCTGCAGTTTGTAGAAAGCTGCTCTCCACAAGTTTCTGCTCTGCAGGCTTCTCTCTGCTGCCATAGAGATGTGTCTTCTTTCTTCAGGCAAAACTATATTTGTGGTCTCAGTGGCAGGGCCTCTATGTTGTGTTCCGGAAAAGTGTTCCCTAGAGGGACACAAACTAAAGGCTTGATCTCCAGGCCATTGTATCACCAGGAGGTGGAGTTGAGGCCTAGTGACAGAAGTTAAGACACTAGGCACACCTTTGAAGAAGATAATAAGTGCTATCTCCCCTTACCCCTTGCTTCCTAGTCTACATAACATGAGCGGCTCCGTTTACTCATGCTCCTCCTATGATACACTGAGCCACTACAGACGAAAAGCAGTAGGAATAAGTGATTATGGACCAAAACCTCTGAATATTCAGAATGAAAAACCTTTTCTCATATTAAGTTGATCGTCTCAAGTATTTTGTTATAGTAGCAGAAAGCAAACACACTCTGCAGATAACTGGATCTCTGAAAAAGATAGCATCTTCAACAAATGGTGCTGGGTCAACTGGCGGTCTACATGTAGAAGAATGAAAATTGATCCACTCCTATCTCCTTGTACAAAGCTCAAATCCAAGTGGATTAAGGACCTCCACATAAAACCAGTTACACTGAATCT
>CM052713.1:37151496-37173514 GCA_028551405.1 Uromys caudimaculatus
GGGGACACGGGGTTTCTAAAGAAAAGGGGAATCATCGGAAATGTAAATAAAATATCAAAAAATAAATAAATAAAAAAAAAAAAAAAAAAGAGTTGGGGCCTTGTGAGAGGTCATTAGATCATTGTGATCATGCCAAAAATGTCATTGGGACCTGAGCTCTTCCTTTTCTGTTTTTGTTTGTTTGTTTGTTTTACTTTGTTTTGTTTTGTTTGCATCCTAACTATGACTTTTCTTCATGATGTGATGTTTCATTTCACCATGAATCTAAAACAACATGACCAAAGACTCACAAATGAGAAACTTGGAAACTATGAGCCAAAATAGGTCTTTTCTTTTTAATAAACTTAAAAAAAAGAACAAATTTCAAATAAATAAAAACTACCTCTTGAGAACCATCCCCACAGGCAGAATTAATCACTATCTCTTAGGTACTCTCTCTTTGTCCTAGGCAGACTTGCATCACTGAGACAAAGAGCTCACTTCTCTCACTGGACCCCACTCAGTTCTTAGTCCTCACAAAGTCTTTGGCTTTGTAAGAATTTGCATGATGCTAGGAATGTAGCACAGAAGATAGGCAGAGCCCATGACAAAGTAAGGAGGTGTATGTGGACAGAGGGCAAAGGAAACTTTTTCTTGGTCTATATTTTTGCCCACTTTACATTATTTCTAAATTCTCTAGAGCAAGCACATTTCCTGAGGGGCTTTTAAGTTCTTACAGGAAGGAACAATGCTTCTGACTGGATAGTATTCTTACAAATCTTAGTTATCTATGAGTGATCCTTCAGGTAACTCAGGAAGTCAGACTGAGTCATATCCCCATGGATAGTGATAAGACTCAGGGACCGTTCTTCTGACCAATAATTAGAGTCCTGCAGTTCTACGCCTTGATTTCTGAGTAGTCAGTTAGGACAGAGCAGGAAAAAGGGAAACTGCCGGGACACTTTCCATCCACTTCTATGTCATCCTCAAAGGACTTGGATTGTGTTAGGATTTGGAGATTGATCTTCATTTTTACTCTTCTGAGTTTCCTGTTCCCAGGCACTGCTGATGGTCCCCTCTCCACTTTGCTATTGCCTCTCAATGCATTTTCTACATTTACCATATGTTTTTGTTCTGGATTCCTACAGTCGGAATAAATTGCTACTTTATATCATATATCATAGTCTTGTTATTCACACACCCCCCCACTACGGCACTCATGTATTTGATTTATGGTCAGTTGTTTTGATATTTATGTCTCTCAAGGCTCTGACTTACTTAGCAATGGGGACTGTGACTTGAATCTTTATTATCTCTAATGTTGAATAGAATTTAGAAGCACTGTAGAGCCTTGATGAATCTGTTCTCCTGAAAACAAGAAGAAAGGGAAGGAAGGAGAGAGAGAGAGAGAGAGAGAGAGAGACAGATAGACAGACAGACAGACACAGAGACACAGAGACAGAGAGACAAAGAAACTGAGAGACAGAGAAACTGAGAGAGATCACCACAGTACCTACTTTTTCCTTAGAGGAAAATAAGAAACAATATACTCAGTTGAAACACGTCAAATACTTAAATTTAAATTAAAATCTATTTAAATTTAATTAAAACAAAAGTAATGTGATTCCTATTGCTGAACAGCAGGACAAATTAAAAAACCTTTTCACTATGACCTTTGTCTCATGTAACCAGTCAAAACTACTTGGGTAAGGCAAGAAAACTGGGTGGATGGAAGGAAACCTGGCTCCTATCAAGCCCAAAGTAGTTAAGGCCTCTCATCAGATTGGTGTGTCCTAACCTCGGCCTAGTTTCTGATGAGAAGGGGCTTGTAGTATACAGAGTTTGAACATGGCATTGGTCTTGAGTCAGATACTAAGTCCTATAGGTTGAAAGCAGTTGGTGGCTGAGTCTCATCAGGAGTATCCGCAGACTAGTAAGTAAACGTTCCACAATAGGATATTTCAAGAAAGTTTGTTTGGGAGTTCAGAAAAATTCTCAAAAGTAAAGCATTTTGTTTTACTGAATTCCAAACGAAACTGGAATAAACTCAAAAGTAAAGTTTCTTTGGGACTATCTGTTCATTGTTCCGACACTTGCCTTATCCAGTATAGTTAGTTAGAGAACCCAGAACTCCTTCCCCAAAAGCCAGCTGCAGGCACTAGCAAAATACTCTCCACTCCTGTTTTCTGTTTTAAGGGATCTGACCATGAGGAAATTATCTGACCTACCTTGTCATCCAGTAAATTAACAAATCCCCATTCCAGAGCTGGTTCTGTCCTATAATGTGGGGAAGTGAAGGATACAATGAAACTAGGAATTAGAACAGATAAACTTGGCAGCAGTCTAGATCAGATCATTTTGTCCTACACATTTCTACAGGATGGTTTGTGCTTCATCAGATATAATGCTCCAAGGTCAAATATACAGCTGGGACTTGTGAGAGACTGGACCCAAGAACAGGGAAGTCTGCAGGGACCAACACAGCTGCTGTTCTCAACACTTTTGTTCTCTCATAGAAACAATGTCTAACATCTCTCTATTGTTACAGGTTGGCTTCATTCTCCAGACTTGATATGGATCCATTTGCAAATGGGCCACCTGACTATCATCATCACAGTTTCTTGGCAAAGAGCATCTAACTAGAGGGCCTCAGCTTTTAGACTGGCTCTGTTAGGGCTGTGAGTGATGATGGTTTGCATTAGAGATATGGCGCCCAATGAGGGCCATATCAATAGCATACAATAAGAGTGGTAATTTTTTTCTGTAAAGAGCTAAAGATTAAATAATTTAGGTATTATGTGGTATAAATTATTGATCAAAACAACTCAACTTTTTCTTCCTAGCAAAAAGCAACCATAGACACCATAAATAAATGAGTATATCTATTTCTTAATAAAAATTATTCATAAGAGTCGGTTTTGGGTATAATCTTTCAGCAAGCTGTAATTTGCTGACCTCTGGTCCATAGTTACATAGTAGCAGAAAAGATTTTTCAAAAGATGGTATGGAAAATTGGAATTGGTGATTATGTCTAGGAATATCCAGCATGCAGTGAACTCTGGAAAGAGTTCTCCATTGTCTGGGGAAACTAGAAGCATGGTCTACATTATGATGAATCAGTCTCAGAGTCAAGAAGAGTTCTTATGCTATCAAGAGTATGCTCGCACCTTTTTAAGAGAGAAGAGAGATTTCCAAAGGACAGTGACCAGTTCAGCCCCATTGAACTGGAAAAGTCAGATCCATGATGTTGTAGGAGGAACATATTTTCAGAAATACACTCCTGACAAATTGATACCTAGCTATAGCACAGTTCGGAATCATGCAGTGTGTGGAAAGTGGTAGATGGATTCACTAGGTAAGCTGGAAAACAGTGCAATAGGCAACATTAAAGCTCCATTTTTGAGCTAGAGAGAAAAAAGAGAGAGAAAAACAGCATCAAGTGGCATATTGAAATGATTTTCCATCCACATGAGCACACTAGATACCTCATGTTCAAGAGCAACTGGAACTAGCTGGGCTGAGGATAAAGGCTGGTGTAACCATCCCAACAGACAGCAAAACAAACAGCTAAATCTGGTTCTCCTTCTCCTTCTCTTCTCCTTCTCCTCTTCCTCCTCCTCCTCCTCTTCCTCCTCCTCCTCCTTCTTTCTCCTTCTCCTTCTCCTCCTCCTCCTACTATACTAATTCATTTTCTTCTTCTTTTGCCTTTTTCATTCTTCACTTTATTCTGAAATTTGTTAAAACTTGACTGTTTTTCAAAATTTCTGTGCCTTCATTGTAAGTGGAATTATGGTCAAAATGAATTTCTCTGATAAAGAATTAAAATTAAAAATAGATAAAAACATAAAAATGTTTTATCAGTATCTTTATGTGTCAAAATATTGTTAGATTATGAAAACATTATTTTCACAGCCTATCTCATAGAACATTGTCAAATACAACATTTCTATTTATCTCAAGGATACGTTTGTAATTTTAATTTGAATGGAGAAATTAGAAGCTTACATTCCATGTTAATTATCTGAAATAGTTACAATTCTTTATATACATTTTTCCAATGTTGACATATTTAACCTCAGAGAGCTTTATACTATTTTTCTTAATTTATTATTTTTCTTTTATTATTGAATTATAATAAAATTAGATCATGCCACCCTTCCCTTCCCTCCATACAAACCTTCTTATATACCTTCCTTGCTCTCTTTCAAATTCATAGCCTCTTTTGCTATTAATTGAAATTATATACATTTGTGTCCATGTGTCTATTATATACATATATCACTGCTTTCTTTAAGCAGCTATTGTGACTTCTGCAGAAACAGATAGAGGTGATTGAGTATTTAGTTGAAACCGATGTGATCAGTGAGAGCTATCTCTGTTATCATGGAGGAGGACAGGCAGAGATGAGTACAGTGAGACACCTGGGCAGCATCTTTTCTTTCCCTCCCTCTTCCCTCCCACCCAACATCTTCAGGGCACTTGCTGGTCTGCAGTTGTCTCTTTGGATAGTCTATTCTTCCATATGAGCCACATCTATAACCTCATCTAGGAAGAAGAAAGAGGTTGTATCCACAGAGCCAGATGACATTACAGATCTTTGAAAATTCTGAGCCCTTGATCTTTTAGAGCAGAATTTTAAACACAGGGGCTTCTATGGACTCATTTTCACAATCTGAAGGCATTGTAGCTTAAGGCCAGACTTAACAGCCTAGCACCAATAAGCTATAGGAATCAGGGTTAGTTTTCCTTCCCTCAGCCTCATTTTTCTCATCTGAAAATTAAGGATGGGGTGGATAAAATACTACTTCATAAAACTATTGAGCCCCTTCACTGAGATTCAATACATAAAAAGCTGACCTTACCATGGCTTGTCTACTATAAATGCTTACTGTGTTACTAATAACTAAAAATACATGATTAAAGAAGTATTAAACCATCACTGATATGCACGGGAAAATTATGGCCCAGAAATTTTGAGGGGGACTTTTATTACATGCCGAGTCAGTGCTTACAAAATCTCCAGTCATGGATACTTCTCTAGAAGAAAAATGGTGCTGTTTACCTTTATTTGCCTTGTCCTGGCATGCTGTCTCCTGTGTGGTTAAGTTTCATTTCACCGTGCTGTGGAAATCTGTGGAGCTGAAAAGGAGTTGATTCAACCACTCATTCATACTAAGCAAGTATGTCACATACCATGGTTCCTTGTTTCATTATGTTATTTATGCACATGAGGCTGCTTGATAGAATTACTGGCCTTGTCTACTAGGACACTGTTACCTAGGCTATGGATGTGTCCTACTGCGGAGAGCCTCAGCAAGTATGTTTGCTGTGGAAATGCACAAAGTGTGATAATTCAGACCATAAATTCATGAAGAAGCATACAATATTACATTTCTTTTTCTATAAATGAACTTAGGCTCTGTCTTGAAGCTGCATTTGCCCTTGCAACTAACTGAAAAGGAGGTTTCAGAGTAAACTACCTCGGGTTAGCTTCTCTTTTCCAGTGTCTTCTCCTTTGTTGGCTCTAGTTACAGGAAACTATGGAATCAGGACAGTTGTTGCTCTCCGGAAGCTACCTGTCCACACTGTGCCCTTCCTCAACACTGTGCTCTCCCTTTCACAACAGCAGAATCAGCCATTTTCCTTTTGACATCTTGCTGTCCTGACTGCCTTCACCATCCCTTCAAGATCTGAGTGGTTTGCTCTTTCAATATGGATTTGTAACCACCTCACATTTACTAGTGAACTTGCCTACCCAATCTAAGGCTGTTCTGCTCGATAGAGCTTAAAGTGGGAATTTCACAAACAAGATCTTCCAAGGTTTCCATACCAAGGCTGTCAGAGAAGGGATGAGCACAGGTCCTCTGCATTTCAATACCTTTAAGTCCTTATGGAAATTTTTTTTTCCCTCCTTTTTTATTTTTGATACTTTATATACATTTCCAATGTTTCCCCTTTTCTGAGTCTCCTCTTTGTATACCTCCCATCCCCTCCCCAACCCGCCTCTAGGAGGGAATTCCACCTCCCTCCCCCCCACCCCCACCCCCATCCACCCATCCCCAATTTCCCGCCTTGATATTCCCCTTTACTGAGGCCTCTAACATCCTCAGGCCCAAGGGCCTTTCGTCTCTCCCTGATGGCCATCGAGGTCGTCCTCTGCCACATATGTGGTCCTTATGGAAATTTTGTTCATCTTACCACCAACAATGATGCAAATGTCAATCTACATCTTTGAATCTGCAACCTTCTGCAAAGATACAAAAGACCCATATCATGATCTTTTCTCTTTGGTTTTGTTATTTGATGGATTGCGTGCTTAGCTATTTGTTTGGTTTTTTGCTTACATCAACTAAACTAAAATTATTTTTTTCATACCACAGAATTTTCATCCTTGACAATGCAAAAAAAAAAAAAAATCATCAAAAACAACATAACAAAAACAAATCTGTTCTTTCAAATTTTTGTTATATTCAGAACCTAAGTTTCTGAAATTCAAAACACAGTTTTTAAATGATCTTTTCAGTTCATTTTTCTATTTGAGAAAATCATGTATTACAATATTATAGGAAAAGCAGATTCTCAAAGACAAAACCATAAGCAAATTTTATCCTGCTATAGTGTTAAGAGTGAGAGTCCTCTTTCAGAGAATGGGGATCTCTGAGTTTTCTCTAGAAGAAGTTAGAGAACCACAGTGTAGCAGGAATTAGACAACACCTTTATATTAAAATGGTGGGATTTATTTTATCAACACTTTTTTTAGTTAATTTTTTTTTCTTTTGCTCTCTATCCTAACAGTTATATGTTGATTTTGATTCCTTTGAAAAGATACGTTAAGATCCTTAGACCTGGTTCCTCCAGATAGCAACTTAATTAGAAATAGTGTCTTTAAACTTTAAAGGTGAAATCAAGTTAAGATGAGGTAAATAAAGTGTGTCCAAATTTAAAATGCTACTGTCATTATAAGAAAGTAAGAGAACCAGGAAGAGACATCCGGAAACGAACACCATGTACTGATGGAAAGCCAAGAGTAATGACTTTACTACAAATCATGAAACTCCAATGACTGTCACCACCAGAATCCAGGGAAGATTCAAGGGGTGACTCTTCCCTATAGCCTTTGGATGGTGAACAGCTCTATTGATAGGTTGACTTGAGACTTCAACTTCCAAAACTGAAAGATATTATATTTCTGTTCCTTGGTCATACATTTTGTGATTCCTGGTAATGATACTGCTGGGAAACTTAACCTCTTCCTAATTAACAGCATATTGTCACATGCTCAGAATATTATCCCCATGCTATTACTTCAAAAAACATGGCCCGATATCTAATGTCTACAACAAAACCAGACCTCTTTCAATATGATTGTGTGATGGTTATTCTTGATTGTCAAATTGACAGGATTTCGCATCACCATGGAAAACAAACCCCTTGGGCATTTTGTGAGAAATATATTTAAATTAGGTTAATTGAAGTGGGAATAAAGACCCTAACTATGGGCAGTAGCATTCTATGGCCTATCCCAGACTAAATAAAAAGGAGAGAGGGAGAAAAGCAGCACTCACCATTCTGCTTTCTTCCCATGGATGCAACATGACCACTTGTCTCAAGCTCCCTCTGCCAGGATGTCCCCACCATAATACAGTGTGCCCTTGAACTGTGAATTAGAAGCAGCTTTTCCTTCTTTAATTGGTTTTATTTCGTCAGATTTTTTCCAAAGTAACTAATACAGAATATCATCTTGCATCCAAACTTTACATTTATTTTTGGTAGTTTGTTTTATTGAAAATATGCAAATTAGAGTCATATACATTTACAGGGTAAAAGTGATGTTATGACTTATGAATTCAATGTAGAATCACTAAATCAAGCTAATCAACATATCCATCACTCAGATACTTATATTTTATGAGAACATTTAATATTATTGTCTTATCCAGTTTGAAATGTTGGTTATTTACTATGCTTATGTTCTTGTACTGTATATTAAACAATATAAAATAATCCCTCTTTTCTGATTAAAACCCTGCACCCTTTGATTTTCATCTCTCCATTTTTTTTTTATTTCCTTGGACCAGGTAACCACTATTCTACCAGCTGCTTCTTTAAGTCTGATTTTTGTAGATGCTACATCTAATAAGAAGATGTGAAATTTGTCTATCTCTGCCTGGATTATTCTATTAGTACAATGATTTTCAGTTCTATCCATGTTGTTACAAATAACAAAATTCCTTCAAGACTTGATACAGAGCACATTTTCTTTAGCTGTTCACATATTGGTAGTCATGCAGATTTACACAATTTTTGTCCATTTCAAATGTCTCTATAATTAACATGATTGCTGATAGCTCTTAGACATATTGACTTCAAATACATAGAAAAAAGGTTTTCTGGGGGTGGGGGGAAAAAAGAAAAAGGTTTTCTTAGTGTTTTAGTTGCCTTTCTATTGCTGTGTTAAGATACCATGATAAAGCCAATTTATAGAAGAAAGAATCTGTTGCATTTAGGTTTACAGTTATAGAGGGTGAATATATGACCATCATGGTAGGGGATATTGTAGCAGACAGGGAGAGATGGTGATAGAGAAACAGCTAGGAGCTTACATGTTGAGACAGTAACAAAAAGGCAATGAGAGACAGACAGACAGACAGAAAGAAAAACACACAGAGAGAACCAACTGAAATTGCATGGGATTTTGAAACCTCAAAGCACATCTCCAGTGATGTATCTCTTCAACAAGGCGATACCTTCTAGTTATTCCTTAACGGGTCTATGAATACTGGGGACCAAGCATTCAAATGTAATAGCTTATGGAATCTATTCTTATTCAAACCATAATTCTATGTTTGGGTTTCTGGGACACTTCCATTCTGTTTTCTATAATAATGATGCTATTTAAATTCAAACCAGCAGTTCTACAAAGTTGATCTTTTATCTTCAACTTCACATTTTTAAATCAGAAGTTTGATTGACATATATTGTCTTTACTGGCATCCTAATTCTCAATCTCATAAAAGAAAATGCCTCCTCACATCCTTGTGATCCTTCCTAAAACACAAGCCTGCCTCCAGATACTGTCCAGAAGCGATTCTGTTCACTTTCCTAAAATATATCACTGTCTGCCATCACTGCTCTTCTCTGTGACACTACTTGTATGTCGCAAAGGGTCTCATTTCCTTGTAGACTGATTTTCATTCAGTCAACAGTATAGCCATTCTAGACTGCTTGGTGCGTTCTTTTTTCTTCCACCCTTCTCAGTTCCTTTTCTTCTACCCTTTCAACCCCCTATAACTAGATAAGAGAGGGGAAAAAGGACAGAAAGAAGAAGAAAGTGATCCCTGAATAAAGTCAGGGATCAGAAATGGAACAAGGTTATCATTAGACTACTTCCTGTTGATTATGGGCGTCAAGTTCCTTGGGGCAATTTTGATCTTTGCCAACAGGATATCTAATTTTTTCTTGTTGTTGGTCCTTCTTTGTTTACAACTACTTAACAAGCCATGACCAACAACAACCAACAACCCATCCTGCTTCTCAGGGTTTGTGCAGTTATATACCCTCTGAAAAATCCCCAAAATTCCAAATGGCACACAATTGCAGAAACTATTTGTGACTGACAAAATCATGCCTGTGCCAGCATGAGAAAATCATGCTGAGCAGGAGGCCAATCATAATCAACTGCTATGCACAATCTGAAGCAGCCCCATATCCCATAGCCCCATTTTGTTATAATCCTGGAATCAAAACAAAAATATATCTCTATGTTTTTTTAAAGCAACCAAAACTCCAAAATTGTCACTACAGAAGAATGATTTTTATTTAATTTTTCAAAATTTCAAACAGTATTCAAATATTGAAACTTAAAAAATACTAAATACTTGTTTAGTTTTACTTATATAACTTAGTATTAACCAGGAATAAAAATTAATACCCCAAACTAATGAACCTATTAAATCTAATATTGGAACTTATGACATAGACATACATTTCTTAAATTATAGATTAATAGTCTTATAATCTAAGAAGATATAGGATATAGAAAGTAGAATATAGAGAATATAGAAAGTAGAATATGGAGGATATAGAAAGTAGAATATGGGGGATATAGAAAGTAGAATATGGGGGATATAGAAAGTAGAATAGAGAGGATATTGAAAGTAGAATATGGAGGATATAGAAAGTAGAATAGAGAGGATCTCCTTTCTGGAACTTCACAACACACTTTAATAGAATGTATTTGAAGAATATGAAATTTTAGAGGGTGAAGAACAATGGTTAGCATTTTTAACCCAGAGTTTTATTTGATCATGGAACACTGTTTATTTATAATAGTTATCAATATACTACATTTAGAAAATATATTTTTGGTAATGCTACTATGAACCAAAGGACTTCAAGCATGGACTACATTCTGTCCACTAATGCGACCATCTAAGCTGGCAGAACCCTATGCTCTGCCCTACCCTGCTTCCTCATGATCTATAGAGACTTGCAGTAGAGTGAAGGGCATGTAGCAATGTCAGCAAGACCTTTTAGTGGCTCTTCTGTTTTCTGCTCTGACATCTGAAGGCAACAGAAGGCAGATTTTCATGAAAAGTGGGAAAAGTGAATCTGAGACAGACATTTGACTCGAACTTTATCAAAAGTTAAAAATTAGCTTTAGTTATTAAAAAAGAGAATGAATAGGTAGGGTTCATTGCTTGGTAATTAAATTACAAACCACAGCACATGTCATTTTAGGATTGATTCTTGCCTGTATTGGGCCACCCGTTACACTCTCTGAGCATCATCAAGGATGGAATGAGTCATGTCAAAAGGACTTGTAATTCAATGTTTTGACTTTTCTTTAGAAATAATTAAAATATAAATTACCACAGGTTAACCATTTCATGGGGAATTTGTTTCATCAAATGTTGACTAATAGGAAACACTAATTCAGGAAAAAACAGTTGCAAAAGTAAAAGAATTATTCAATAGAATAAATAATAGACTAAGGAAGGGAAGTTTAAATTAAGAACACTTTCTATTTAGGGAAATAAAAAAGTGAAAGTAAACTTTTTGTGTGCCGAAAGACATGAGAATGGATACTAAAGTAGGCATAAACAAGGAAGGATAAATGGAATGAATTTGTGTTTCCAAGAAAAATGAAAAGCTGTGGAATTTAGAATGAGTAAATGATTGTTTGGGGTATTTTAAGGAGAAAATGATAAAAGAGAGTATACATAATTCCCTTAATATATTAGAACTAATAAATCCATGATAGACAAAACATCACTAAGCCAGTGATGTTGTTTATAATAATGATTAATAATAATAATAATAATAATAATAATAATAATAATAATAAATAGAAGGCATCCAGATCAGTAAGGAGCAAAAAAGAATGGCAGGGTCTCCAAGGAAAGGCAAGGGCTGGGTATTTAGTTAAAGAGATGATTTGATGTCCAGGAAGCACGTAGAGAACGGTGCTTGGTAGCCCCCATCTGTGTGGATCCCTTAAAGCTTTTTCAGTTTTGAAACTGCATCAGGTTTCTTTGGATTTCCCACAAACTACAAGAGTGATGGAGTTTACTAAGCAAATGAGTAGTGTAAACATAATTACAGAGAGCTATTTTTTAAATAAATCTGGCATGCCCCCTGCTTGGCAACCCTTGGCTAGCCATTAGTCAGTGTTACTAATTAACCTGCTCCCGTGCCATCTGCTCTCCTCTCTTCCCTCTCTCCCTTTGAGAGATCTTTGCATCAATTCTTAAGATCCTCACCATCACCTTTTTGCTAACAACTCCAAATCCTTACAGCCATGTCACAGTTCTCTGCAAGGGCTAGCCTTCCAATTACAAGCATTAAATAAAATCCGACTGCATAAAGTCAGATTCGTTCGTTGTTCTTCCCAGGAACCGCCATTCATCCTAACTTCTGGATCTTACTCAGTAGCACCATTCTTCACATAAGTCAATTTTATACATTGGAGTGATCTAATGTCACTTTGTTTTTCATAATCCACATACATTATATACCCAATTTTGTCATAATAGCCCCATCCTAGGTTCCTGACCCATTCACTCACACTGGGATGTCTCCTGGAGTTTTAAACATCTCAAAAACATACTTTACTAGATTCAATCCTCTAATCAAAAGCTTTTATTCCTCCTTGCATCATACTATATCAAAGTTTAACAAAGGTGTTAAGAGCATGGTCACCAGAGTAAGACTGGTGAGTTCAAATGACTCAAACCATTTGGTCTCAGTGTCTTCCTATGCAAAATAGTACTAGTAACTTCAGTGCTACCTATATCATAATATTGATACAAATAATTTAGATAAGTTAGTACCTGAAAAGCCTTTAGAGTAATATTTGGCTCATAATGTGCAAAAATATTAGTTATTATTATTATTATTATTATTATTATTATTATTATTATTATTTGAACTTCCACACTTTCCAAGGCTTCCTAAATTAAATATTACCATAAGCTACAATATGTGGATTATGCAAAGCCTTATGTGACTTTATTTATCTTTTAATTTTATTCTGATACAGTTTTACTGTGTAGCTCTGGCTTCCTTAGAATGTATTATATAAACCGGACTGATCTGGCACACACAGAGATCCGCCCGCCTCTGCCCCCTGAGTACCAAGAGTAACAGTGTGGGTTACCACACCTGGCCTCTCATGTGGCTTTATAACATAAACACACTTCCATTCATTAACATCATGTGATTTCCTGCCTCCATTCCTTCACTGACAGACACCCATGTTACCCATCAATCGAAACCAGATGCCTCCTGCCCTACACAGCACAGGATAGCCTGTCTGACATGCTGGTCATTGTTGACTTTCCCAGATAGCTATAGGTAACCATTTAGGCTTGACTAAATAAGAGTTTATAGTTCGTTCTTCCTTCCTGTGTAAGAGTTACAGTTACTGTGTAACACAAGAAAAACAGTTTTCTGCCTGGTATTAAACAAATGTTAAAACGGTGGCCTATAAATTAAACACCATTCAAATCTCCTGTTCATCAGATAGTACTCGGCAATGTTGAGCACTTAGTAAACATGAAATGTGTTAAAAGAAACATGAAGAAACAATTTAGGGGTAGATAGACTGTCCCAAACGGGAACTGAGTTCTAAAGTGTAGCTGTCTTTTCTCTTACAATGAGAAAAGTTTAGAATGAACAGATACAGAAGAGAGACAAGTCATATGTTTTGTGATAGGAAGGACATTTATATTATCATTGGCAGTTTTGATTTACATCATTTTTATAAATGATTCATTTGAGAAATGAAAACATTGAAACAACGGCTTCGTCAGAAAGCTCTGCAGCTATGCACAACCAAATCCACCCCAGGACAGAGGAAAACCTGCTTCTCCCAGCTGTCCCCACCTTCTCTTAGAGAAGTGACTCTGTAAATTACTCAAACTGAAAAGTCACATTCACTTAGCATGCTGCCTGACAATGGATATGGAATTCTTATATGCTTCAGAAAATGTAATAGTTTGTTCATAATTTCTTTTAAATCTTACACATCGTCGCATTAGGCAAGCTTCATAATCAGAAAACGCATGTTGGTTTTGTGCGCAGAGTTAATCTTCTTAACCATCTCCATCTAAATTGCTAACCACAGCAGTGGCTCTCAGTGCAAATACATTGATCTTCAGGTTTCAAACCTGTGACAATTGATGGACAATTTACCAATTTAGTGACCGTTAATACAAGAAAATCCCAAAATACAATGTTAAAGGATGTTTTCTATCTTGGTATTTAAGTCGTATGACGCTTGAAGCTGGGATGAACTAGAAAACCAGATGCTAAAAAAAATACCAAAAATATTAAGAGAGAAATAAAAAAAAAAAAGTTGCAGTTATTAAGAGAAAAGTAGCTGTGGTGATCACCTTCAGGCAGTATAAGAAAATCAGTAGCACTGGGCCATGGCACCCACAAACATTAGTTGATAGGCTAGCTAAGCTACTTCCTGTGTATATGACCTCATCTGACTTCTTTCACCAAACTTTTGACCACTCATTGCTACGACTTATTATGTAAATTCCTTCTGTTTATATGCATATATTTTACCTATTTACTGTCACATAAAATAAAATTATATTTAAAGATAAATGTATTGATAAAATTACATATATCTGTATGTTTGGTCTACATAATATAAAAGTATATGGAATAGTAGATACTAATAAAACTATCAACCAAAATAATATAATTTTTGTAAGAATATAATATAAAAGTTTTGTAAAATAATCCAAACAAAAACACTGCATGTTTTTCCCAAAGTCATCATTGCAAAGTAATAAAATTTTGTGGATTATAGTACAATATATGACTTATTACAGCCTAGCTACCAAATATTTGCAAAGAAAAATGAATGAATTCTACATAGATCAAAACGATTTAGGACATCTTCACAACAAAAATGTTTTAAAAAACCAAAACAACTAAAAAAGAAGCATTCCTAAATTTAAGAGAGCCAAAGTATTGGGTTCAAAGTTAGGAGTGCCCAAAACTTTGGTCACTAAAACTGTAGCCTTTACTTCCAATACTGGAGAAATCCTCCTGCCTCAGCCTTTGAATGAAGAGTTCACAGATGTAACACCCATTGACTTACTTCCAGTCTTTAGAATTGTTACTCATTATTTATCTTTGTTTCTCTTCTCAATATAAACTACACTATTTCATACCACAATACTTCCCTACTATTATTTTAAATATGTCTTTCTTAACGGTTAGATAATTAATGCTCAGATTCCTCATCTACAACCATCTTTTGGAATAATGATGGTTTCTGAGATTTCTCCTTCACTCACTTGCAAGCAATGACTCAAGAGAATTATACAACGTGGTAAAAAGTTAGCAGTCAACCAGAATTTATTTCTGTTTGCCCTGGAGATCTTACCAATGCAATTGTAAAAGCCATGTAAAAAGTCTTCTTACTCAAGGCTGTGGTTCTATGTTAGTGAGAAAAGGTAAGGCAGAAAAATATGCATTATCAGGAACAGATTTTATGTAGACGTGTCTCTTCTATTATCAAGTTGTTGTCTCAGATTTTACTCTAAAGACAAAGAGTTTTAGCAGCAGCACACCTCCATGCCACAAGGTTAGAAGTGAACACAGAGGTCACAGCACCAACTGGCAGTCTGTGAGATGGAAAAGAAAGACGAGAAAGAGAAGAAGGGGAAAGCACTGACTGAATAATCCCATATCACACTTCGCAACCAGTGATGTCTTCTCTTTATATCCAGAAGGAGCAGACACATTTTGCTCATTAAATCACCCACCAGAGCTTGGATGCTACTTCAAAAGCAAGAAAACAAGCCAGGAATCCCAGCACTTGGGAGGCAGAGTCAGGTGGATTTCTGAGTTCGAGGCCAGCCTGGTCTACAGAGTGAGGACAGCCAGAGCTACACAGAGAAACCCTGTCTTGAAAAAACAAACAAACAAAAAAAAAGCAAGAAAACAGTTGTACTGAAAGAACAAGATGGATTCATGAAAGGCAAGAGGGAAGTTTACCTGAGATCCACTCCAAAATGCAGGTGCGAAGATAAGTATTCTGGCAGAGGTAGAGTACATGAAATAGTCAATAACTCATGACTTGAAAACTGGGAAAACAAAACTTTTGGTTTGCATCTGAATATGAACCTACCTGGAAAGATAAATCCCATGCTATCCTTGGGGGAATGTGATAACCAGTTTAGAAGCTTTTGTTCCAATCCTAGTGTGCCTCCTTTGTCACCCAGACTTCCCCACCTAGCTGCAACTGTGACTTGAGGTCATCCTGCATGGCATCCTCAGTGTTTGAGCAGAGGAAATCCCCAGTGATGCTTGTTAAAAACACAGTATCTTCAGCTCTCTTCCAATGATGCTCCAGTCAGAAAAGAATGTCTAATCCCCTGACAAGTTTAATGATCAGGAAATTTAGGCTAACTTCTTCCAAACATCTCTGTCAATTTTTCTGACCTTGACTCTATAACCTATTGTCCTTTCTTCTAACATGTACAAGGAACACCGACCTAGTATTAGTCTCATTAATGTAACTTCTTGCCACCTAAAGCCTCCCCCAATCTAATAATTACTAAGGTTTTTTTTCCTATTTCCTAGACTAGAAGTTTTAATACTGTTATTAATCAAATTTGATTCATAGCTATTCCAGGTAGGAAGTAAAAAAAAAAAATCTACTGTAGAAACAGTCCATCTATGTATTATGGTTTTTAGCTCTACCTAAGGTTAGCCAAAGGTTATTTAAAAACTTATTCTGTTTTATCAAGTGAAACCATGCTTGCTGTTCAGGCATAGAAAATTGTAGAATGATACCAACAATGATTTTAAGGATAGAATGTAGATTATTAGCATACAGATACCTTTAACAGAGATGCCAACCAGTTTGAGAAGTCAGCCTAAAACTCATGGAAGTGTCCAAGTCAAGACTACCACACTTTAACTCCCAAGGACAGGAATTGTTCAGAGTTACTATCCTATGACCCCCATATCATAAATTTTTATGATTAATAAATAATTTCCCACAAGGTTCACTTTAAGTTTTTTATTTGGACAGATTGTCTGTATAAAACTAATAATTAGGACTTTCAAAAGAAGGAGCCACAGCTAGATATGAAGCCTAATTGCTCATCCGATTTCTCCCTGTAACAGTTCTTCAAGCAATATTTGTCTTTGGCTGGAATATTTCTAGCACAACAGGATGTTCATCTGTTACCACATTTATTAGAAAGCTCTTTCTTGTCTGAAGTTGAACAAATCCTCCTCTTTGCAAATTATGCTCATTACTTCAAGCTATATTCATGGAGGTGATCTTAAGAGTCTGCTCCTCATTTCATCTGACCTCTCCTACAAAATATGACTAAAGGACACCAGAAGTCCCACTGAATAATAACTTGGAGCCACTAACTTTTTGTAGAGTCCTTCAACAGTTTGTAGGGGTCTAAAAATATGAACGGCCTCTCATATAGTTTGTCAGATCCTAGGAACAATCTCCATGACTACCCAAACAAAGTAAAATCACACAGTCATTAAAGTTTGTCAGAGAGAGTCACAGGGTCATACCACTCACTCTTTATTTCTTTACCAAGTCCAGGAAAACATCATAAAGTCCTTATCCAGAGGAACAGAATCAAACAGTCAAAAAAAAAAATCCTTGGTTAGAAACTTCTAAATTACTTAGTATCTTTTCAGAAAGAATTTTCAGATGGCCAGTGTTTACTCAACGTGTTTGTAGTACATCTTTTGAAGAATAAATCTTAATTCAGTGTCATTTGTCTATCAAAGGAATAGACCGCTTTCTCTAGATGACCCAACACAAGCATAATGCAAAAGAACTGCAGAAAGATATGGATGAGCATTAGTAGATCAAAGATTTCTGAAAACAATGTGATGTGTCTCTGAACTCAAACATAACGCTCTATGCATTTGTAGATAACTAAAAGCAGACCGGCTACATCCAAATGTGATTTAGAACCAGGCATTTTACCATTTTCACACGTGACAACTTCATTTGTTCTTGTAACTGAAGGAATAAATCCAGTTGGCAGCTAGTGGGGTGCCAAGCAGGTGGACAAGCTAACCATTCCCTCAGATAGGTCCATTCTGGCACAACAGTTCACAAATTCCAGCTGGCTTTGAAGATTTCTCAAGTTCCTAAGAATCTGGGACTCCAGTTCAGAAGGCAGCTCATCCATTATTCATCATCACTTCACACTGCATTTCTAAATTAGTGTCTGACCTGGAAAAAGCAATGGCCTGCCCCTTTAAGTACCAGGAGTGATGATGTGATGTCATAGAGGGTAACACAATGAGGCAGATCAAAGACAGACTCTGAATGAGATTTTGAGAGGTTTTTTTCCCACTCACACATATAAAAAAAATCTAGTTGCCAACGATTCCTAAATGCCCTTATCTTCAGATGTCAAAATATTAATTGTCAAGGAGGAATTGCATTAGAAATTGTGAATTCCCACTTTGTGCTTACCAGTACAAAGTATAACATTCTCTCTACTATTTCTTGTGGACAGGAGTTAGCCTCCTATAATTTCGATTTAAGAAGGAGCTTTTGTTGACAGAAATGAAAAATAAAATTAGACCAAGATAAATCCAATGGTACAAATATTCCATTTCTTTCCCTTGGTCCTCCAAAATATGTTTTCTGGAAATCTAATAGGCCTATAAGCACCTCTGTTAAGTAGTTCTCAATTGGACCTGTTTTTTATGACAGAGTCATGCTCTGCCTATAGCAGCACAAATAATGAGTGAAATGCAAATGCCCTAAGTATTTGCTGTTTCAAGTCAAGGGAATCTATTTAGAAATAAGAGACCTGGACTTCAGAATTAGAGGGGCTATAGGGTATATTCTAGGAGACAGTGAAACCTAAGATTACTGTTGTCAATTTAAATAATAGGATCACAGGGGGCTGTGTTAATTGTCAGGAGGCAAGTCTGAGGGTTTTCTTAATTAAGATGAATAGATTTCTTCTGAAATTTCAGTTGACTGTAAGGGTTTCCATTGTCCTCTTTAAAGCTGATTCCTGTAGTAGCCACGTTCGGCTGCTGTGTGTGGTGAATGTAAATGATCACAAACTGAGAGACCTCTGCAGACAAACCCAGGTAGTCTTATTACCAATGCTAATAACACTCTTGCTTGTCAGGAGCTGGGCTGCATGTGTCCTGGATTTTGACATCTCTGCATTTCTGCATGCTGTATACAGATGTGCTGAGGATCTTGAACTTGCAGGGAGAATGAAAACATCCTAATAGCAGGCTTGAAAGCGGTGTCCACTGTGCAGTAATGGAAGTGTGCGCTTTGAAGAGCAAGGAAAATAATCACTGCGCCCTCTCTGCCACGCAAGGGTCTAGGAAAGCAGATTAATCACAAGGATTCAGATGGACAATCAGATAGAGTCTAAATATGTTTTTTTTTTTAATTTAAACATAATGATAAAAATAAAGCAAGCCCAAGCAGTACAAGATTGCCATATTCTTCAAATAGATCAGTGAATGCAGGCAGTATGGGTTGGTTTCCTTTATGAGGCAAATTAAGCTGCAAATAGTAGAATGGGCTTTTGGCATGATGTGCTTGGTACCATCAGTTTCTCCAGATTATCTCTCTGCTGACTGTGACCACCATTAAGGAGAATGTATATAGCAGAACACTGGGTAAAATGGGTACTGTTGTAGAAATGTGAAGTAGAATCTTTGCCTTCAAAGGGCTGGATACTTCAAGACTTCACATCCTGACTATGTAATTGTGGGGAAAGTGGCTTCTGAGTTCTGAAACATATTAAACTGGACAGTAGAAAATTAGAGAAATCTTCCCCTTAGTGTCCCACTTTACAGACCATGGAGAGAAACTCTGTGGGTAGTATGGTCGAAGTCAGGGAAGGGACATGTACTTTGGTCCAGGACTTGGATTTTCTTACTAAAAGTCAAATTCAGGTCAGAGCTCTGCTGCTCATTCCTTGAGGGTCATTCGTGTAGTTTTGAGGATGAGATAAATATATATCGTAAAACATTCGGGGGGAACCTGTTCATGATGTTGGTCCCATAACAGGAGATTGTTACATTGGTCAGAACACTAGAAATGGTGACATGTAGAACTCCATGATACAAATGGCAGCTAATTGTCAAGATCAGATCTGATACAAGAAATAATTATTTTTCAGTCAGAGACATGTATTTTTATAGTTTGTTAGTCTCAAATCAAAATACCCTATCTCTAACCGCAAGGAATGTAGCAACAAGAGCTGACCAACGCTAGGCAAGAACTAACCCAGAATTCCTTTAAACCATGATGGGAATTTATAACAAAGAGAACAGAAAGTGTGCAACCTGAAGACAGGTTGTTTCTCCAAGGAGAAGATGGGAAAATACTAGACTGAACAACACAACTCTAGACTCAAGACAACAGTCACTCCTCACCTGGAAGGGTGGATGAAGGGGCAGAAGGAACTCAAGAATTTGGCACCAGGGCTCCAGAAGTGTGGTCTCCAAGTCAGTCATTTCCACAAGTCCACAAAGCAAGACCGTTTCCATAATAACATTATGGTGCTGTATTTGCCTTTCAGACGTACACTCCAGCAATGCACCCTGGAATTTTCCAGAGCATAGATGGTATGCATCTGACAGCACAATGGTTTACAGGAGACAAAGAGTCTCCAGCTGGGCCCATTAAACCTGACCTTAAAACATCTGAGGAATTTAAGAAAGCCTAATGTTCTTTAAAAAAAAACACCTTTTGATTTGGGAACATATGGTTCCTTTTGATCAAGTGGGGGGAGGGAGAAATAAAAGAGTAAATGACTTACATTGTTATCTTGAATAAATAAGCTTGCAAATTTTTTCCTAATAATTATTGTTTTGTTTTGTTTGTTCTTTTGAGACTAGACCTCACTATATAGCCACGCTGACCTGGAACATGAAGTCCTGCGTTGTTCTCCGGATTGCTGGAGTTATAGACTTGCAAGTTATTTTTAATATGGTAAATATACAAACATAATATTCAAATCAGCAAGGTTCTGTGAATCTAAAGACATTATGCCTAGTGAAATAAACCAAAGAGAGGCAAATATTGTATTATGACATTTATATGTAGCATATTTTTAAATGAATTTATAGAGGTAGAGGGGTTCTTAGAAACTTGGGAGGAGGATTAGAAAGATGCCTGTTAAAGAACACAATATTTCTGTTGGGCAGAAAATACCTTCAGACCTTTCGTGTATCCCATGCTGACTATCAACAATACTAGTGGTACACATGAAAAATTATCAAGAATTCATTAAACATAGATATGTTTCTGTTTGAGGCCTCCTACGAATTTTTATTTGTCTTGCTACTGATTCTAATACATGTACTATTGCATCGTGATCTGGAGGCTTGAACAGAAGGCAGATTGTTTCTATTCTTTTCTGATACTAAATTCTCTATTCTTTGCTTATATGTTTCTTCTAGGTCCTTTGCATTTCTAAGAACAAAATTTCATTACCTAACCAATTCTGCTTTAGAAAAAAAGCTTAGACCTTCCGGTTTTCACCTGTGGGTCGAGACCTCTGCCTGGGCCGCCAGGAGTCTGTAGCCAACGAGCACTGGAGAAGGGTGGCCTCCCAGGAGCTTGGAAAGGCTGTGAGTGGGGTTAAGGGGAGCAACACCTCTCACCCAGACCTGCCCGGATCTGCCGGGATCCGGGGCCTGAGAACCCGGGGACAGAAAAACTTTGAACCTTCCGGTTTTCACCTGTGGGTCGAGTCCTCTGCCTGGGCCGCCAGGAGTCCGTAGCCAACGAGCACTGGAGAGGGGTGGCCAACCAGGAGCTTGGAAAGGCAGTGAGTGGGGTTAAGTGGAACAACACCTCTCACGCAGACCCACCCAGATTGCCTGGATCCAGGGCCTGAGAACCTGGGGACAGAAAAACCCCGAAACTTCCGGTTTTCACCTGTGGGTGGAGACCTCTGCCTGGGCCACCAGGGGCCTGTGCCTGGAGACCTCAGCCTGGGCTACAAGGCTCTATGAGAGATCTGGGAATCCCAGGAGTGCTGACACAACCACCACTTCTGTTCAAACTCACTGGATCAAGAGGCACCCTTACAGAGCCTTCAGGGCATAGGAACCAAGGGACAGCTGGGGACAAGATCCTTCTGATTCCATTCTGCATCCCAGAGCTGACCCTGTCCCACACTCTCCAAACCCAAACACCTCTCAGAGAGAGCTGGTCTTCAAAGAGTACTGACACAGAGGCCTGCAGGAGGGGCAAGCCACAACCAGACAGAGTAAGATCAGCTAACATCAGAGTCAACAAGATGGCAAAGGGCAAGGGAAAGAACATAAAGAACAGAAACCAAGAGTACTCTGCACCATCAGAACCCAGCTCTCCCACCACAGCAAGCCCTGGATACCCCAACACACTAGAAAAGCAAGACTCAGATCTTAAATCATTTCTCATGATGATGATAGAAGACGTGAAGGAAGAAATGAATAAAACCCTTAAAGAAATACAAGAGAACAGAGATAAACAACTAGAAGCCTTTCA
>CM052713.1:37184113-37208355 GCA_028551405.1 Uromys caudimaculatus
AAATAATTTTAAATCTGAGTCTTGCTTTTCTGGTGTGTTGGGGTATCCAGGGCTTGCTGTGGTGGGAGAGCTGGGTTCTGATGATGCCAAGTAGCCTTGGTTTCTGTTCTTTCTGTTCTTACCCTTGCCTTTTGCCATCTTGTTAACTCTGATGTTAGCCAGTCTTACTCTGTCTGGCTGTTGCTTGCCCCTCCTGCAGGCCTCTGTGTCAATACTCCTTGAAGACCAGCTCTCTATGAGAGGTACTTGAGCCTGGAGAGCCTTGGCACAGGGTCAGCTCTGGGGTGCAGACAGTAACCAGAAGGATCCTCTTCCCCGCTGTCCCTTGGCTCCTATGTCCTGATGGCTCTGCAAGGGTCCCTGTTGATCCAGTGAGCTTGAACAGAATCGGTGGCCTTGCCTGTGCTCAAAGGTGTGTCAGCACTCCTGGGATACCAGCTCTCCCCTGGAGCCCTGCAGCCCAGGCTAAGGTCCCCAGGCACAGATGGAAACCGGAAAGTTCCTGTTCCTGACTTTACCTCAGTCCCTGTTACCCAAGGGTTCCAGGCGGGTCCTGTTGAGCAGTGGTGCTTGCCCTAACCCCACTCATGGCTTTTCCATGCTCCTGGGAGGGTAACCTTCTTATGGTACTCCTTGGCTATAGGCCCCTGGTGGCCAGAGGTCTCCACCCACAGATGGAAACCGGAAGGTTCAGAGGTTTCCTGTCCCTGAGTTTTCCTCAGGCCCTGTATTCCGCCAGTTCTGGGCAGGTCCTGGTGAGCAGTGGTGCTGGAATTAACCCCACTCACGACTTTTCCATGCTTTAGGGAAGGTAGCTTTCTCCTGGCACTTCTTGGCTATGGACTCCTTCTGGCCGAGGCAGAGGTCTCCACCCACAGATGACCATAATAGAATTCTTATCAAAATAGCCTCTGATGGGATTTGTGTACAAAAGCCTGTTTTAACTTATAAAATGTTTAAGGATGGAGAATAAGTAATGTGAAAAGAAATAATTTATACTTTCTTAATCTAAAAATAATCTCAACTTCAATTTACTCATAGAAAAATTATGTCCCTGCTTGTCTACTTTTCCCTTATCCTGACAACTGGCTTCTAAAACAGAATTTGTTGTTTTAAAAGGAAATTCTACTTTTGAGGAAATATCAGCAGATTGCAAGACATTATTTTTAGGTTTTTCAACTTGGTGATAAATTCCCCTCTTTGCTCCTCAGTGATGAGATTTCAAGTATTGCTAATAATATCTGAATATCCTCCCTTCTGTTAACTCTAAGGGACTTGTTTAAGAAGGCCGCGATGTTGTTATAGCAATTCAACAGATGTGCTCTGGCATGTATAGCAACAAATAGCCTTTCCGATCCCTTTATCTTGTGTAGAAGATGACATGGTTTTTCCATGCCTGCAGTGGCATTAAGATGTCAATGAGTAGCAAATGCTATTTTAACTTTCTGGTATCTGTTTTCTGTGTTGAATTCCTTGAATGTTGCACATTAAGGTTGCACCTGAACATCTAATCTTATAAGCTTGCTGCAGACTGAGAAGTAATACCACAACCTATGTATAGCTTCATCATAGTCTGCCTAAATAAAAATAGAAAATGCAAAAGTGATGATTTCCATGTAACAGGCATTTGCCACATGTACCAGTCGTGGAGTGATGAACTCCCACAGTTGCAAGAGATCCTGAGGCCCACATGTCTCTGCCCTTTTCAGTTTATCAAAGAATTATGCGTGAGGTTCAAACATATGATCAAATGAAAATAAATTTCCCAAGGCATTATTAATAAAGAGAAATCAAAGAATAACTGTGATGTCCCTCCCTGGATGTATTTTCCTCATATCAATTACCGTAGTTATATCAAACTACTTGTCCAACTCACTCATAAAATGATATATTTGCTTGCTCTTTTTGTATTATTATTATTTTTTTAAAACAGTGGCTGTTCCCTAAGTAGAAAGCATGGCCCTAAGTGCTGTTCAAATAAAGGGGAAGTCACCTCCACTTTTATGTTTCAGGAACTCAGAATCTGACACAGATAAATTTATGCAGGGACCAATTAAAGGGTAATAAGGCAAGCTGTGGCAGAAGTAGTTTTGTTTTATAAGAACCCAGAAGGAAGACACAATGGTTATTTCTAGAAAGAACTATTGACGACACCTCAGGGGGGTTGAGTTTTTGTTGGGTCTCCAGGTTAAATAAGAGTACAAAGGATTTAAAGAACCAAGAAACCTCTAGTTAGAGGGATATGCATGTATAAAGTCCCAGATGTGAAATTTCAGAATATATTCAGGTAGCATGGAGCTCATGCTGTGGAGTGGAGAAGAGAGAGCATCAAAGCTGGAGAGAACCTTGAAAGGAGCCAGACTGTAAAAAGAAGTGTAAACTTCAAAGGCTTCTCTAGAAGCAAAAGATAGATCAGTGGTTTTTAAAGTTATCAGTTGGCAGCAAGAAGGATGGGTTTGAGATAGGAGAGGGGCAGAGGCTGAACAAGGAGGTCAGCGCAAGGGTGCAAATGGCAGACTATGAGAGTGTGAGCTAGAAGAGTCTCGCACAGAAGGGAACACGGGACTGGACAGATGTGTTGGCAAGGAGACAGGAAAGAGACGATGAAGATGCTGAGGGTGGAGGAATGTTTATAACTATTTGTATTCCTTTTCTTTGCTGCCATCTTTGTCTTCCTTCCTTTCCTTCCTCTTTCCTTCCTTCCCTCCTCCCTTCCTTCCTTCCTTCTGTCCCTTTTTCCTTCCCTGCCTCTTTTCCTCTTTTCCACCCCCGTTTCTCTGCCACTAAACACATTTTCAGACGTTTGCTGTCATTTTGGGAAATTATTTTAAATTAACTATTAAAACCTAAGCAAAGGCACAATCCTAAGAATTTTTTCAAGACCTTTATGATATGGCTCCTTTGCCTTCTTGACCCCCTTTGCCTGCATTTAATCCTTCCTCCCTACTAGGCTCCTGGCAGTCATGTTGACCTACTTCCTGACGTTAAAAAAAAGTAAGGCCCTCTCTGGCTTTAGACTTAGTTGGCCCAGATGCCAACAAAGATGTAAGACACTTCTTAATTATGGTGTGGGGGGGTGTTGTCATCTCTCCTTATGAACAGCTTAACTCTATAACAACCAAGAATATTTTCTCTTTATTCACAGTTAAACTTCCACAAATACAGGAGTGTCCAATAGATGCTCAATAAACATCTGCAGACTAAACCATGCCTCCGTGCCCTACAGAGGCAGTGAACCCCTGACAGTACTTTAAGCAGAAACACAATGTGGTAAAGCCCCATAGGCCATCTTTTCTAAGTATAATAATGTCTATGTCGTTATTGTAGGAAAAAATCCAAAGTAAGGAAACAAATTAGCTTCCCACACTTCCGACTTAACTGCAGACAATACATCTATTCCAGTGAAGTTCAAGATCTCATCCTCTGCCTCTTAGAAAATGACCAATATTATCTATACTAAACGATTTTATTTTTATTGTTGACCTTAATCCATTAGCCTCCACCAAGTAATTTAAACTGTATCTTAGGATTTTATATAAATTAATCTCTGTTTCCATCACAAGGAGTTTTTAGGATTTCATTTCTCTTCCTTTCTTCTTTACCCTATACCTATTCTGCGGAAATGTAGCATGTGCTAGCCCTTCTTTCTTCTCTCACTAGTCTCCTTCTAGACTAATTATCTCATCTCAAAACTGCTCTTCTATCATCAGAATAGAGAAAGAAGGAAAGCATTACTCTACCACCTGTGTGACGTACACAACCTTATTTATATACTTCATGGTCTTTATTAGAGTTGTATTGCTGTTATAAATACCATGACCAAGGCAACTAATAGATGAAATGGTTGATTTCATCTTGTATTCCTCAGGTAATATTCTGTCACTGAGGAAAGTCAGGGCAGGGACTTAAGGCAAAAACCTGGAGAGCAACACTGGAGTAGAGACAATGGAAGAACACTGCTTACAGGCTTGTTTCTCCTGGCTTGCTTAACTTGCTTTCTAACAAACTCCAAGACTCTGTGCTCAGGGATGACTACACCTACATTGGGCTGGACCCTTCCTGCACCTATCGCTAATTAATAAAATGCCATTCAGATTTGATTGCAGACAGTCTGGATAGAGATATTTTCTTAATGAAGATCACCTTTTCTCAGATATATCTAGCTTTGTGTCGTTGACAATAATCAATTAGAATATTCATGCTACACATACTTTTCAGTTAAAATTGAAACTCTACATATTATTAAAGAATTAAAGATGTTATTACTCAACTAAGTAAGACTCAAGCCAGGCCCTGGACATGAGTATTTTGCTACATGTCAGTATTTTGCACAGAGTATATGATCTTTCAAGGCAGTTTTAAGTTATTCCTTTCTTCTCTTGAGAATTTTCATGCTAAGAAAATTCCACAGGCTTGACTACTGTATGTTGACTCAAGATACTGACTCTAACTCTGATTCTAAGAATCAAAAAGTTTTGTAAATTAATGTATCCTGATAAAGGAGCTAGGTTAATTTAACCCTAAAATTTCATTGAGCACTAATATTCTAAAAGCATAAGGAGTGATATCTGCTTATAATATAGTAACTTTAAAGCATCTTCAAACTCATACTCACCGCAATCCGGCAAGTGTGTAGGAGTAAATGTGCCGAGTCACCAGAGAATTTCTGAGGGGAAAGTACAGCTATAATTTTATGGATGGAAAAGCTAAAGAGCCAAATTGTAACAATCTTTCCATCCCATTCCAAGTCTACTCATGGCAAGTGCTCAGATTTTAAATGACAACATTTAGACAAATGGAGAAGCCAGGGTTTAATTTAATATCAGATTAAATATCAACAGTATGCATTGTATAAACTTGGATGCTCACAGCCTACCATGTCATCAGAGAAGCATGCTATTATTACCAAATTAAGAGGCATAAGCATGCCTGTTAGCTTCAAAGCTCTGGGGATCAAAACAACAGCACCACAGTCCTTGGTAAGCCCTGGTTAATTTGGACCTCCAATGTGCTTTCCATATATGGCCAAGGCATGTCCTGTGATTCATAATAAGGGGCCTCTGCAGAGAATGCAGGCTCTTGGGGGCATACAGGTCACAACGGCTGTGCTTCACACGGGAAAGACAGCAAATGGTCCATTCTTCTCATTTGTCAAATGTGCTTCTCGTGAGGTAAGGGAGCAAAGTTCTGCCTGTATTAATCTCCATCCTATTACCACAGCTTATAGAACCAGGAATGTCTGAGTTTAAAGAACAGTTGAACTCACCAATGGAAGCTTCCAGATTCATGTGTCCATCAAAGAGTGAGGAAAGCTAGAAAATGGCCCCAACTGTCATTCTTTCCATGGAATTCCAAAGTTGGCACTGCAGAGTGGCTAAGAGCTCTGAATTACACTGTGACTGTTCGTTGGAGCCTGCTTCTGTGTTGTTAATGGGAAACATGAGTTTAGGTAAATTGATTTCCATCTTGGTGGTGAAAATTAGGTAGGGTACTTGAGTAGTGGATATTGCTACTAAGCCTTATAAAAGGTGTGCCTTTATTGTCCACAGATCATTATCATTATTATTACTATTACTATTATTATTATTATTGTCAATTATAATATGGCTTCTCATTAGTGATAATAGTAAGAATGGACTACTTTTAGTTAGTACTTTTGCTCTTTTGGAGAATCACCTTTATCTAGAAGGAACCTCCTAGGCACATCCAGTGTAACTACAGACACAGAACTGTCTTGGTCAGTTATCTCACTGCTATGATCAAATACCTGACAAAAGCAACCGAGGAGAAGCAGAAATTATTCTGACTTACATGTTGGGAGTAGAGTACATTACAGCATGGAATGCATGTTAACAGAAACATGAGGAAACTAATCACACTGCAGTCATAGTCGGAAAGTTCACCTCCTCCTCTCTATTCACTCCAGTAATCCATCTTAGAATATCCAGGGAGTGTCTTCCCTGCTCAGTTAAATACTTCTGGAAATATCTCCAACTCACGGTAACTTTAAATCCCACAAACTTAAGGATCATGGTTAGGCATCATAAGGACCCAGTATTTCAATCATTAACCAGCAACATGCTAGTTGGCTCCTTATAAGCAGCTACAGACTGACCAGCATAAGAGATTGTTATCTGCTTTAATAGCCTTTAGAAACCAATTAATTTTAATTTCAGTAAAATTAAATTTTAACTTCAAATGAAGTTGAAATTAAAAGGACATGGGTTGATAAAATGCAGGGGAGTGGATTTTCTTAGACTCTCACATCTACAACTGGTGCTAATAAGGTTGTGCAAACATGCTTTCTCTTCCCTCCCCTAACACTTGTGCTCAGGTCTAGATGGTCCTCCTCCCATGAGCACATACAACTTCCCCAGACTGAATCCCTTCAATTTTTGCAACAAAAATTCAGAGGCTTGAAAACGAGTTTTTTACTTTGTGTGGTAATTCATAATAGACATGTGAGCCATTGAAGAATCATTTACATGAAAAAGGTGTGGGTAGTTCAGCAGAGAAATTATCATTAGATTTTGAGGTAGTTAAGAATGTAGAGGGATACTTCACTCTTGCCCGTCCTCCATTTTCAATCTCCCAGTCTCATCCCCCCCCCCCCCCCACTCTGTAGCAGACCACCCCAGGGCCAGTCCTTCCTTCCTCTGTTTCCATTCCCAGGGGACTCTGCAAATCCTCTGGTCAGATAATGCCTCCCTCATCCTTTTGTGTGAGACAACGCAAGTCTCACCAGATACAAGAAAACTGAAATAACACCCTGCCTCCTAGTAGACCACTGTGGAATAAAGATGAATATCAACAGCAACAGAAACCTCAGAAACTTATGGAAGCGGAAAACTCACTACTGAGTGAAAACATGGCTCCAGGCAGAAATTAAAGAGAAATTTAAACTTTCTAGAACTAAAGGAAAATAAATACAGAACATACCCAAAACTATGTGACACATTGAAGGTGGTTTGTTTTAAGGCAAATTCAAAGAGGCAAATTCAAAGCTTAGGTGTCTAAGGTTAAAATAAACACAGAGAACTCATGTACCTTAAAAACATACGTGAAAGCTCTAGAACAAATGAAAAAAAAAATAACACACAAAGGGAGTAAACCACAAGAAATAACAAACTCTGAAATCAATAAAATGCAATAAAAGCAAACAACAGCAAAACAAAACAAAGAATCAACAAAACGAAGAGTTGGTTCTTTGAGAAAATCAATCAGCTTGATACAGTCTTACCTAAATAGACTAATACATGGGGAGACAAGATCCAAATCAACAAAATTAGAGATGAAAGGGGTGGGAAAGCAATGGACAGTAAGAAAATCCAGAGATTTATTTAAAAAATTGTACCCCATCAAATTGAAAACCTAAAAGAAATGGATAAATTCATATTATTTGAACTTACCAAAATTAAATCAAGATCAGATAAGCAATTAAACAGACCTATACTATAACCCCTAGTGAAATAGAAGCGGTAATTGAATCTCCCAACCAAAAAAAAAAAAAAAAAAAAAAAGCCCAGAGTCAAATAAATTTATCTCAGAATTTTACCAGAATTTTAAGGAAGAATTAATACCAATACTCTTTAAATTATTCTCCGAAATATAAATAGAAGGCACCTTGCCCAATTCTTTTTATGAGGTCATAGTTACCCTGATACCTAAAAGATACAAATAACAAAAAGAAAAAGAAAGAAAGAAAGAAAGAAAGAAAGAAAGAAAGAAAGAAAGAAAGAAAGAAAGAAAGAAAGAAAGAAAGGAGGGAGGGAGGGAGGGAGGAAGGGAGGAAGGAAGGCAAGAAGGAATGAAAGAAAGAAAGAAAGAAAGAAAGAAAGAAAGAAAGAAAGAAAGAAAGAAAGAAAGAAAGAAAATTGCATACCAGTTTTCCTTGTGAACATGGTTGCAAAAATTCTCAATAAAATACTTGCAAAGACAATCCAAGAACACATCGAAAATATCATCTACCATGATCAGGCAAGCTTTTTCCCAGAGATGTATGGAGGGTTCAACATAAATAAACCAATAAATATAGCCCATCACATAAACAGACTGAAAGACAAAGGCCACGTTATCATCTCATTAGATGAAGAAAAGGCCTTTGGAAAAAACCAAGGTTTCTTCATGATAAAAGTTTTGGAAAGAACAGGGATACAAGGGACAAACCCCAACATAATAAAGGCAGTTTACAGCTAACCCATAGCCCACATCAAAGAAACTCAAAGTATGTCCACTAAAATCAAAAACAAGACAAAGTTGTTCATTCTTTCATTATCTATTCAATATAGTAGTTGAAGTCTTAGCTAGAGGAATCAGATAGCTGAAGGTAATCAGGTGGATATAAATAGGAAAGTAAGACAAGAAAAGGATCTTTATTTGCAGATAATAAGATTGCATAGTTAAATGACCCTACTCTACTAAGAAACTCCTAAAGCTGATAAATACTTTGACCAAAGTAGCAGGATACAAAATTAACACACACACACACACACACACACACACACACACACACACACACACACACACACACTCAATATAAAAATGACAAATGGATTGAGAAAGAAATCAGAGAAAAAGTACCTTTCACAATAACTGAAAAAAATCATGGGGGTAACTCCAACCAAGCAAGTAAAAGACTCGTAAGAACAAATAAGCACACAAACCAAAAAACAAAATGTTATGACTGAAGAAATAAATGGAAGATAGTATCAGAAGATGGAAGACCTATGCTCATGGATAGGTTGGATTGATATAATAAAAAAAAAAAAAAGGTCATCGTACAAAAAAAATCAATCTACAGTTTCAATGCAATAGCCATCAAAATTTCAACACAATTCTTCACAAAACTTGAAAAAAATAAATTTTCAGCTTTATATATAACTAAAACAATCCCGAATTAAAAAAAAAATCCTGCTGGAGGTATCACCTTCCCTGATCTCAAAATATACTACAGAGATAAAGTAATAATAATAAAAAATGTATAGTATTGACATAAAAACAGACCATACACATTGACCAATGTAATCTAATTAAAGATCTAGACATAATTCCACACAGCTACGGACACCTAATTTTTTGAAAAGAAGCTGTAAGTCCATACTGGGGGAAAAATAAGACTGAATTTTTATCAAACGGTGAACTCAAACTGTACAGCTGCATGTAGAAGACTGCAAATGAATCTATAATCATCACTCTGCACAAAAAAAAATATTTCCAAATGGATCAAGGATCTCAATATAAGGTCAGATCACAGAACCTGATAGAAGAGAACGTGAGGAATGGTTTTGAACTCATCAGCACAGGAAGTCACTTTCTAAACCCTGAGAACACAGTTCTAGGAACAAAATTTAATAAATGGTACCACGTGGAGCTGAAAACCTTCTGCATAGCGAAGGATACCGGTTTTCAGACAAAGTGAAAAAATTTTTACCAAATACATGTGTGAGAAGGGGATAATATCTAAAATACATAAAGAACTCAGAAACTGGAAAACACAAAAACCCAATTTTAAAAAAATGAGTTACAGATCTAAACAAAAAGCTCTCAATGAAAGGAAACACAAATGGATGAGAAACACTTAAAGACATGTTCCACGGCCTCAGTCTTCAGAGAAATGCAAATCACAACTACTTTGAGATATCATCTCAGACTGGTTAGAATGGCTGAGATCATGACAGCTCGTATTGGCAAGGACATGGGTACGGGAAACATCCCTTGCTGGTGAGAGGGCAAATGTGTACTGCCATCATGGAAATTAGTGTGGTGGTTCTTCTGGAAGATGGGAAACGCCATACTTCAAGTGCTACACTTCACAATGGCACTCTCGGGCATAAAAGCAGGGGATGCTTTATCTTACCACAGAGATGTTTGTCCAAACTTGATTATTGCTACTTTATTTTTAATAGCCAGACATTTTAAAAGAACAAGATTCCCATAAATGGACAAATGGATAAAGAAAATATGGTATATTTACACAGTGGAATATTTACTCAGCTATTAATAAAAGTCATGACATTCTCGGGTAAATGGATGGAGCTAGAAAAAATTATCCTGAGTAAGGTAACCCAGACTGAGAAAAACAAATATGATATATGTTTGCTCTTATGAGATGTTGACTGTTAGGTTAATAAGCAGACTAGAATCCATATAAATACAGAGTTGGGTGTAGAATAAGAGACCATGGGGGGAGGGAAAGGTCTGCCTCGGAGGAAAATAGAGCACATAACTAGAGATGGAAGATTTTTTTGGTTTTGATTTTCTTTTTGTTTGTTCTAGAGTTTTTGTTGTTGTTACTATTACTGTTGTTTGGGGGTAATTTTGTTTTGTATTTTAGGGTTTTTTGAGGGGGTTTGTTTTTTGTTTGTTTTTGTTTTTTGCTTTGGTTTATTTTGTTTTTGTTGTTTTTTAATCGCCTAATGCTTCATCTGTATCCTACGTCTTTACAGGCCTCTTGCTTAGGTGTCATGGGTTCCAATCTTGTGTCTTCATGGAACACATGCGAGTGCAAATACGTGTGTCTCTGCATCTCTGTGATTCTTGTGCTTTTTCTTTTGCTCTTTTATCTGTTTGTTTTGTCATATTCAGGTTTGTTTTTATTTTATTTTTTTTAGATGTGTCTTTGTTTTCTAATGAAAGAGAGAGATAAAGGATGTTAATTTGGGTGAACAAGGAAGAGAAGATCTGGAAAGAGCTGACAGAGGGGAAAGCATAATCAGAATATGCTGTGTGAATAAATTTAAGTAAAAAGGGATAAAGAAGAGATATCATTCTTTAAAACGAAACATGCAAAAAGAAAATAGAAGAGTAATGTAGATGCTTGTAGTTCATCTCAACTCTCAGTAATGTCATTTTATAATCTACATCTGTCTATTGATGAGCATTAGGCAAAGGTTACTTTGGGGACGCATTTGAAAACTAAAAATGAAATTGCCATCTTAGGCACTTAAGGCTAATTTGTTATTATATGAATTAGTGCCCCAACTGAAACTAGGGCTCCAGGTATGTATCACAATTCTCCAGAACATTTTTTACAGTAAGTAGACAAATATATGTGCTGACTTTATTAGTCCCACAATTGCTCAACTTAAGCCATTCTACTAGATAGAGAAGGGACAGTGAATGGCCATATGTGGCATTTGGATGATGTAGACTTAAGTATCTGCTTGTAACCCAAATCAACTTTGCCTTAATCTCAAATTTAGTTCTATATTGCTCAATATCCATAGCTATCTTACTTTTCTCTTGCCATAAAAAAAAAAAAAAAAAAAAAAAAAAAAAAACCGGTGACAAAGATAACTTACAAAAGAAAACCTTTATTGGAGCTCTCTGTTCCAGAGGGTCAGAGTCAATTATCATCATTGCTGGGAACATGATGGCAGGCAGGTAGGCATGGCACTGGTTCAGAACTCACATCCTTATTTGCAAGCAGGAGAAAGTGGGGGAGAGGGAAGGAAGGATGGAATGACAAGAGCTTTTTGCAAAGCCCAAGGCCAGTGGCATACCTCCTCTAGCAAAGCCACACCTCCTAATCCTCCCGAAACAGTTTCACTAACTGAAGACAAAACATTTAACTATATGAGCTTATGGAGTCTTCTCATTCAAACCACAACAGTGCCCTGTACCTTACTCAACTGTACTATCGTCACACCTGTCCTCCTCATTACATGAGATGTCTCTACCCCAGAACCATCTTCTAGAACTTTCCATATGCCCAGTGCTTACACAGATCCTAGACAATGTAGAGAATGCCTCTTAGCACTAGAGCTGCAAAATCCCAATGCTAAGGGCATATCAACCTGCAGCTGATGAGCAGGTACCATAGACTGAGTTCTCTGTGATAAAAGAATCACTTCCAAGTAAATGATATCAGTTACTCTAATGCAGAACTAGGCCATAAGGGGAATTGGTTACATAATATCAATCATCATGTTTGATGACAAAATTTGGCTCACATTGCTAAAAAATATTTTTGTAATCTTTAAAATAATATTTAAATTATATAATAATATGAAACTTCATCAATCACATGAATGAATGCCTTTTTCTGAGCAAACAGACTGCTATGAAATATAACACCATGATCAATAGAGCAATACTTAAGATTAGATGGAATTTTTTTATTTTACTATTAATGAAATAAGTATCTGCTATATTTAAAGATGCTAGTCTTTTAAAAACTTGCTTTTTAAATCTATAAATGTTAGAAAATCAAATACTTTTCACTTGGACTATAAATATTCCCAGGAATATGTGTTTCTTTTATGTAAAAAATTTTAATTAGGAAAGTTGGTCTTTCTACTATAGCATCTATTTGTAAGAAAGCAGCAAGTTCATACAACTTCCCTGTTTGGAATATTCCAGTACTGCTGTGCCAAACAACCTCACACCCTGTAGCCCCCGAGATTTGTAGTCTCTCCCCTGGCTCATTCTACTTACAACTCTCTCATTAAAAGGCAATCTAAGAATGTGTTTATTTAAAAGATCATTTCCTTAAAAGGTAATAAACCCTCTTTGAATTTGCAAAAAGAAAAAGTCTTTTTAGAAACTGACAAGTTAATAGGCCCTAAAGTGCACAGATTCGTGGAGCGCATAAAGACGTATCAAGTTTCCAATGAAGCAGTATGTATCTTCCTTCCACAGTGTGCACAACATCACTTGTGATTATTGGCTGCTTTTTAAATGGAGCATTCCTTTCACCCAGTTGACTTGAAAGCACACGTTTTCTTGATTTTTTTTTTTTTTTTTACTTTTTTAGATTCATTTTGATGTTAAAATGAAATACAATTTCTTTTGAACACACTTCAAAGAACACCAGTGTTGTAGAGAAAATTACTGCCTCCAATTACATGTGGAAATATCTGCCCCTTATCACTTGAATCAGTGACTCAGCTTTGCCTTGTTCAGGCAAAGACAGCAATTGATGTGCTGTGCAGTAATGCCAAGGAAAAGTTTGTAGACAGCATAACTTGGAAATCAGTTCCTATTCCTGTTTCTGTGAGGATTGTTTTCCTTCATCTCTGACTTGAGTCATGAATTTCCCCAGGATTGAACTTAGGTTAAGAGGTTTGGTAGAAATTGAATTTGAGACCAGCCTGGGCTACATGAGAACCTGTCTCAAAAAGAGGAGCTGTCCATATTCATCATGCATATATTGATGGAACAGGGTAAAAGGTGTCTTGGTTTCCTGCCTCTAAGTGGCTGCCAGCATAGAACCTGATCCTCAGGCACTTGTTGCCTGAATGGCCCACACCAACCACATAGTAGATGTTCAGTAAATGTCAAAGAAGGCTCCTGGTCAATGAGGTAATATGGGGTAACTGCCTTGTACTGCCACTTGCGTGAAGATGAGGAACATGGGGAAACACTAGACCCTCTGCGGCAGCCCATAGCTCTTTCTCTTCCACCAGGAGACAGTTCCTGCGTGTTTAAGGACAACTATGTAGAAGTGTACCTGCAACCCATCTCAGGCTTCAGCCTCCTTCCAGGTGGCATTGGTGCCATCTTCTTTGAGCTTGCAATGGTAGAATTTATTTCTTTAGGGACCAGCTCTATTAGCACTGTGATGACTACACATGGCACATGGACCCTGGCTTATCCTAAGCTTCTGAGCCATCTTGCTAGCCTATTTGATAATTTGAGATGCCAATCAAGTAGGATTCTAAAATCAAGACTTTCCTGTAAAGTTAGTGAGTCTTATTAAAGAACACAACCACAAATTAATAAATATATAAGAGTTTGTATGGAAATATTCTGGGGGAATGGTTGACAATAGCCCAGAGTGGTCAATGAGATGAGACTCCTTTCTCAGAGACAGCATTGCTCCTTGAATAATGATTAGCATTTATTATTAGTGTTTGTCTGCCAGTGAACTGCTGTTAACTAAATATGCTATTTTAGGGGGAATAGATGATTATTATCGAAATATGAATTCTCTAATTTTCTATAGGAGGAAAAATCCTTATGTGGCTGTTACAGTAAATTATATAAAGACTAGCTGCAAGCACTTCCATCGACGTTTGAGGTAATAGATCACACACATGTGCATGCCTATGGTTGGTCCTCTTTGTGTGCTTATCATATGACTGAGCTTCGGTGAGTTTTAAGTCATTGTTATATAATTTGTGGTCTAAGAAGTAGAATACACTGAAAGAAAAGTTCAAAATTATTGCCATCCCTAATGGGAAATATAGCACTCACTTCCTGAGAGCACAGACTGTCCAAAGACCTACTTATCTCTTAAAGATTCTATCACTTTTCAGTGCTGCTGTGCAGGGACCAAACGTCAACATGAGTTAAATTGAGAACAACCCATATTCAAACTATGGTCATATTTAAGTCTTTGTTCCAAGTGATAGGGTTTGCCAGAACTTCCTGGTCACACAATCAAAATAAGGAGACTTGGCAAGCTCCACGCTGTGAGAATATAATAAACATCTCCTCAGGTGGGAAGAGTTCCCTTGCCACCAACAAAGATCTGTGTGGATCTAAGAGACAAGAGGAGTCATGTTTAGCCTACTGGACTTTTCTAGAAATATATAATTTTAGCTTTCTTTGCCTCCAGCATTTTGTCCCTAAACCACAAATTGTCACAAATACTGACTGGTAATTTTGCTTTTCTCTTTATTCATAGCTATGCATACAAATGACACATAAAAGAATTTTAATATAAAGTAGCACATTGGATAAGGACAATCATATTGATATAAATATAAACCACTGACCATCCAACCTTTGCTCCTCTCCTGATATGTCCAGATCATAAGAACTGATGTTCATGCAAATCTCATAAATAGTTAGCAATATTTATTAAGAAGCTCCCAGATACCCTCAAGAGACATTATCAGCAATTTGGACTTTAGGATTCAGAAATGAAGCAAAACATAGCCATCTGGTATAGGAGACCTACTAAAAGGAAGAGATTTAATTGTCCAGAGCATGTTGGATTACATTAGAACTGTTCTAATTTGGCCAAGTAAGACTCAAAAATTCTCTGGATTATTTCCACCTGACATAACAGAACCAAAGGTCAGGAGACATGGTTTTAATCTGACTTCTACCAGGAGCTGGCTTTAAAATATTTTATTTATTAATTTATTTCACGGTATTTCCTGGGATACAAACTCTGTGTCATATAGTGTCATGACTGGCATCAGAGACAAGCAAAGTTAAATGTGCCCACATTCACAAACTCTGTAGTCCTAGAGCAGTAACAAATACTATCATAATACTTGCAAAAGGATACTATAAATAAAAAGTTGTCAAGTACAGATGCTAACCAGAGCCTGCAGAAGTAGGAAAGACTCCCTGATGATGTAGCATTGAACACAGGCATTCTGAGGTTTGCACAGTAGAATCACCTGGGAGCTTCAAAATTATGAACAGCTGACCCAACACCAGATCACTGAAACTGAACATAGTAATTAATAATTATTATAATAATTATAATAATTTATAATTCAAATAACACTATGAAAATTTTTCCACATCATTATTTTTTTATTTTTATTTTTTGATACTTTATTTACATTTCCAATGTTTCCCCCTTTCTAGGTTTCCACATCATTATTTAAAGCCTGTACCAAGGGTCACTGATGTCAGATGATCTCAGAAGTCAGAAGGAGTTTAGTAAAAAGCAGAGGGAGGAATTTTCAAGTCAGAAGAATTACCTTTGCAATGCACCAGAGTGAGCTTCTCACATTTGAGAAATAAAAGGGAGGCAGTGGGGAATGGGTTAGCTCGCGCTGGGTATTAGCTAAGTACATTGTAGACTTTGGAATTTTACCCTTTGTCTAATGGAGCTCTGTTAAACAACCGTGAACTGGCATGGCCGGGCATTACAAGTCACTACAGCCCCTCTGTAAAAGGGTCAATGGAGCAACTAAAGATAAGCAAACTGAAGGAGGGTGATGAACTGCCCAGGGAGAGGGATGGCTTTTGCAGTATTTCAGGAGTGAGCCTGGTGATGCCTGAATTGCATAAATGGGAAGCAGTGCACAACACAGGGTAGGAAGACTCCTGGGTTTGTGGTTTGAATTTCTGATGAAAGAATACACATTTGCTGAAATGTTTAGCACCAGATAACAGGATAACAGGTTGCCCTGTACCTGTAAATGAAGTACCCATAAAAGGTGGAGGTTTCAAGTAAGCAGTTGGATAAATGGGTCTTAGGAAAAGTTCTAGAAATACAACAGATCAACAGAATATGAAGCCAAGTGGGATATGATAGCTTAGAATAAGATTAGTCTAATCCCAGTTAACTCTCACCTCAATGTTATAACAATGAAATAAAAGGATGGGGCCTGACTAGCATGTCCCAAAGTTCAGTGTGCTTTAGAACCATCCTGGGGCTCATACTAGCATTCCTCATCAGGGTCACCTCCCAGGGTTTGTGATGTTGCTGAGGAAAAGTGGAGCCTGTGAATCTGCATTTTTAACAAGCTTCCCAAATGACAGGAATGCTGCCCACAGGGGTTACATCTGAGTACTTCATGATCTGAGATCTCGCTTCCATCTTTAATGATCTATGGTAACAGAACCGTGCCATCTGTAAAAAGTCACAAGAAAACCTGTTCAAATGCCAAGTACAGATTTTATTACTGTCAGATGAAAGGAGTTTAAGTAAAAGAGAGAGAGATGGCCATAGAAAAAGTTGAGAATGGTTTTATGTCTTCATGATTTATTTATTTTAATGTCAGACAAATAGGACAATTGACAAATATTTTCCAAGCATCTTATTCATGCAAAGTCTTTTTCCTGAAGATTAATCATTAGCTCTCTCAAAGTAATGTGAATCTACTGTGCTGGTGGGGTTGCAGCTGCATTTGAAGAACCTAATGAGATTCAGCGATTTTAGTTCTGAGAGCATCTTTTTTCTCATGTCACAAAGGAAGCTTCAGATGTGACAGTGATGGAGGTGAGCAACATAGACCACACCATGATAGAGCAACATGCTGCTCAGCACACACTTGTGTGTACCTGAAATCAACCCTGTGGGAATACTATTCTGCCTTGCTCACTGCATCATCTCAGTCAGACATGATGCGACAGGAGTGAATAGCTCATTATTTAATGGAAATGTATACTATTAGCTACGTAAAAGCATGTATTTTCTTGTTATACTCAGTCAGTGCTACATCCCCAAAGTTGGGTCTCACATTTCTTTATAGAATGGCCAGGGTAAATAAAGTTTTCAACTTCAGCTCACTTCTTTGGATGGTTTTGTGGATCAGCCAACTTGATATTGCAAAAAGGAGACAGCTAAACAAATTTCAAACCCGCTGAGAAGACTATACTAGTTCACCCAATTTTGAAAGCAGCCTTGTGGTATTACCAATTCAGATCCACAATTTCTTCCAAAGTCCCAATTTCCAAACAGGTTATGTTTGCATTCAAGGATAATATCAATAACCTGACTGAAAAAAAATGATAGATTCATTCTGTGGGGGAAAATGTTTTAAGGCGTCTTATAAACTTCCCAAACGTGAGTAGCTATCTCTTGTTTTAGTCTAGGATTGGCTCTTACATTTAAAGTGGCAACAATTAAAGTTCCAGTATGCCCTGAGATTTAAAAATATTATTTTCATATTCTTTTTCCACTATACAAATACATAGAACTATAAACATTACTTCTAGTCCTAAGCTTGGAAGTCCAGGGTCACTTAGTTGGTAAACTGGTTTGTTCAGTGATGACATACCCTTGCTGGCCTGAACAAAGATTTAATGGACATCTGAACACACTTCCTAACCCCAGCTAACTGAAGGCCAACTGACCATTATTGTCTAGTATGGACATAAAGCTATAAATGAGCAGGTCTGGACAATGAAGATCTTGCATGGGAGTTATCCCACTATCATAAATTCTCTGCCCTTCATGAATACCAAGGGAAGGGCATAAAATCTTAGTGTGACTTAATCCATTTGCTTCCCACGAGAAAGAAAAACAAATATATTACTTTTTTATAGTTATTCAGTCTATTAATTTTGATTATGAAGTCTTCAGTCCCATAAAGGAGAATTCGGTGAAGGCCTCCAGTTACGTAAGATTAAATGATACACAAAGGTATTCAAACATATTTGATGAATATTCCAAATCAGACTGTGAATCTCAGTATAAAAGCACACACATAAACATGTATGGTAGATACACATCGTAAAGAAATAGAAATGATACTTTTTGAGATTTTTGATAGGTAGCTGAATTACTCAGATTATGGGGAAAACAAGTATCAAAGGTGTGATGGCTAAGTGAGGGAAGGCACTGGGCGCCATGTCTGATGAACTGAGCTTGACTTTCTAAATCTACACACGGAGATGAAAGGAGGCCACTGACTTGTGCAAATTGTCCTATGACAGACTGTTGCATACACACACACACACACACACACACACACACACACACACACACACGAAACTAAATAAATAATTAAATGTAAGAATAACTTTTAAAAATGTAAATGGAAAGGTTCCCATTTCTTTCCCTACTTCCAATTTTTGTATACTAATAATATTCTTCAACAATTGTATTTTAGATTAAAAGAAACCTTTAGCTAAATTAATAATAAAACAACTTGAGTTTCAAGTTCCTCTCTCTTATATATTTTGCACAGACTAAGCTATTTAATTACCAGAGAGAGTTATGCAGTACAGAGAAGAAGGCTTTTCATTTTCATATAGCAAAGAGGCGTATCAATTTACATAACTTACCCAATGGTCACAACAAATACATTTAGGGGTGTAATTTTAGGTTAGATCATCCAGTTATCTCATTTTCTTAAAGAATATCATCTCCTCACATCACCATAAAGAACAACAGTCTATAAATGAGCATTTCAGCACCTACTGTGTGTTCATGCTGTGGAAGACACTAGAGAACTAAGGACTAGTCTATGACGTCTTGATGCAAGAATGCATCCAGAAAACAAAACTTTTACAAGTAAGTTACATGAAGCTATGTTTGATTACCTAAGAAATTCTGTGACCTAAAATACTATGGGAATTCTGAAGACAGTGAGTCCTAAAGAGAAGCAGCTCAGAATCCCTAAGGAAATGGTATTGGAGCTACCCTCTGATCATGCCTTTCCATCTGGAAAGAGAATATGCTTACAGTGTAAGGGCACAACACCAACACACTTAGGGACAGATGCAGTGACAGAAATGGGGGGTTAAAAGTCATAAGACAGGGAGCCCATCTACCCACTCACAGCACAATGTGCACTTGGAAAATTCACTACGCCATAGATACCTGTGAATTCATGCAACCAGGGAGGGGTCAGCATATCACAGTGGCAGCCCTACTTTGGAAATCTCAAGAGCAATCACTGATAAAATCAAATTCTCTCTTTAAGTTCAGTCCCTTCCATGGCCATTTTCCTACATCTAAGGTTACTGATAAAATTATTGTGGAAAAGTTAAAATAGAAAATGTACTTTCTAATATGCATTTGTTTTACCTAGATTCACTCCAAAACATGTTTTTGAAATCCAGACACCACCTATAACCTGAAAAAAAGACATGCTACCTTAGTTCATTTCTCTGTAATTTTTGATAGGAAAACAACACTTCACTAACAGTACCCCTTATTATTATTTCAAGGGATGGGTGACTTCGGGGAAGTAAGAGAGGCTTAAAAAGGAGCAAATTGAATAGCATGTATTAAGGTGAGAAAGACACCTGATCACCTAAGCATTTTAAATAAATTGAGAAATGTTTCCCATATACATGTAAGAAGTTAATGGTAACGTGTAGAACAATTTACAATTTCTGACATGAAGCTTTGTTCCAGGCTTGAAGGAATTGGGGTCAGAGAGTACAGCCTCTCTCTCTTTATCAAGCAATAGATCATGCAGTGACAGCTCCTGAGACTAGATACCACCTTCAGAATCCTAAGGCTGCAGGAAGGTCAACATGAGGCACAGCACTGCTTCCCATCTACAGAGAAGATTAGAATGCTCTGCATGTAAAACTGAACGGGGAAATGAATGCTTTAAAATTACCCTGAGTCACAAGGCAAACAAAACAAAAAGACAAACCAACAAAACAAAAACAAAACAGCCCCCTGGCTTTGTTAAGGATCATTACTATTTCAGTTTACACTTTTCATGTGGCTGATTCTCCACTCAAAGGAGAAACACTCAGCTAAATTGACACAGGTAAAAGGAAAACACAAACCAAACTCTCTCCTACCTTCTGAGATTAGACCCTGGGACATCAGCTGAGGTGTTTCTTTATCAACAAGGATGCTCTTAACAAAAGGAAACACTTCCCAGTTAAGATGTTTTCTAAAGAGGAGTTCAGTGACTGTACAAATTTATTTATTAACTATAAAAGCTCCAATGGTTATTTGGATTGATGAGGTCTGATTAAAGATGATACCTCCCCAAGTGTGTTAAATGAAACATGGTTTCCAGGAGGTGCTTTCTAGCTGTGACAGGAGGAAATGTGCCTAGGATTAGTAAACCCTAGGTAAAATGAACTGTCTTACAACTGGGCTACTCTGAACCTTACAGATGAAGACAAGCAAGGGGGGATGGACAGCAGGTGGAGAGGGCAGCATGGGACATTTCCTAAAGTGCTAGACTGGAACCTAGCTGTAATGAGACACAGAATAAACGCTCAGGTCTGATTTAGATAAGATTTTAATAGGTTGGGGGAGATGAAACCTCCTTCTTAACCTTCAAGAACAATGTGTTTGTTTATTTGTTGAACTACAGCTAGAAGATTCTTCACAGCCAATGCATATTTGAGTTTGGGGAAAAAATGTGATTTTTAAGACACTGTAGTTTTCTTGATTTCTTTTCAGTCTCTCTAAACATTCTTCAAAGAGAACATGTCTCTCTATAAGTATAAATTTGTGTGAAAGTTTATATTTTAGAGAAATTAAAGTGATAAATTTTTAAGTTAAATTCTTCAGAAAGAATGTGCATAAGACAAAGAGGTACCATAAAATAGAAATACTTAAGAACTTGGGAAATGTATCAGGGTTTTGAGATTCTTAAATTTTTGTTAGAATTCTAAATAAAAGCAATCACTTGAAATAAATTAAAAATAATAAATAATTATTTTCCATCAACTGTTAAGGGCTAGATATTAAAGCTGAATTTGAATATGGTCTATCGAAGAAGTGTACTGTTCTTAGACAATGCAACTTCAAACTCTGGAGCATCGTCTACATGATCTATAAAACAGTCTGGGAACAAAACTACAGATGCACAGAATGCTATTCTGAGAAATAAAGTGCTCAGTTTTCAACAATGACTTTTACGTTTCGTCAGATGATTTTTTCACAAAGATCAAATTTTCAATAAAAATTTCAATATTTTATAATAAAATTCAAACATGATACACTAAGAAAGCAATGTTCAAAACATGACTTCAAATATACATATTTCTTTGCATAGATTTTATATATAAATTTAATATATTTATATTTATTTATATATTCATATATATTTAATATAAATTTAAAAGAATGAAAAGGGAAATCTGGAAATAGCTGAGCAGAATGTAGTAAAGGGCTGTGAACAGATGGACAGAGAGAAAGAAGTGGGAGCTATGTGAGAGGAAAGTATGTCTGAAACACGGCAGCATCCTGCAGCAGGACGGAGGTACTCTCCAGTTTGGTCCAAGAAACTGTTAACAGTGAATTCTTTAAGTCAAGTTCAGTTAATTTGGGAGTATTTTGTGCCTGATTTATTTCCCCAATCTTCATTTGTATTTAAGGAACAAATATTTACTTTGTAAGGCACAATCTTTTAAAATGAAAAGGAAGGAAAGCATGCTGTCAGAGAATGTCATGTCTTATTTTCCTACACAAATAGCTATGAAGTATTTGGATCTAGAGGTTTTCACCCCAAACACAGATGAAAATTCCCTTTTCAAAGTCTTTGCCTGGAAAAGCCACACTAAATGCCCACATCTTCTCACACAAACTCTTGCTCACTCTCTTCTTGCACATATACTGATTAAATGAATGCAATTCTTAGATTTATTTTAATAGATCAATTATATTGTTAGCTAAAATTTCAGTTGATTTTTGCATTTAGATGTTAATTAGTATAAAATATTTACAGACGAAAGGAGTTGCAACTGTTTGAAAGTTAACTGGTACAGGAGAATATTTGTCTTATACAACAGAAGTCTAGAAGAGGGGATATTAAGAGGTAGATAAATCAGTCTACCAAATCTCAGAATCCCGTGTTTCCTCTTCTCGGTTCACAGAACTGTAACTTTGGCACTGTCTTTAGACACAGCACAATGGGACTACAGCAGTTTCAGAAACATTTTACAGTGTGATGGTAACCTGTAGCTGTTGCCACTTCTACAATTTCCTTGAACGTAACACGTTTCCAAAAGCTCATCCTTGCACTTCCCTGGCCAGTGCTGACTCATCTCCATTTTTCTCAAAGAATCACCAAGATGGTCATTCATTTAATGAGTCCACCACAGAAGCTACAAGTTATGAAGCTAGTAGCTTTTATGAAGGGTTTCCACAGGAAAATAACTGGTTTCAGAAGAAGTAAATAGTTGAAAAGTAAACTTTTAAAGGATTCTTTCAGGACAAAGAAAGAATGAAAGCTAACTGGAAGGCAACAAAGTCTTCCACGTGGGATATCTACATGACGCTAGAGGCCTAGGGGTTTTTTATAATTATACATATATACATATTTTTTTTTCCTGGAACTTACATAGTAATGCTTAAAAAGTTTATTATAAATTGAACACCTGAATAAATAGCACATATTTGCATAATTTTTCTCTTCTGAGAAAGCCAGTAAACTCTTAAGAGCTCAGTTTCTAGTAACTTCATTTCTTAAGCATTTCCTGGGATATCCTGTTACTTTCCTGCAAATGGCCTGCCTGCAGAGAGCCTTGTGACAACCCACTTAAGAATAATGGCAATGCTCTCAGGCACTTAATCTCATCAGCAACGAAGGAAAGGGAACTATGTTGGGATTGCAGGTGGATGCCAACAGTCTATCATGGTAATATCCCCTGTGGATATTTGTGGACCCACAAAACTAGTGGCCATCCAGTGCCCCACTCTTGGCTGAACAAATTGCTTTTCCTGCTATTAACAAAGACGGTTGCAATATTTATGGATAATTAATGTGTTCATGGAAACACACCATTGGGAGCGACATTTACAGGGTATCACTCTCTATAATAGTCACTTTAAAAATGACAGAGATGAATTATTTTTATTTCCACACAGCATGAGAACAGAGAGGCCATGATGATTTGCTGAGATCAGAAATGACACTAAGTGACAAAGACAAACTACTATTTGAACATGAAGAGACTGTCTTATCTACCCAAGAGATAAGAAGGTGATTGGTTACACAGGTCTCTGCCTGCTTTAGCTTTCTTGTCTCACCCTAGCCTAGTGCAGAGAATGTCTTTAAACTCAAAACCTCATAGAAGTATTTTGATGAAACTGCTGGATTTTAAAATGACAAAGGAGAAGGGTGGTGAATAGTCTGTTTAAACTTGCCAGTGTAAGAAATGCAAGGTTTCATGTGAAATAGAACTTGCCAGCAGTCACATAGACCATTACAGTAGGGTGACATAGAGGCAGAGAAGGCAAAGAAATGAAACTGAGAGGAGACTTTTAATACCCATGAAAAGTTTGTGTGCCACAGAAAAACAAGCATTGAAGGTGAAGAATGACAATTTGTTTGTACCTTGCTTTCAGTCTCCAGACAATTATAAGATCTGAAGCTTTCTAATGATGGATAAAGCTGATGAGCCTCTGCATCCCATTGAAAACTGAGCCATCCATGTTCTATCCAGAAATTTTACAAATTTCAAGACCACATACTCCAAATTCTCTTCTAGCTCCAGGACTAGAGATGGTGTGAGCAAATGGTTTCCCCTTCACACTTAGGAAAACAATTCACTCTTCCTTGCCCTCGTTAAGTAGAGAACGAAGATGACTCTATTCTTTTAGAGGAAAGAAGCAACTCAAAAGTTGGCTGTCTGAACTTTTGGGCTAATATCCGCTTATCAGTGAGTACATACCATGTTCCTTCTTTTGTGACTGAGTTAACTCGCTCAGGATGATATTTTCCAGTTCCATCCATTTGCCTGCAAATTTCATTAAGTCATTGTTTTTAATAGCTGAGTAGTACTCCATTGTGTAGATGTACCACATTTTCTGTATCCATTCCTCTGATGAGGGACATCTGGGTTGTTTCCAGCTTCTGGCTATTATAAATATGGCTGCTATGAACATGGTGGAGCATGTG
>CM052713.1:37208855-37229080 GCA_028551405.1 Uromys caudimaculatus
GGAATTCCCTCCTAGAGGCGGGTTGGGGAGGGGATGGGGGGTATACAAAGAAGAGACTCAGAAAAGGGGAAACATTGGAAATGTATATAAAGTATCAAAAATAAAAAAGGAGGAAAAAAAAAAAAAAAAAGTTGGCTGTCTGCCCAGGCTCCTAGTAGCTCGACTTGGTTCCAAAGCCAACGGCCTACGACACCTTTAGGGCTAAGTGAACCATGTGTTATCACCTCAAAAAATTTTTTTCATCCTTAAAAGAGAAGATCCTATTGTCTCGTTGTTAATAATGACTGAAAGAAAGGTTTTTGAAAGCCCAACTTTAGTGCTATATCAGTAGAAATTAGAGAAATTGATCTAACTGCAATAACTTTTTGATTTTTATACTATTGCAGCTTCAAATGGTTACCAGAGCAGAGGTGACCTAGGTTACCTAAGAAAGACTGGCTGAAACACCTGTGATGACAGCTCTCTCCAATGGCTAAGTCATCACTTATCTAGGCCATCCCAACTGTGTTGCTCCATAGTAGAGCTATTAAAAGCAAGAACACTTTTTATTCCTCATCAAACTTTGTATTTAATGTAGAATGATCTAGGAATAATAGAGACATTTTTATAGTTAACTGCCCATTCTCCTAAAGAAATATTTTCAGTGTGTATGTTTTCAGATATAATGCCTAAGTGCTTCTGGGTATTTTGCCATCAATCTTTTTGTTTTGAATCTAGTTAAGTTTCTTTTTGGCAAACTGATCTACTCCAAAGAAACACTTTAGTAACAAGAAACATTTGTATTTTGCTTTATTTTTTTTATATGCAAGCTTAATTTTTTAGAAGGACTACAAGAAAAAGCTGTTGTGAGCTCCTTAATCAGATTGTATTTTACCTATCACCACATTTCTACCTGTCTCATTAAAACGGGAGTGTTTTATGATGTTTAACTTTATAGCATTCCCCAGAGCTCCTGTGAATGTCTTCTCTTGTATGTTTTCTAGATTATGGAGCCTCTAATGCTTTTCTCCACAAGTCTCATTCATCTTGATAATCCAGAGATCTGCCAGTAATCACACTTTAGAGATAACATTTGCAGCTGACATTCCAGGGATTGTAATGGTCTCACCCTTGTTTTAACACTTCGGGAAGCCAGTGAACTCAAAGGTGATACAGAGGTACTGCTGTAACCCCTAATCCTACGTCACCTTTTCCATTCATTCTGCAAGCTTGCCAAATCTTATGGTCCTGTATAAATGGAAACTATTGAGCCAGGTCAGTTTGTAAAGGCCTTCTGACAGGTTTCACCCTTTCTTCCAAATTTAAGATACTTTAAACTCAGTATCCAAATGTTCCCACCATCACAATCCCTCATTTAAGAACACTTAATTTCCACGGGCTGGTTCTAAGAAAGGAGGCTACCTGGGAGAAATTGGCTTAACCCTAAGACTAATGCCTACCTACCTATGGAAGACTCTAAACAAGAGTTTGAAGATACTAGAACCCAACTGCAACTTCATGTGTCCTCAAATCATGACCTGGTGCCAGCCTTCCACAGAATTTGACTAGTGTCAAGAGTTCCAAGACCAATATTAGTTTTGAGCAGATGGACAGTCATTTTATAAGGTTCAGATTAGACATCCATGAATAACACAAACTTAAGAGACAAGAGACTCAAGCATACTTTATTGTTCATCTTCTTGATTATTGACAACTATCTGTAGCATATCTAGAATAAGGAAGAGCCAAGAGCCAATGGCCAACAAGATGCACTCATCTACATTGTAATCCAGAACACATTTTTCATTTATTTCAAAACTTCTAACATAAAATGAAATCAGACTAGTGATAATCTCCAAATTAACTTATAGGAGTTGGCATTTATCCACAGCCCTAATATCACCACATCTTTGCAATGATTAACAGAAGAAATTATTAATTATGACCAATTATTCCATCAGAAAGACATTATCTTTGTATATACTCACAGCAGAAGGATCACTGGCTCATGTCAAAGGGTCTATTTTTTATTTTCTTTAGGATTCTCTACTCTGTTCTCCTAATGACTTCATCAATTTACATCTGTGCCAAGCTTCACCAGCATTCCTTTTCCTCCACAGATTGAAACTGGTTATCTCTTGTCTTCTTGATAGTAGCCATCCACACCACCTCAAATGACAGCTCACCTGGTGTTGATTTGCATCTCCATGGTGATGAGTGATACTGGATTTTCAACACTTTTTTCATATACCTTTTGGCTATTTTTATCAGCTCCCATAAATGCTAATTTAAGCTCTTTGCCTTTATCATCCAGACTTGATCTAATCCCAAGGTCTCTCTATCTGTGGGGGTAAGGGGGATGAGGAGGGTGGAGTGTGGGAAGGAACTGCATGAGGGTATACTGGGAGGAGAGGGGGATAGAGAGTGGGATGTAAAGTGAATAAATAAATTTTTTTAAAAAAAGTTTTATTAGCAATGTCACACAGAGAGAAGGTAAAATTTCTACACTGAAATATTTTAAGCAAAGGGTTACACTCGTATTAAGGATTTTATTTTTGTTTACCTCCTTTGCCAACATTAGCCTATGAATTGCTGCAGTAAGCATTGTTTTATTATAAGTAAAAGAACCAATTTGCTTATAAATATTTAAAAATACCACCATATTATGCCTTATTATAGAAGAAGTACACATATTAAAGAAAATTTACACCATCACAAATATAGAAAAGAAAATATGTTTAAATATGACCCAATTCTTCCGCACTAGGGATATAGTACAATGGCTTTAAATCCAGTCTATAAATTTCTAGGACAAAAACGTGAACATAAAACCACTAACTCTAGTCTTTAAAACAGATCTGTCACTTGAATAAATGAGTGACATTTGTAACAAAGCAAGTTATGAAGTTGGGAAACTAATATAGACATGCACATACAAGTATGCACACACATAAGCACACATGTGACCACACATATAGCTGCACAAACACATCTCATACACTTAACCTATACATTCAGCTACTCCGACACCACTCAAATGTCAGCACGTTTGTCTGAATTGCACATGTGGCATGAGCTAGCACAAACAAATACATTAAATGTTAAAGTATGAACATTTCTCTTTCCAGTTTCATATTAATTTAGTGAAATTCTGAGATGGGTACTAGGAGAATTTGCCTGAGAATAGCTGCAGTAAATACTCAAGGCTATTTATAACCAATATCCTGAGTCACTGAATATACAGGCTTGCTCGTATACAATTAAAGTAAGGTTTTCTTAAAGTGAGTAATTATTTGAAACTAATTGCTGGGCTAAATGTTTGTATAATTCCTATAAACAGTTTTTACAAATTCGCCATTTTCTACATTATACAATCATTTGAGACATTAATGTTCAGGTTTTCATCTCTGGCTTAAAATTTTATTTCTAAAACAAAATCCCAGTCAATGTATATTCTATAATTAAGTACTTTTATGTGCTTTCAAGATATGTTTGTGGATTACTTAGAAGAATTACTTAATAATGAGTACTGTGGGGGATATGAGGTATAAGGGAAAATGTAGCTGTTTTCAACCCCATAGTGTCAACTGTGACGACTGCTAGTGTTAAGCACGGACATCCTTAAGCTGGCCTTTAACTCCTGGGAAAAGCCTGCAGGAAGGACTGATAACTTCTACACATACAAATATTAGTGTAATTTTGCCAGTAGTCATTATTCCCCTTTCTCTTGTTCTTCCTATTTCTTAGAGAGTTGGACATGTGATTAAATAGGCTGATATGTCTACAAAACAGAGTTAGCTTTGACATGGCTTTCATGTACTGGGGTAACTGAGATCATTGGTATGGCTCATGGCCAGTGATGAGCCTCCTTTACTTAGTGAACATTAAGTAATCAATTATTGTTAGACTAGGCCAGTTTCCATCCTATTAATATTGTACTAACTAATAGAAAAATACAGTTAAAGAAAGTTTGGAAAATTTGCAAATCTACTTCTGAAATATTAAATTGAAACATAACATCATGCTATTACATACATTCTTGTTTAAAATTTAAATTCTGAACCACATTTTTCTTTCTAAGATCTTACTCTGATCCTGAGTGATTGCTCTCATAAACTCATCTCTGTTTCCTAAAAATAATATTCTCTATTTTTCTGTATATGCATGCCCTATAATAGATTAAATACTTAAAAATCAGAGATATCAAAGGAATTTGGATTTGAAACTATGAAAAGGATGGTGACCACCTGGAGAACACAAAATATAATGATGCACAAAGGAAAGAATAATCCCAAGGGGTTGATTTCCATTTGGTGCATGGAAACCAGTCAGTACTTGGTTGGATACTGGTATCAATTCCCTTTAATGTCCATGGCAATTGTGTGGAAGGGAATATTTCTCACTTTATAGATGAAAGAATTAGAACAAGGTAAAAAAATAAAAAATAAAAAAACCCCTAAGATCCTAAAGTGGTCAGCCTGAAAATGTCATTTACATTCATCTGATTCAAGAGTCTGTTGTTACTCTTTTCTAGATAAATGATCAGGGACAAGATCTGGATAAGAAACCAGATAAAAACAGATTATTCCAGAAAGCAGGAAATAATTGGATGTCCATCTCAGAACACTCAGAGAAAATTACAAAATTTTACTGCTTTTTAATTGCTCTGTAGTATTCAATTTAAAATAATTCTTTGCAATGATTTTTAGGAGTTTTCTCATTGTAAAAAGTAGTAAACCATGAAAAGTCTTACCAGACTTTTATTGATGAACTTTTTAAAACCATTCACACAGCTCCTTGATCTAGCTGTAAAATCATGTTAGAAAATTGATGCATCATGTGTAGGGTTTTTTTTTTCTTGAGTTTTCTGAAATTAAGTAGCTAAAAATCAGAGTGACATCATCTCTGTTTCATTCAAATTCTTGTTTCAGTTGGATATTTTTGGCTTGTTGATTCCATTACTCACCAGATAAATGAAGCCACCCTTCAATGCCTGAGTTGGAAGAGAAGTCATTGATACATCTAACTTTTACTTCTCAGCATACTGGAACAACCTTTGCACAGCTTTAGCATGTATGGTTTGCTCTACACAATGAATTAATAAGAATTTCAAAGGTCCTGATAGGAACAGACTGTAAGCAGCAGATTGTCCGGAAAAAGAAGCGCTATCTCTTGAGAATCCAGGAGGTCTTGCCTGGCTACAGAAAGTGGCAACTTCAGTCTCCATATCCCCCACTACTAGGAGTTTCAGCCAGAGTCACCCCAATACACACCCTGGGACCTCCCCCATGCCCCATCCCAGGTCTCTGGTATATCCTAGAGATGTTGCCCTTCCCCCCACCTTCTATTTCTGTTCTCTCTCCCCTGCTCTCACTACACCAGATCCCCACCACCACACCCTGCTCCCATTCCCAGCCCCTCTCCCACTGAGTTCCCTGCCTTCATCCACCTCCAATATATATTTTATTTCCCCTTCTGAGAAGGATTTAACCATCCTCTCTTAGGACTTCCTTGTAATTTGGCTTCTTTGGGTCTGCAGATTTTAGTGTGGTTATCCTGCACTTTATGACTAATATCCACTTATCAGTGGATGTTCTTTTGCATGCATGTTCTTTTGGGTCTGGGTACCTCACTCAAGATATTTTCTAGTCCCACCCGTTGCCTGCAAAATTCATGATATCCTTTTTTTTTTTAATAGCTGAGGAGTATTCCTTTATGTAAATGAACCACATTTTCTTTATCCATTCTTCAGTTGAGGGCTGTCTAGGCCGTTTGCAGTTCCTGGCTATTACGAATAAAGCTGCTATGAACATAATTGAGCAAGTGTCCTTGTGGGATGGTGGAACATCTTTTGGGTATTTGCCCAGGAGTGGTATAGCTGGGTCTTGAGGTAGAACTATTTTGAATTTTCTAAGAAGCTATCAGATTGATTTCCAACATGGTTGTAGGAGTTTACACTCCCACCAGCAATGAAGGAGTGTTCCCCTTGCTCCACATCCTCGCCAGCATGTGCTGTCCCTGGAGATTTTTATCTTAGTCAGTCTGATGGCTGCAAGGTGGAACTATCAGAGTTGTTTTGATTTGCATTTCCCTGATGACTAAAGATGATGAACAATACTTTAAGTATTGTTCAGCCATTAGATTTCCTCTGTTTCACTCTGTACCCCATTTTTAATTGGGATATGTGGGTTGTTGGAGTCTAACTTCTTGAGTTCTTTATATATTTTGGATATTGGCAATGGAGGAATAAGAACAAACAACCCACCCACAAAACCTTTGACCCAAAATGTGTCCTGCCTACAAAAGGGGAAAAGACAAAGACAGAGCAGAGACAGACAGAATGACTAACCAATGACTGGTCAAAATTGGCAAAACCAACCGCAGACACTATTAATGATACTCTGTTATGTTTGCAGACAGGAGCTTAGAATAACTGTCCACTGAAAGGATCCACCAGCAGCTGGCTCAGATAGATGCAAAGACTAAACACTAGATGGAGCTTGGGGAGTCTTGTGGAAGAGTGGGGACAGGATTGAGAACCTCAAAAGGGACAGGAAATCCACAGTAAGACCAAGAGTCAACTAACCTGGATCCTTGGGAGCTCTCAGAGATTGAACCACCAAACAAAGAGCCAGCAAAGAGTCGACTAGGCCCCCTGCACATATGTAGCAGATGAGCAGCTTGATCTTCATGCCAGTCACCCAACAACTGATTGGGGCTGACCCTGAATTTGTTGCCTGCCTGTGGATCCTGTTCCCATAACTGGGCCACCATTTCTGGCCTTAGAAGAGAAGATGCACCTGGTCCTGCAATAACTGAAGTGAGAGGACTCCTCAGTGAAAAAGTGGATGGGGTAGGGAGAGGAGCTGCAAGAGGGGGGACTAGTAGTAGGAGGGCTGGTATTCAAATGTAAGGTGAATTAATTGATTGATTAAAATCCAGAAAGTCATTCCAAAGAGGAGACCTAGAAAGGGGGAAACATTGGAAATGTAAATAAAGTATCCAAAAAAAAAAAAAAAAAATCCAGAAAGTCAAAGAGGATGGGACAGGAGTGGGGGCTGAGGAAATTGTTAATGAGCCCAGGAGATTTCAGATGCTAACATTCATGTTTCTAAGGCCCAGAAGGTACCATTAATATGTGACCTGCAAGGCAAACTCCCAGGAGAGTGTGTTGTCAGTCAAGAGGCTGTGAACATATTAGAGACCATCTCTGGCATCACACTAATTGAAGATATTCTCCTGAGAAAAAAGGAATTTTAACTGGTGTTTCTATTCATATTTTTACCAGCATTGTCTTCCTCCTTTGACCTTATTTTGTGGATCTCTCCAGTGGCATCAGCCTTTCACTTCCTTATGGTTTCATTACATCAATATTTATACTTGGTCATAACAGTTTCCTTTGGAAATATGCTGTGTTTGTCCTGCTAGACAATATTCTGCTGGTGGTGATGACTTCTTCTTCAGATGTCCTACGATCTGCACTGTAGTCATTTCTATCCACATGGATCAGCGTTGGTTTTATCCATAGACAAGTCTTGAATCTAAGCTCCCAGGCAGGGTCTTGTCTCACAATCCACTACCTAATCAGTCAATCCAATCCATAGCTAGTCGATCAAGAAGTTTCACCTAATCTCACAGTGCCCAGTTTATTCAAAAGGAACTCATCACTTTTTTCTCTCTATTAGTTAGGTTTCTGTTGCTGGGATAAAATCATGCCCAAAAGCAGCTTGGGAAGGAAATGGCTTATAAAAGATGAAATGTAATATTTCATCTTATATTTCTAGGTAACAGTCCACAACCTTGGGAAATCAGGAAAGGGACTAAAGCAGGAATCTAGAAGCAGGAGTTGAAACAGAGTCCATGGACAAGTGCTGCTGTTGATCTTGCTTTCTATGGCTTACTCACCCTGCTTTTTGATACAACCCAAGAGCATCTTCCAAGTAGTGGCACTATATCCACACTTGGCTGGGCTCTCCAAAATCAATCATTATGCAGGAAAATGCCTCACAGTCTTGCCTACATGCCAACCTGTTGGAAGAATTTTCTCACTTGAGAGTTCTACTCTTCTCTTGACTCTAGCTTGTGTCAAGTTGACGAAGGGAAAAAAAAACAAAACAGAAAAGTTGGCCCTTTGTCAACTTAACAAATAAATATATCACTAATAAAATATAACCTTTTCTTTCTTGTTGATTCCTGAGATCTTGTGTCAATATCACAACATAAAATTCTAACAATTTAAGAATAAAAATTTAGTCTCTTAACTGTAAGTTCCTGTAAAAACTCAAAATAAATTATGTATTTTCTTATTCTAAGAGAGAAGAACTGGGTACAATTACAGGAGCTTAGTATTTAATATCTCCAAAGGACTTAGGCCACCATGCTTCTCTGGCATCTCCATCTTCACCACACAGCTTGTCTAGTAAGCTCACAGCAGCATCTTTCCATACCTACCTCTGTCCTTGGTGGTCACCCTACAGACCGGGAATCTCCAGTAGTCCAGGACATCCACTGCATCAAAGGCTGCGCTTTCACCAGGCCAGTTTCTCCTGGTCTCTAGTAGTAAGAGTGTCAGTAGTTTTCCAGACCTCTTTAATTCTGAATTTTTCATGCCCTCTCCAACCATTACCATTTGGAAGACTCTTGTATATTACCAAATTCAAATGTCAACTTTCTATGCAGCCTTGCCCCACACACACCCCCACAGCTTCTGTGTACTGACCCTGAGAAAAAACTTCCAAGAAGATTTTACCTCAGTGATGCTGGTCTCCGGATCTTCAATCCCAGCTAACTAGCATTGATTATCCCAGTAAAACCAAGTTTCACACCAGTAGTATTGGTCTCTTGATAATCATAGTTGATCCTTTAACCTCAGATGATTAGAAACAACACATTATTAGTACAAAGTATTACACAAAGGAACAAGATAAAGTCTTTGTTTCTCTCTGAAACGTCACAAGCTAAGCCCCATCATTTTCAGTATTTCCAACTTCTATGTACACATAGAACTGCTCATCAAGCTCTGAGCACTCAGATCTTTTCCATGCTGAAGCTTTAAAAGGCTTCTACGGTCCTTTCAACAGCAGTGTGGTTAGGTCTGTGACAGTCATAGCCCATTCTCTGTTACCAGGTTCTGCTCTATCTTGCTTTGCATTACTATGAGGAGCACCATGACCAAAAGCAACTTAAGGGAGTAAGCCTGAGACAGGAACCAATGCAGAGGCCTTAGAGAAAGAACTGCGATTTGCTCAGCCTGCCCTTTTATGCCACCTAGACCCACCTTCCCAGGGGCGGCACCACCCAGAGGGTTGGCTCCTCCCACATTAGTCGTCAATTAAGAAAAATATCCCACAGACTTGCCCACAGGCCTGCCTCCCAAATGCATTTTTATCTTTTGAGGGTCCTCTTCTCAGACGACCCAAGTTGACAAAAACAACAAAAAAAGAAACAAATAAAAATCAACCACCACTCTCCCAAATCTACTTTTGATCTTCACTATCTCAATCAAGGAAGGCCAGCCTTCTTATTTCCCAGGCCAGAGTTCTAAACACTGCCCTTTATTTTTCTGTGATCCTTAGCTTCGATACTAATTACTACATGCTACCTAAATGTTTCCTAGATCTGTCCATTTACCTCCACTCCATTGCATCTATTTCAAGACATACATTTTCTGCAGGCCTGCATTACTGCAACTGCTTCCTAAACTTTCCATCCATTCCATTTGACCCCGAGTAATCTTGCTAGGTATAAATACAGACCTGTCACTTGTTCTTGCTAAGATCTATCCTCCTTGCCCTTACAAAAGATGTCCTGTTCTCCCAGACACCGTGTAATTCACCATCTGCATCATATATCTGTCTCTCCTTAACAAACTTATTTGAGAGTGACTTGGAGATGTTTTTTCATTCCTGGAAATTTCCATGCTCTACCGTGAGACCTCCCTGAGCGTTCCTCTCTCTGAGACACTCACACATCCCTATCTTATTTTCCTACAATGTGCGAGAGCATTTACATTCTTTAGCTCTTTGCTTTGTTTCTGGAAGACACCCTTTGATTTTTTTTGTATAAGTTTAGGTCCTACATACTTTCCTCTAAATTATTAGTCATCAACTTTTAATTCTTATATAATTGTCTATCCCTTTCAACAGAGCTCATCATTTTTAAGAAAACAAACCATGTATCATCTTGATCTCTATCTATAGCCTCTAATTAAGGGCTTAACAAGTAGTGAGGGTTTATAACACTGTTATATAAAACCTGTATCCAAAATAAAAGGCAATATCATTTACACATATAATTTTTTATAGTTAATTGCACCCTGTCCTTGTACCAGAAAGAACGGATTCAGTCTCTCTGTATAGAGTGATTACCTTTACACCCGGCCACACTTTGGAATCAGTAGAGCTATTATTGATTTAGATTTAAAGAAAGGGAAATTTCAAAGGCAAAGAAAAGACTATGGTCACCTACACTGAGAGTGAAGAAGACAAAGTAAGATGAGTCCAGGGACTATTACTTTCTGTGATAGACTGGAATAGTATTGATGTGGAAATACTGGGAACTTCAGATAACTAACGTATAGGACCATCCAAAGGAAGCATGAAGAAAGGAAGGAAGGAAGGAAGGAAGGAAGGAAGGAAGGAAGGAAGGAAGGAAGGAAGGAAGGGAAAAGGAAGAAAGAAAAATATTTTGATTTGGAAAAGGTATTTTGATCTGGCATATGGTGTTTTAATGTTAAGCATAGGGTGGTGTTATAGCCAAAATACGCATTCACCTGAATAAGCCAGAAACATCAGCATCATTTATTTTGTGAGAGTAAAACTCCACAAAGAGCAATCCTTTCATTGGTGAGTTGTGAGGATGTATAGAGAGTAGCAAGCAAGATACCTAGATAATTTGGATAGTAGGGGGTACGTACGAGGACTGAAATCACATTAACATTGGGAATTGAGTATGGCTCTATGTAAATACCAGGCCTTGTGTAGATACATGGTATGATGACTTACGGGCAGTGAAAGAAACCCTGAAGTAATGCACAAGGATTGAAGGAAGACCTTAGGGAACGTGTGCTTACCATGAGTATGGCCACGCATTTCAAGGATACCAATGCCTCAGGTTCATGTGAATGACAAGGCCTTGCCAGCATCAGGCTCCGGGAAATGGCAAGCCTTCTTGTCCCTGAGTAGATGTACAGTGTGTGCAGAAAGTGTCAAGTGAGGCTTTTTCCTCTTGTACGTTTTCAGCCACAGACTGTTCCCCTACAGAGATGCCCTATACAATTAGTTAACCCTGCCTGATCAGTTGTATACAATAATCCCACACTCCTGGATTCAGATGCACAAAATAAAGAAGTGCAGTTTCCAAGATGCTGATATATCTCCATCAGAACCCAGGGCCAACTTGATCCCAGCTTTTCTGCACATGTGTCTGTCTGTGTCTGTCCTCTCTCCTTTCCCTCACTACCCCAGTCAGGTCAACCCCAAAGACATAGAGGTCACTGCAATAGCTATTCTTGGTTGTCCATTTGACACATCTAAAAACAATGAACCACAACTGAGGGGTTGCCACTACCAGAGTGTCCCGTGGATGTGAGAGACATTGTCTTAATTGATAACTGATATAGAATGGCACAGCTAACTGTGGGCACTGCCACCTTGCACAGGTGGGCCTGAGAAACACAGCCAAGAAAGCCAGGGGAAGAGAGCCAGTAAGCACTTCTGCTTCAGATCATGTCTCCTTGTTCTGGTTTCAATCGCTGCCCTGACTTCCCTCAGTGCTGGATTACAAACTAGTAATTGGAGGTTGAGATAAAGACTTTCCTTCCCAAGTTTACTTGGGAAGTAAAGAATCAACAGAAAGCAAACTAAAACATAAGAAATAGTTCATGAAGCCCCACGAAAGTATGGGTTATTTCTTTTCTGAAAGTACAGTTATTTTTATTTCTGAAAGTATAGTCATTTTTATTTTTCCACTGACTCATTTTGCAATTACTTTCTCAATGCTGCCTAGGTTTGACTGGTTCTACGGTAGGTAATACATTTCTTTCTTCCTGCCTCCACTACAGAGTTTCACTATCAGCTGAAACCACATTCCATTATCTGCTAATGCCAAAGTCATTAGCTTGGTAATTACAATGCAAGACAAAAAGATGTAGCACACTTTCCCACACTCCTAACTCACAGTTGGCCCACGCATGTATCTGCTGAACATTCACAGTTCGTGCTAGGAAGCGTTGCTTAATCTAGTAATAAACAGGAGTGTAATGGTTTCAGGATCAAGAGCGGGATGATTCATTCCCTGAGCAGTTTGCGTTATTTATGTTCTCCACATGTATACAAAACAGATTCACAAAAGCGATTATGATGAACTAACTTATAATTAGAGCATGAGCCACAAAGAAACTTTGAGATCATCACATCTAGTCTCGTCCTCTCACGGATTAGCAAGACTCACCTGCGGGAGGCTAAGCAAGCTCCTGAGGGGGTTTTGAGTTGGCAGGTTTTCCTGAAAAACTTTCTGGATGAGTTTGTGAGTGAAGTAGCCTTAATCTGTGGATGGGGTCACAGATTCCAGTGTTGGATGGGGGGACATCTGGAAGCAGAAGTTCCTGCTTTGATTTATCTAAATGATGATCCGGGATTGGAACATGTGAGGTAGATAAACCCTGCTTCCCCAAGTTGCTTTTGGTCATGGTATTAACATACCTATAATAACCAAAGTAAGAAACATACCAATCAAGAGACAGGTTTTCTGATTAAATTCTTTACATTTTGAAGGCACAACTATATGTGTTCTATAAAAAGCCCAGTTTAGCGTGAGGCTCAGCACATAAACGTGTTGCTTTGAAAGTCTGATGACTTAACATAGGAACCCAAGCAAAAGCTTTGGTGTAGTGTCGCACATCCCTGTCCCCAGCACCCCTATGGTGAGATGGAATATGGAGACAAGAGAATCGGCATGAAGCTGAGTGCACTGTGCAGGTGGAGAAGTATAAAGAGATTCTACTTCAACCAGACAGAAGATGAAAACCATCTCCTAAAAGCTGTCCTCTGGTATCCACGTGTGGCCTACAGCTATATATGCACATATGCATGGTCATACACACACATACCTGAGCACCCACACAGGCTGGAAGGGAGGGAGAGTGGGAGGGAAGGAGAGCAGGAGAATGGGAGGGAGGGAGACTCAGTTTGAGAATAAAACAAAAGGTTAGAAATGCAAGAAGTAAAAACATACACTACAACAGCATTATGAAAATAGATGAATAAAACTAAACACCTCCTCCGTCTCTTTTCTCTTTCTCTTTGCAATCTCAGTGAAAGGCTCCTTGTTCATTCAAGCTCCTGTTTCCTTCCAAGATAATTTGTCTTTCTTCCTCCCCATTGCATATCCACCTTCTTGACTCTCCCTTTTCCAAATTCCCCATTCCTTTAACCTCCTAAGTATTTTTTTCATTCTGCCTGTCTCCAATGGCATTGCCTAGTTGCTCCAGCATTATCGTTCACCAGAATACTGCCATTTTCTCTTGTTCCTCTCATCATTTAGAATAGCCTATCTCTGGACAAACATTCATGCCACCAAAATAAACAATCTGGAGACAAATGTAGCCACATGAATCTCCTGTTTCAAATATTCTACCGCTACCTCTTGCCTGTGTTGGGGCTTCTTTGTGAGGCTTGTAGATAATTTGAACCAGACAATTTATAAAGAGAATTTTAAATGCATGAGAAAAATAGCACATCATGTTTAAAAGGTGTTTTGGCAGAAATACTCAAAGGTTGCTACTCATACTATCCATGACCTCCAAGTTGATATTCCTTCCATGTTTCTGGAAGAGGGAAGTGAAATCACAACATAGAACTCTTTCTAGAACAGTGGTTCTCACCCATTGGGCCATGACCCTAAAAAGACCACCAGAAAACACAGATATTTACATTACAATTCATAACAGTAGCAAGGTTGCAATTATTAAGGAGCAATGAAAATGATTTTGTGGTTAGGTATCCCTACAACATGGGGAACTATATTAAAGAGTCAGAACATTAGGAAGGTTGACAGCCACTGTTCTTGAAGAAGGTCTTCGTTGACGCAAAATTGGCTCTGTAATAATTCTAACATTTTTCTGAACTTCATAAGCATTCTGGGTTTGTTGTTGTTTTTTGGTTGATTTGTTAGTTGATTTTGTTTTCTCTCCCTAGGTTTTGATTGGAGAAGAAACTCTAAAATCCGACCTAAAGCAAACCTGTATTTTCAATACTCATAATTCTCTGTGTACTCATGCAAAGAGTAATACTTTGAGTTTCTGTGCAAAAGCTAACAATGAGGGATGTTGTGTCTACCTATTTAATGATATGACATGTTCATCTTGATCTATTAAAAATATACTCTAGGGCTCAAAAGTTGGCTCATCAGTCAAGAGCACTGGATGGTATTTCTGATTACCCAAGTTTGATTCCCAATTCCTACAAGTATCTGTAACTCCAGGTCCAGGGCATCCAGGGTCTTTTTCTGGCCTGTATGGGCACAAGGCCTACTTGTGGTGCATTTACATACGTGCAGATCAAATATCCAAACACATAAGATTTTTTTTTTTTTTCAAAAGAGCAATGAATGAAGTAGACTGGACTTCCTTGCTTCAAATTGTAAACTGGAAAGTTACCATGTGCCATGAAAACCTGGCTATTGTGATTAATGTATTGGAATGTCAGAGCAAACACCATCTCTTAGTTTTCAAGTTCTGTAGCAGTATGTGTACCCAGGAAAATGTCCTTTCTGTTACAGTGGCACTGGGACACTACAGTCCCCATGGTGGCTTTTCCTTCACCATTAGATACTGCAATGAATCAGATCACTGTTTGACTGCAAATTTCTTGAAAAGAAATTTGTGAGGCTGATCTTGGGAAAATGTACATTGCCTGTAAGTTATGGCTTCAGAAAGGCAAATGTAACCTAATGGATTTTTTTTTTTAATCAGAAAATTTTTTTATGATTTTCTTTTCTTTGTTTTTTAAACTCTGTAGCTGTATTAGTTACTTTCCCAATGCTGTGAAAGAACACACTAATAAAAAACAAGTTAGGAAAGAGAGGGATTAGTTTGACTTCGAGTTCCAGAGTGCATACAGTCAGGGCAAGTGAAACAGCAGCAGCAACAGCCTGGCAGTCAGGAAGCCAAGGGGAAATTTGTGTGAAGTGGGAACAGGCTCTAATCCTCATAGTTTAGTAGTATATATCCTCCAGCAAGACTTCACCACCTATACGTTCCACAGGCCCTCCAACTGGAGACCAAGTGTTCAAATCCATGAGTGGCTGGAGGGTGTTAACTATGTAAACTACATTAGCCCAGGCTTGCCTGGAGCTCACTATGTAGCTCAGGGTAGCTTCAAAGTTATCATCCTGCCTCAACTTCTCAAGTGCTGGGTTAACAGGCTTAAGCCACCAATTCTTTGAATGTTATTAAGTTATATTTTACAATTTAATTTTATATGCACATATTCCTTTTGGATTTTACTTTCTTCTCATATACTCAAAATAAAAACTGTTTGTAAAAAATAAAAATAAAAACTAACCTTTTCAAGCAAGTTTTTTTCTACATGGCATAGAATTTTAACAATCAGCATAGAATTACAATTATGACTTTGTTATACTAACTTTTAAATATGCAAGCTGAAGATAATTATTTTAGTGTATATTTTTAAATAATGAGTTGCTTGTTTTAAGTCCAAAAACTATAAAGAAAAAAAAATCCTCAAGTCCACACAATGACCATCATATTAAATGTTAATGAACAAGTAAATTTAACATGGATACGCTGACATTAGAACACTAAAATGTATATAATGAAAAATAAAAGTAGTTTTTGCATTCTTAACTCAGAGATTATTTTCCTTAATATAACAATTACAATTCTAAGCAAATGTCTTCTTCCCAGAGAAATACAGACTTTTAAAGTTTCATGTATAAGTTCTACACTCAGAGTTATTATATAGTAAACAGGAATATTGCCTCTACCATTTCTAGTCTTCAAAATTATATATTTTCTTTTTCTCACATAAAATTTTATTACTTTAAGACATTTATCTATAAAGAAATTTAAAATTGAGATTTTAAAAATTCAGGAAGTGATGGGGAGAAGGGGTGTGTGGAAATGTGAGTGGGTTTGCACATGATGTGTCAGGGAAGAACATTTAGAAATCAGCCATTGTCTTCTGCCTTCTTCAGGAAGGATCTTTCTGTGTCTTCTGATTCGCCATGCACTCAGGCTGGCTAACCAACAAGACTCTGTGATCCTTCATTCTTCACACCCCCTTTTTGGCAACATGTGGTATTACTGATCCCACATCCCATGCAGCTTCTTACATGAGTTCAAAGATTTGAACTCAGGCAGCAGGTCATCCAGATTGCAGAACAAGTGTTTCCCCCACTGACCCTTCTCTCCAGCTTGGAAAAGATCCTTTATGTGTACCTAAATATTCACATTTTCTGTTGTCGTTCAGTCACAAGTTTCCATCCAAATATCCCATCTGTTCTCACAGTTTACCTGGAATTTAGCTGTCATTCACATCTGCTGCTAATTAATTCTCTCCTTTCACTGCCTGCATTCCTCAGTAGCATGTTTCCCACATGTACAACTCTTACCTGACAGACGGTTTTCCTTCAGGATTTTAAAGGCAGCATTATCTTGTCTCCCGGCTCTGGCATTCCCATCAAGTAGTCACGGGCAGTTTTTCGTTGCTAGAAGTAGTTCTTCCTTCTGGCTGCCTTAAAGATTGTTTTCTTTATCATTTGTTTGCAGAGATTTGGTTATAATACTCTATGCTTTTCTTCTGGTAGGTCACTGAGCTTTTCAAAATCGTATTTGATAGTTGTCACTACTTTTAAACATGTTATAATCATTATTTCTTCAAATATTTTTTGCACAGCACCCAATCACTTATCTGTCTTGTTTGGCTCTTTCCTTCTGCTCCTGAGTTGTGTCCACCATTTCTGGCCAGTTTTCCTGTGTTTAATATTTTGAGGACTTTCTACTGTTGTATATTTGAGCACATTGATCATTTCTTCTGCTGTGTCTCATCTCTTTTTAATACCACCTGCTAGGGATGGAAAGTGTCACCTTCAAAATTCATATGTTGAAGTACTACTTACAGTGGAGTCTCAAAAGGTACATAGAGATAGGATCCCTAAAGAAATAATTAAGAATAAATGACATAAAATCCAAGTGATGACATTTAATATCCTTATAAGAAGTAAAAATTATGAGGCTGGAGAAATGGCTCAGTGTTTAAAAGCACTGGTTGCTCTTGCAAATGACATGGATTTGGTTCTCCACACTACTCTCAGGGTGGCTCACAACCATCGGTAACCCAAGGCCCACAGCACCTGATGCCGTTCTCTGGCCTCTGCATGAAACAGGTAATATCATAGTATTCTTAATCTACACACAGGCCAAACTCTCATTCACACAAAATTTACAAAGAAAATGTAAACAAATAAATCTTTAGAATATATAGGTAAAATCACAAAAGTAAAAACGTAGATAAAACCCTGACAGAAGATACCAGATAAAACAAAATGAGAGATGTCCCAAAATAAAATAAATATACTGTTCCCTTAGTCTTCAACCTATAAGTTCAAAGATGGTGAAAAAATATTCTGCCGTTCCATCATCCAGTCATAATTTCCCCTAGAAATGTAATATATTAGCAAATCTTTTTTCACCCCTAATGTGACATTTTTCTCCTATAAAAGTTAAATTGGTGCCTTTAAGAAATTTCTTGATGCCCTGTCATTATGTACTACTTCTGAGTTGCTGATCATATAAAATTGTGTTTTAAATATTTATTTTCAATGTCTCCTTTTCTATTTCCACCATCTACGCTATTCTGGTTGTGTCTATTCTCTTGACTGATGTATCTTACTGCAGGTCATATTCTCCTGTTTTGTAAAATACTGTCTAATACTTTACTGAACACTGTGTTTTGAATGTGCTGTGTTTAAGTTAGACCTACATATTGTTGTATTCTTTAAAATAGTGCTTCACAATCTTCGTGCTCTTGTTTAGAGTCAGTTGAATACTTCTAAGTCTTGATTATAGGGTTTGCTAGTCAAACTGACTTTAGTTTTTGTCCAGGTTATTTTAGCCTGAGTATTAAGGTGATACTTACTGAATGTCTCAGAGGATTCTACATATTGACAGATCTTTGGACTTTGCTTTTGGACTCCCAAAGTCTGCCTGGCACCACTTGAGTTCTAGGATGCATTAAGGTTGCCTATTTCTGGATATTTTCACCCCAGTTTTGGTAGTCATTCTCTCATGTATGTGTAGATTAGTATTCAGCCAAGGACTTCAAATGTTCTCACTGAAAAGATCTGAAATATTGTCTGTCTTTCTGCAGCTCTAGGAGTCTTACACCCAAATTCTAACCACTGACAATCATATACTATACTATAGGAATTGAGAGAAAGTCCTCAAGCTCTGCCTTTCAACTCTTATGTATCAGAGGACGGAAACCATCTCCAAACAGAAAAGAAGAACACATAAGACATACACTAACCACATTGTTCATTGCTCTCCAGAATCCCAGGCATGTGTGGCCTGTATTTCACTGTTAGCCATTTTTTGTTTAAGGAAAAGGGAGCATATTTTAACAATCATGCTTGCTTCTGGTTTCCATCTGTGGCAGGAGACCTCTGCCTGGGCCACCAGGGTTCCATAGCAAAGTAGTGCTAGGAGAAAGCTACCCTCCCAGGAGCTTGGAAAAGCTGTGACTGGGGTTAAGACAAGCAACGCTGCTCCCCTGGATCTGGGGACCTCAGCCTGGGCCACAGGGCTCCAGTAGAGAGCTGGTATTCCAGAAGTGCTGACACACCTTCGAGCACAGGCAAAACCACCACTTCTGTTCAAACTCACTGGATCAAGAGGGACCCTTGCAGAGCCACCAGGACACAGAAACCAAGGGAGAGCTGGGAACAAGAACCTTCTGGATTCTGTCTGCACCCCAGAACTGACCCTGTGCCACAGCTCTCCAAACCCAAACACCTCTCAGAGAGAGCTGGTCTTCAAGGAGTACTAATACAGAGGCGTGCAGGAGGGATAAGCCACAGCCAGACAGAGTAAGAACAGCTAACATCAGAGTTAACAAGATGGCAAAAGGCAAGGGTAAGAACATAAGGAACAGAAACCAAGAGTACTCAGCACCATCAGAACCCAGCTCTACCAACACAGCAAACCCTGGATACCCCAACACACCAGAAAAGCAAGACTCAGATTTAAAATCAGTTCTCATGATGATGATAGAAGACTTTAAGAAAGAAAGAAATAATGCACTTAAAGAGATACAAGAGAACAAAGGTAAACAGCTAGAAGTCCTTAAAGAGGAAGCACAAAAATCCATTAAAGAATTACAGGAAAACACAATCAAACAGGCAGAATTACAAGAAAACATAATTAAACAGACAAAGGAAATGAATAAAACTATCCAGGAACTAAAAATAGAAAAAGAAACAATAAAGAAATCACAAAGGAAGACAACCCTGGAGTTAGAAAACCTAAGAAAGAGATCAGGAGTAATTGATGCAAGCATCAACAACAGAATAAAAGAGATAGAAGAGAGAATCTCAGGAGCAGAAGATACCATAGATAACATTGACACAACAGTACAAGAAAATGCAAAGTGCCAAAAGCTCCTAACCCAAAACATCCATGAAATCCAGGACACAATGAGAAGACAGAAACTAAGGATAATAGGTATAGAAGAGAGTGAAGATTCCCAACTTAAAGGACCAATAAATATCTTCAACAAAATTATAGAAGAAAATTCCCCTAACTTAAAGAAAAAGATGAACATAAATATACAAGAAGCTTACAGAACTCCAAATAGATTGGACCAGAAAAGAAATTCGTCCTGTCACATTATAGTGAAAACACCAAATACACAAAACAAGGAAAGAAGATTAAAAGCAGTAAGGGGAAAATGTCAAGTAACATATAAAGGCAGACCTATCAGAATTACACCAGACTTCTCACCCAGAGACTATGAAAGCTAGAAGATCCTGGGCAGAACTCATAGAGACCGTAAGAGAACACAACTGCCAGCCCAGGCTGCTATGCCCAGCAAAACTCTCAATTACCATAGATGGTGAAACCAAAATATTCTATGACAAAACCAAATTTACACAATATGTTTCCACAAACCCAGCCCTACAAAGGATAATGGATGGTTAAATGTCAAATCAAAGAGGGAAACTACATC
>CM052713.1:37235029-37260360 GCA_028551405.1 Uromys caudimaculatus
GTGTTTTCCTGTAATTCTGCCTGTTTGACTGAGTTTTCCTGTAATTCTTTAATGGATTTTTGTGTTTCCTCTTTAAGGGCTTCTAGTTGTTTATCTCTGTTCTCTTGTACTTCTTTAAGGTGTTCATTTCTTTCTTAAAGTCTTCTATCATCCACATGAGAACTGATTTTAAATCTGGGTCTTGCTTTTCTGGTATGTTGGGGTATCCAGGGCTTGCTGTGGTGGGAGAGCTGTGTTCTGAGGGTGCCGAGTACTCTTGGTTTCTGTTCTTTATGTTTTTACCCTTGCCTTTTGCCATCTTGTTGACTCTGATGTTAGCTGATCTTACTCAGTAGTCCTTGAAGACTAGCTCTCTCTGAGAGGTGTTTGGGTTTGGAGAGCTGTGGCACAGGGTCAGCTCTGGGGTGCAGACCGAAACTAGAAGGATCCTGTCCCCAGCTGTCCCTTGGCTCCTATGTCCTGATGGCTTTGCAAGGGTCCCTCTTGATCCCATGAGCTTGAATAGAAACGGTGGCCCTACCTGTGCTCAAATGTGTCAGCTCTACTGGGATACCAGCTCTACCCTGGAGCCCTGCGGCCCAGGCTGTGGTCCCCAGGCACAGATGGAAACCGGAAAGTTCCTGTCCAGGACTTTATCTCAGTCCCTGTGATCCGAGGCTTCCGGGCGGGTCCAGGTGTGCAGTGGTGCTGGAGTTAACCCCACTCATGGTTTTTCCATGCTCCTGGGAGGGTAGCTTTCTCCTGGTGCTCCTTGGGTATGGACCTGTTGTGGCCCAGGCAGAGGTCTCCACCCACAGATGGAAAAGGGAGGGTTCAGAGGTTTCCTGTCCCTGAGTTTTCCTCAGGCTCCATATCCTGCTGGTTCTGGGTGGTTCTCGGTGAGCAGTGGTGCTTGCCCTAGCCCCACTTACAGCTTTTCCAAGCTCCTGGGAGGGTAGCCTTCTCCTGGCGCTCCTTGGCTATGGACCCCTGGTGGCCCAGGCAGAGGTCTCTGTCATTTCTTACGTGGATTGTATGCTGGGAAATAGTATCTCTGTGCTTCACATTGTGGACCAACAAATAAGAACACTAATTTTTCCTAGGAGTGCTATACTCATTCATTGAGATTGTGTATGTATTAGAGCTGTAATTATTTATATAACACTATACTATATTATACTACATAATATATAATATAAATGTGGGTGTTGCCACATTTATATGGCAGCCAGGGAGTCAGGATGTACATGTAACATTGGATAGTAAACTTCTGAGGATTTTTTAGGATTCTACTGGGCACTTCTAGATCACATTCTGGTATTAATCCTGTACCATTTTCTCTTGTAGTAATCTCAATATTAACTGATGTTGCTATGCAGGCTAAGCATATTAATTTTCTCCTGTGTTTACTTACATGGTTCATTGGACATTAATAGTAAGTAAAATGCTTCTTGGCTTTCCATGCACAGCAAATACAGACCAAATCCACTTAAAAGGAGAAGAAAAAACCGTAATGTTTGCTCTATAAAGCGACAGCTGCTAGAATGGAAAAGGCTTGTCCTTATTAGCTATGCAGACTCAAAGCCATAAATATATGGAAAGATGCAGACATTTTTTATAAAAAAACAAAACATCAACTTTCAGTTCTTTAAAAAAAAAAAAAAAAAAGATGGTATCATTGCCCAGAGAAGCATTTCCAGAAGGCAATATTTATAGAAGTGATAAGTCAGCTAGCCCAGCTGTCGTTATCACTCACCATGGCTTCTGAGCATCAACTTTACAAAGCATCCACAAGTAAGCAGAATTATAATTATATGATTAAAATTAACTGTATATTTAGAATGCGTATGTGCTTAAATATACTTGAGCCTTTAATAGTTGTTTTGACTGAAGAGGTAACTCTGTGGTAGAGTCTTGTCCCAGTATTCACATGGCAATGAGTTAAGTGCTCAGCTCTGAAAGCAAGTCGACAAAAGCCAACATTTCAGGAGCATTGCTGACTTGGGTCAATATTGCTGTAATTGTCTAGAACAGATGGTACATAGTTGAAAACTCCGACATCCTAGGCCTCAAACAACTAAGCTTGTAGCGGGAATAAATGTTCACATGGCATTTCATCAGGGCATACTTCTGACCGAAGATATTTGTCAACTTTTAGGTTTCTGTATAAGGTAAGATAGAAGCCATTGTAGAATACAAGGCTTTCTCATCTTGATTCAAGATCATGCTCTGGAAATCTCCAAACCAATTTTTATCTCCACTTAGGAGACTTTGGATTCTGTGTCTACATAATTCTTAAATAATTTTGTTCCTGTTTCACATTAGCATACAAAGTGATGGGTTTCATTATGAAACTTCCATATATATCTTTTATGTATTGCTTCTTCTCACTCTCCATCCACTTATCAACTCCTATTGTACTCCTTCTTTCTGTCCCCAACAATCTACCTTTTACTTTCCCGTCAAATATATTCTACTACCTTTCTTCTCAAGACTCATCTTTCTTTTCTAAGACAGCTAGAAGTTTGAATGTTTTGGGAATTATGTTAAAGCCTGTTCTATTTTGAATTGATTTTGCACACAGTGAGGAATTTAAATATATTTATTTTTTGGCATATGTATATCTAGTTCTTCCAGAACCATTCATTGATTATGATCTTTATTTTATAGTGTATATTTTTGACTCTTTTGTTGCACAAGTTATAGCTATGTCCTCTTCTGGACCCTCTATTTGATTCCCTTAGCCTACTTGTCACTTTTATGAGTAGTATTATTTTATCTTTGTCACTATGGATGTTTGGTATAATTTGAGGTTAGTTACTGTGGTGCCATCAGCATGTATTTTTTCTTCTTAGTAATGCTTTGAAAAGTATGAAGTGTCCTTCCTTATCTTTTTTGATAACTTTTGGCTGAAAGTTGATTTTATTTGATATTAAATGGCTATTCCAGCTTGTTTCTTGGGACTATTTTCTGGGAAAATTATTTTTCAACCTTTTACTCTGAGGTAGTGTCTGTTTTTGTCACTAAGGTGCATTTCCTGTATGCAGCAAAATGCTAGATCCTGTTTACGTATCCAGTCTGTTAGTCTATATCTTTTTATTGGCGAATTGAGTTCATTCATGTTAAGAGATATTAAGGAAAAGTGATTGTTGCTTCCTGTTAATTTTTGTTGTTAGAGGTGGAATTATGTTTGTGTGGCTATCTTCTTTTAGGTTTGTTGGAAGAAGATTACTTTCTTGTTTTTTCTAGGGTGTAGTTTCCCTCCTTGTGTTGGTGTTTTCATCTATTATCCTTTGTAGGGCTGGATTTGAGGAAAGATATTGTGTAAATTTGGTTTTGTCATGAAATATCTTGGTTTCTCCATCAATGTTAATTGAGAGTTTTGCTGGGTATAGTAGTCTGGGCTGGGGTTTGTGTTCTCTTAGGGTCTGTATGACATCTATTCAGGGTCTTCTGGCTTTTATAGTCTCTGGTGAGAAGTCTGGTGTAATCCTTATAGGTCTGATTTTATGTTACTTGACATTTTCCCTTACTGCCTTTAATATTCTTTCTTTGTTTAGTACATTTGGTATTTTGATTATTATGTGATGGGAGGAATTTCTTATTTTTGTCCAGTCTATTTGGAATTCAGTAGGCTTCTTGTATGTTTATGGGCATCTCTTTCTTTAGGTTAGGGAAGTTTTCTTCTATAATTTTGTTGAAGATATTTACTGGCCCTTTAAGTTGGGAATCTTTACTCTCTTCTATACCTATTATCCTTAGGTTTGGTCTTCTCATTGTGTTCTGGTTTTCCTGGATGTTTTGCATTAGGAGCTTTTTGCTTTTTGCATTTTCTTTGACTGTTGTGTCAATGTTTTCTATGGTATCTTCTGTAACTGAGATTCTCTCTTCTATCTCTCGTGTTCTGTTGGTAATGCTTGCATCTGACTCCTGATCTCTTTCCTAGGTTTTCTAACTCCTGGGTTGTCTCCCTTTGTGATTTCTTCATTGTTTCTACTTCCATTTTTAGTTCCTGGATGGTTTTGTTCATTTCCTTCACCTGTTTGATTGTGTTTTCCTATAATTCTTTAAGGGATTTTTGTGTTTCCTCTTTAAGGGCTTCTTGCTGTTTGCCTGTGTTCTCTTGTATTTCTTTAAGAGAGTTATTGATTTCTTTCTTAAAATCTTCTATCATCATCATGAGAAGTGATTTTAAATATGAATCTTGCTTTTATGGTGTGTTGGGGTATCCAGGGCTCACTGTGGTGGGAGAACTGGGTTCTGTTGATGCCAAGTAACCTTGGTTTCTGTTGCTTATGGTCTTATGCTTGCCTCCTGCCATCTGGTTATCTCCTGCCCTCCCTATATCTGACTGGAGCCTGTCCTTCCTATGATCCTGGTTGTGTTAGAAGTGTTCATAAAACAGCTCTCTCTGGGATCCTGTGATTCTGGAATACTGTGATCCTGAGATCCTGGGTGTGTCAGAGCTCCTCGGAGTCAAGCTGCCTCTGGGACCCTGAGACCCTGGTTGTGACTAAGCTCCTGGGATCCTGTCATCCAGTGATCCTGTGATCCTGGACGTATTGGAGCACCTTGGAGTGGAGCTTCCTCTGGGTTTTGTGAAACTGGCTGTGGAGTTTGCAACCAAGGTCTGCTGAGAGCACCAGCCTAGCCCTGAAGGAACCTGTGCCACTGGTCCGGCCAGGTTCCTGTGAGCTAGGGTCCAGCTGATTCCAGTTACTCTTGGTGTTGGGACAGTTGTTGTGTCCTCTTCATCTCTGATCCTATGATCCTGGGCATGTTAGAGTGCCTGGGATTTGAGTTTCCTCTGGGTGTTGTAGAGCTGGCTGTGGAGTTTGCACCCAAGGTCTGATCAGGGCACCAGCCCAGACCAGGCTGGAAGCAATCCATGCTACTGGTCGGGCAGGGTTCCTGGGTCCCTGAATCCTGCTAGTCCCAATTAGTACCGGTATTGGGACAGATGTTGTGTCTTCCTCACCTCTGATCCTATCTGTACCCATTTTTAATAGGTTATTTGGTTCTCTGGATTCTAACTTATTGAGTTCTTTGTATATATTGGATATTAGCCCTCTAATGGATTATAGGATTGGTAAAGATCTTTTCCCAATCTGTTGGTTGCTGCTTTGTCCTGATGACAGTGTCTTTTGCCTTATAGAAGCTTTTCAATTTTTTGAGGTCTCATTTGTGTGTAGTTGACCTTAGAGCCTGGACCATTGGTGTTCTGTTCAGGAATTTCCCCTGTGCTGATGTGTTGAGGCTCTTTCCCAATATCTCTTCTAATAGATTCAGTGTATCTGGTTTTATGTGGAAGTCTTTGATCCACTTGGACTTGAGCTTTGTACAGGGAGATAAGAATGGGTCAATTTGCATTCTTCTACATGCTGACCTCGACTTAAGCCAGCACCATTTGTTGAAAATGCTGTCTTTTTTCCCACCTGGATGGTTTTAGCTTCCTGGTCAAAGATCAAATGACTATAGGCATGTGGGTTCATTTCTGGGTCTTTAATTCTATTCCATTGATCTACCTGTCTGTCTCTGTACCAATACCATGCATTTTTAATAACCATTTCTCTGTAGTAGAGATTGAGGTCAGGGATGGGTAATTCCCCCAGAAGTTCTCTTATTGTTGAGAATAGTTTTTGCTATCCTGGGTTTTTCATTCTTCCAAATGAATTTGAGAATTGCTCTTTCTAACTCTGTGAATTGAGTTGGGATTTTGTTAAGGATTGCATTGAATCTGTAGATTGCTTTTGGTAAGGTTGCTATTTTTACTATGTTAATCCTGCCGATCCATGAGCATGGGAGATCTTTTCATCTTCTGAGGTCTTCTTCAATTTCTTTCTTCAGAGTCTTGAAGTTCTTGTCATACAGATCTTTCACTTGTTTGTTTAGAGTCACACCAAGATACTTTATATTGTTTGTGACAGTTGTGAAGGGTGTCATTTCCCTAATTTCTTTCTCAGCCTGTTCATCCTTCGAGTATAGGAAGGCTACTGATTTGTTTGAGTTAATTTGATATCTGGCCACTTTGCTGAAGTTGTTTATCAGCTGCAGCAGTTCTCTGGTGGAGTTTTTTGGGTCACTTAAGTATATGATCATATCATCTGCAAAGAGTGATATTTTGATTTCTTCCTTTCCAATTTGTATCCCTTTGACATCTTTTTGTTGTCTAATTGCTCTAGCTAGAACTTCAATTATTATATTGAATAGATAGGGAGAGAGAGGGCAGCCTTGTCTAGTCCCTGATTTTAGAGGGATTGCTTCTCTCCATTTAGTTTGATATTGGTTACTGGTTTGCTGTACATTGCTTTTACTACATTTAGGTATGGACCTTGAATTCCTGTTCTTTCCAAGTCTTTTAACATGAAAGGGTGTTGAATTTCATCAAATGCTTCTTCAGAATCTAATGAGATGTTCAAGTGTTCTTCGTATAGTGCTTGTTCCCTCTTCTAAGTAGGACTGAAGCATCCACACTTTGGTCTTCCTTATTCTTGAGCTTCATTTGATCTCTAAGTTGTATCATGGGTATTCTGAGCTTTTGCTTGATATCCACTTTTTAGTGGGTACATACCATGTGTGTTCTTTTGTGACTGGGTTACCACACTCAGAATATTTTCTAGATCCATCCATTTGTCTGTGAATTTCTTGAAGTCATTGTTTTTAATAGCTTAGTAGTATTCCATTGTGTAAATGTACTACATTTTCTGTATACATTTTTCTGTTGAGGGACATCTGGGTTGTTTCTTTGAGGGAGTTATTTATATCCTTCTAAAGTCCTCTATCATCATCATGAAATGTAATTGAAATCAGAACCTTGCTCTTCAGGTTTGTTGGGGTATCCAGGGCTTGCTGTGGTGAGAGAACTGGGTTCTGATGATGCCAAATAGCCTTGGTTTCTGTTGCTTATGTTCTTGTACTTGCTTCTCACCATTTGGTTATCTCTGGTGTCAGCTGGTCTTGATGTCTCTGATTGGAGCTTGTCCTTTCTGTTAGCCTGTGAACCTGTGAGCCTGTGAGCCTGTGGTCTTAGCTGTGTCAGCACTCTTGGGAGACAAGCTCTCTTCAGGCGGGATTGGGGTGGGGATAGCTGTGGCATAGGGTCAGCTCCTGGGCACAGATTGAAACCAGAAAGATTGTGTCCCCAGCTGTTCTGTGGTTCCTGAGTCCTGTGGGCTCTGGGTGGTTTCCACTCAGATTGTTATTGGGGTATAATGGTGGTCTCACCTGTGATCTTAAGTGTGTCAGCATTCCTGGGAGACCAGATCTCTCCAGTTGGGATTAGGATGCAGATAGTCATGGCACATGGTCAGCTCCAGGGCACAGATGGAAACTGGGACTCGTTTATTTGTTTGTTTCGTTATGTATTTGTTTAGTTATGTAGTTATTTATTTAAAATAGATTATTTTCTCATACAATACATTCCAACCACACTTTGTTCTTCTTTTCTTCCTATGTCTACCTCTACCTCTCTTCCCTTCCAGATTTACCACTCCTCTTCTATTTTGTTTCAGGAATAAGAAGGCCTCCTGTCTTAGTCAGGGTTTCTATTCCTGCACAAACATCATGACCAAGATGCAAGTTGGGGAGGAAAGGGTTTGTTCAGCTTACACTACCAATTGCTGTTCATCACGAAAGGAAGTCAGGACTGAAACTCAAGCAGATCAAGGAGCAGGAGCTGATGCAGAGACCAAGGAGGAATGCTGCTTACTGGCTTGCTTCTTCTCCTGGCTTGCTCAGCCTGCTTTCTTATAGAACCCAAGACTATCAGCCCACAGATGGTACCACTCACAAGGGGTCCTCCCCCCTTGATCACTAACTGAGAAAATGCCTTACCGCTGGATCTCATGGAGGCATTTTCTCAACTGAAACTCCTTTCTCTGTGATAACTCCAGCTTGTGTCAAGTTGACACACAAAACTAGCCAGTACACCTCCAAAAGACCACAGCCAAAAAGTGCAAAATAAGGTACAATAATAAGACAAGACAAAAGCCCTTCTATCAAGGCTGGCCAAAGTAACCTAATAGAAGAAAAACAGTCTCAGAGGTAGGCAAAATAGGGACATAACTGCTCCCACTGTTAGGGATCTTACAATGGCACCAAGGTAACAGTTATAACATATACTCAGAGGTCCTGGTGCAGACCCATGCTGGCCCAGTGCTTGCTGTTTCAGTTTCTGTGAGCCCATTTTAAAGGGTGTGTTTATCTTTCTAAATGCATAGAAAAGCCTATTATTGCTTTTCTTTGACCAGTATAGATTACAAGATACTCAACTTCTGTATCTGACTATACTGTACTACAATGTCACTTTTAAACTTTATTTAAAATAATTTTTAAAGTTAAACAAATAGAAAGAGTGGGCCTTTTTGTCTCATTTTTATTAAATTTGCTCATTTTTTCATTTAATATAATGTTTGCTATAGGGGTGACCTCTCTAGCCTTTATGATTTGATGCACATTTGTTTTGTTCCTAGTTTCATTGGGACTTCTATCAGCTTTGTCAAATGTCTCATGTAAATGGAGATGATTGGATGATTTCTGTCCTTTTAAATCTATTTAGTTATGTGGTCTTTCCTTCTTTTAACATTTGTTTTGTGAAATTGAGAGCCCCAACATTTGCCACAAAACTATTTATAATTGTTTCATCTTTTTGATCAGTTATTCCCTTCTCAGACAGATTAGTGACCTGTATTTCTTCTGACCAGTTTTAATTTGAAGTCTACTGTATCAGATATCAGAATAATGATTCAAGTCTGTTTTTAGCTTCCATTTGGTTGATGGGTCGATTTTAACCCCTTTGCTTAAAAGTTTATGGCTTTCTTTGCTAGTGAGGTGTGTTTCTTGGCAACAAAAGATAGTTTGACACTATTAATAATCTAGCCAGTCTGGTCCTTTAAATAATGAGTTGAGGCTATTTGCATTTAAAGTTATTGCTGAAAGGGGTTGGTTTTACTTCCCTGTTTTTGTTGGTTGTTCTGATCGGGTGGACTATTGATATTTCTCTTGTTTCCTACCAGTTTTGAAGTTGTGCTGATTTCTATATTGGGCATGTTTTGCTCCTTTTGAGCTTTTGTTTGTGCTTCTATTCCTCTCAGGATATGTATTCTTTCCTGTGCACTTGTGGATAAGACTTTCTTCTTTTCTGTATAAGATTCCTGTAAGTATTTTCTATATTGTTGGCTTGGTTGTCCTGAATTGTTTGACTTTGTTTTGAAACATTCTTGTTTTTCCATCAAGACATAATTTTGTTGTGTATAGTAATCTTGGTTGGCTTCTGTTTACTTTTAGGGCTGGAAATATTCCATGTTTTCTGAAATTTTCCGGTTGCTGTTGATAGATATGATGTTTTTATGTAACAACAACAACAGATTGGAATCTTACATATACTTGTCTCCTCCCTTAAGAACTAATAATACAGCTCAGACTGTAAATCACCTGTCTAAGAGACAGAAATGCTGATTCACCTAAACTGTGCTAAGGAGATGGGAGGAATAATTATCCCATTAATGATCATTGTACTTCTTCCTTGGAACCCCTCTTCCACGCAGCCACTTTTAGAGTCTTTACCATGTGGTCTGCCTGCTGTTCTGAATGGTACAACTTTTCCTTTTTTATGTCTCTTTATTTTGGACACTGATGAAAACCTTGACATACTATCTCACTTTTTTGTTGAAGGCTCCCTCTCCTGAAACTCAGCTGCTTACTGAGCTCCATTGCTTACCCTGCTAACCTTCTTGGAATCAACTCAGAAAGCATAGTTTTTTCTTTCTGTTTTCCATCTCCCTCCTTCTGGATGTTGCTAGGTTTTTTTTGCTTATCTGTTGTTGTTCTCTCAAAGGCTCCTGAGTCTGTTTCTAAATTCTTTCATTATTGAAAGTAAGAACCCAAAGAAGAGAACCCCAATTTCCCCAACTATAATTTTGTTTTTCTTTGTATGAGAGTTAGCTGGTTTTCCTTACAGCTTTTAACATAGTTTGTTTTGTTGCTTTGACTTCTTATCTATGATGTGTTGTAGAGAGATTTTTCTCTGTTCATATCTATTTGGAATTCTAGATGCCACTTTCATTTGAATGTTCAATTTTTTCTCTAGATTTGGGAATTTTTTGTCATAATTTCATTGAAAAAATTGCCTTTGCTTATAGAGTTAACCCTAGCCATTTCCTCTGGCTCATGTATTCTTAACTCTAGCCATAACATTTTCCTGAGTTATTGGATATTTTGAGGGACTAGGAGTTAGACAGAGTTCCCATAGGCAGGCAGACACGGAGAAGGGTCATGATAAGTTAATAAAAATGATAAACTTCCAAGATGGCTAACTTTTTCAAATCAGGACATGCTTACATAACAATTGTGGGCTAATCAGTCATCTTCTCTTTCTTCTAACTGATGAGCCATAAATTAGGGGTAGAAGAGGTTTCAGAGATTTAAACAAAAACAGAAAAAAAAACCCAGCCTTCAGGGAGAAGGGCTTTGGTTTCTTCTCTTTTTTCTTGATGTGTGCTTGTGGTGTGTTTCCTCACCCCTGATAAGAGCCTTTCAGCTGCTGATTTTGTCTGCTTGTTTCTGCTGATTAAGCTCATGCTACCTATTGCTCTAAAGAATTTTCCTGCCTCTTAATTCTTTAACTGGCAGAGAAAATGTACCTATCAAGACCTCTAGACAGTTACACTTTTGTTCATGCTCATTAATATATGTATATATGCACATATATGTATATACATATAAATATATTGTACATATAATATTATATATTGTAATATATATTTATATATATATATGAAACACATTCAATATTTGAAAGAAATATTGCTTCCAACTTGTCTTCCAGTTCTGAAATTTATTTTTCTGGCATTATCTGTTGATGACATTTTCTACTGGTTATTTTTTTTTTTTTAAATTATTTCATTGGCTCTTTTTATTTCCAGAATTAGTGTTCAGTACTTTTCCAGAATTTCAATTTTTTTTGCTATGATTATCCCCCTCTATGTTTTAAAAACTTATTCTACAAATCATTTCTGTTTTACTTACTTTATTGTTTATGTTCTTAATTGATTTCCTTATATCACTCATCTGTTTATATGAGTCCTTTATGCATTTACTTATTCTTTCTAAAAGTAGGACTCTGAAGATTCATTCATTCATTCATTCCTTCCTTCCTTTCTTTCTTTCTTTCTTTCTTTCTTTCTTTCTTTCTTTCTTTCTTTCTTTCCTTCTTTCTTCTACTTGGCATTTCAGCTATGCTATCTCCGGCACTAGAGAGTTGTGAGTGTGTGGAAATGTCATAGCAGCTTGTTGTGAATTTCACATTGTATGTGTTTGTTGTGCATCTATTGAAGGAGGAGTAGAGTCATTCAATTTTCATTTTCCCTTCTTCCTACTCTTTTTCTTTGTACAATTTACATAAATAATCCTGGTGAGTTGTGCTCATTTGGATTTAGCTCCCTACCTCCTTCTACCTTTTAAGGTGTTGAGCCAAATGCAGCAAGAGCACTAAGGATCTGTAGCCATGTGATTTGCATCTTTGCTTGTTCTCTTTACTTTATTTTTCATTTTCCATGATGGAGACTGTCATATACCTCTCCCTAGCATTTGTACTTTATTTGCATTTCTAGTTTCTATAACCCTGGGTTCCTGAGTCATCTGAATCATATGCTGGCACTGTATATCATCTCTACTGACATTTGGAAACCTGAACTTCAAGTCAGTAAGTCATTCTGTCATTCTTTCTTTCTTTTTTCTTTTCTGTCTGTCTGCTTGTCTTTCTGTCTTTCTTTTTCTTTTTTAATTCAGTCATTTGCATTCAGCTTGCTATGGGGTTAATTTATCCATTCTGGTTATTCAGTTGCCTTGAGAAAGAAAAGAGAGACGAAAAAGACTAATTAATTGAGTAAGACAAAAATGAACAACATAGGCAAAGCTTCTATTATGGAGTTAGGGATACTGGAAACCTTTCTGTAGATTTCTGTCACAAGGGTGTACTCAGATGTGAATAGCACTCTTAGCTGTTTTCTGCTGAAAGGCAGCGTAGATGCAGGAATAGTGACCACGTGTGAAATCTACTGACTTAAAGCATCTCAGCATATTAACTACTGATTAACTCCTTGTCCAGAGTATCTCACTACATTGTCCTCTCCCTTTGCTCTTCTGTGTAGTTAGGTTTTACTCTTCTCCTAAACTTTCACATTTGTATTTGCTTCACTGAAGTCAGATCGGAAGATAATGGAAATGACTTGCCTCTTTTTATTCCAGAACATGGTTTCAAATTGGTATGAGTCACCCCAAGCTCCACTAAAATGAAGATTTAGATTCCAACAGACTGTGGGTAAGGAGACAGAACTTGTTCAGTGTGAGGTCTCCCTCTCCCAACCTCAGGTACTACTGCTGTGTGGATTGCAGTGTTCAGCAGAAAAACTCCAGAAAATCTTTTAAATCAGCCTGGATTATGAAAACTGAAGAATTTCAAATATAAAATAACCTGTTAGTCTGGGAAGGTAGAACTTGAGCATCTGACCTTTACTCCAATAAGAGGGAAGAGTGACTTCCCCAGTACTTAAGTATCTGCATGCAAGAAAGTGAACAGTTTTTATCTTCTTTCATCAGACCAAATTTACATACTTCTGAGTAGAGTTTCTATAGTCTACTGTAAGTTCATAGCAAGCCATATGTATTTTTAAATTATTTTATTACCATGGAACATATAGCATTATTTTAGGATTGGGAGGATGTGGAAGAGGAACTTTGAGATAAAAACAGAACCTATTGACACTAAGCTAAATTTATCATCACATGGGTATGTTACCTATGAACTCTGGGAGTCTAACATATCACCTGAACTGAAAGTTATAACCTACTATGTTTTATAGAAGTATAAACAGATTGCACACAGGCCTTAGAAAACACCTAAACATGACCAATTATCAACAGATTCTCTTTGGAGTAAAAAGCTTTGCCCAGTGTTTCTTTCATTGTTTAACCTTATGCTACTGGCTCCCTTTGTTTATCATGTAGAAACCTGGTTAATAATACTTGTGTAACAGAATATTACAGTGAGAGCCCTCTTCCATATAGAGTTAACTTTATATGGAAGGATGATATATTTTCAAAAAGTTAGGCATGTTTCTAAGCATATCCATTCTGATCATTAAAATTCTCTTGGCTTCTTCAAGGGTTTGAGATAGACATGGAGACACTAGAAAGTGGAGGAGCTGACCCTCCGTGAATTGCTTTCTTTTCATCATTTCTGTGGTCAGGATTTTGCCCTTTTTTTTACCTCTAGGCTCAGCAAACAGCTAAATTTGCAAATTATCTGGAGATTTGACGGCACAAAACTGGAAATCCATGACAGCCACTTAGTTGGCATAGGGCTGGTATTGTGCTCCTGCTGACCAAAGCAGGTTTCCTTATGGGATTCTAACACTAATGCATGCCTCACACACATAGAAAGAGACAGGAGCCAGGGAGGAAATCTGCTTGTGGTGCAGAAAAACCAGGAGAGATTAAGAGGCCAACCGCATCACTCTCTCCTTATCTCAAGGTGAGTCAAGGATGCCTCTGTCTGACAGGCGAGATCACAGAAGGCACCAAGTTTGTCTTTTGATCTCAGAGAACAAAAATCAATGTTCTGGTTTATTTCTACAGCTTGCAGAAGGCCAGGGAGATAAATCTGTGTGTGTGTGTGTGTGTGTGTGTGTGTGTGTGTGTGTGTGTGTGTATGTGTGTGTTAGAGGGTAGAGTTTCGTCCTGGAATCACAGATGTCCTTTTAATTTTTGCCTTCCAATAGGAAGAATGGTTTCTTATTTTCTTGGTTTTGATTAAATTATCATAGGTGATATTGTATGTGAGAAGTGATCAGTGGACAGCTATTGATGTTTGTTCATTGAACATGGGTGAATTTTACTTAATGAATAATTGATTTCTAAGAAAGGTTTCAGAAGTATACTTTTAAAACCAACGAAGGTGAATAAAGATTAACTTAGCAAGGCATGCTTCCTGCTTTCCCCCAATTGCTAGATAGAAGTCTGTAGGACTATAGAAGGGTACCTTTTGTGTCCACCATTATGTAAATGCCTTGATTATTTTGGCTCAGACAATTCTTACACCTGCAGGCTAGGACAGAAAGTGTTGGTACAATGTGAAAAGGGAAAAGTTAGTCGTTCTCTTCACAAAATAACAAATGAGAACTTTCCATATATAGATAAAAGAAAATTTAAATTCATTGGTTGAAAAAGCCAAACTTTTTAAATTGATTCTTCTATTACTCTATCATTTGTTAATTCACCCAGTTAGATCCATCTAAAATATTTATTAAAACCAATTTTAATGAAAGATGTTATATTAGAGATAAAGAGAAAAATAAGATGTGAGCGTTGCTTAAATGAGGAGTTTGCCCTGCTGGAGGAGACAGACATATTGACAAGTATTGGCACATATGGGATTTATGCAGGAAGCTACAGAGTACAAGTGTAGACTTCGATGGAAAATGACCCTGTTTCTAACTCTAGGCTAAAGAGAGTAGACCCAGAAAAATGACAGAGGTCATGCTGTGAGTTATGGTTAGAGACCAAGTAGAAATTTTCACTGAGAGACTTAACTATGTGTTATCTATTGACCCTATGGTTTTATTTTTAGCATAATCAGAACAAATATCTTAAAAAGGTAACCAGTCTTATATAGAGGTGATATATAAAACAGTACCAGTTTCAACAATAGAGAACTAAGTCAATTTTGGTATATATTTTTCATAGTATTAATTTAACCATTAACAATATGCTACTGAAGATATGAGGACATCTTTATTGTGTGGTACAAGCAATATTAATTGTAAGACTGTGCATTTATTTTGACTCCAAGTGTGTATAATTGTGTGAGTCTTTCAACAAATGCATAATGAGAAATGTTGCTTATCTTTGTATGATGGATAATTCCCACTGCAATTTTTCTTCTTTCCTAGTTTTTCTTAGATGAATCACTTTGTTAATCAGAACAAATTACAGAGAAACAAAACGTTTTGCTAATACTTGAATCTCTCTGGGAGTGTTGTTGTTTGCCTGGCATTCAAATTCTTCTCTTACACTGTACTGTAGTCACCTGAACCCAAGCTATGTAGTAAAATTACTACATAATGGGCCTCAGTTTTAGTTATCAAATATGATTCTTTTTACAATCTCTCTCCATTCATATTCTAGGTGACTTAATTAAATGGTAGAAAAGAATTCACAAATCTTCCCATCTTCCCACAGAGCAAACCAAACCATCTTTACTTCTTGCTACTGACATTTTATCATCTCAGTCAGAGCATAAGTGTCTGTGTCTAAGCACTACTGCAACAGCATCAGTAAGGTAATTTGGAAATATGTCTCCCTGGCTAAGCTTCCTTGGTGTCTCCTAAGATAATTTCATTTTTGAACCTGTTTTGCCTTGTACATCAGAAAGTAACTTTGCAAATTGGTTTATATTGAGGATCTTAAAATGGGAGATTTTCTTGCTGGTGTTGAAATATGGCCTTTTGCTGTGTATTGTAATGCTGAAAATGGCTCCCAAGGCCTGATTGCCCCCAAGGACTAGAGAATCTGTACTAGACCCAAATGAATATATGACCTTGACCCCAAGTTATCTCTGATTGGTGAATAAAGTTGTCTACAGCGCGAAACTGGGCACAATTGAGATAGCCAGGGTTTGGGGTTCCAGAGCTTGGGGTCTGAGGAGAACCATAGGGGCAGGGAGAGAGGTTGAGAGAGATGGAGAGAAGGAAGACACCATTGGTTAGGTGAGTCATGAAAGTCTGGTCATGAGGGCTGGCCAATTGAAGTTACAAACATCCCAGACAGAACATGGCAAATTATAATTCAGGGTTAATGACGGGGAAATACATTTTAATGGCATAGAGGCTGGACATCTGCCCAGGTCTAGTGTAGATTAAGGCTTAGTGTAAATATAAAGGTTGTGTGTCTTTTATCTGGTAACTGGATGATCAAAGGTAGTATCGAAGCACCTGAATATGATGAAATATTTCCTACAACATGCTGGCCCCCAGCTTAACCAGATGTGATAAAGAGAAGCTGAAGAGAGGTTTAGTACAGAGAAAGGGCTGCAGTGGCAACAGAGAGACACCTGAAGGTCCCTAGCTGCTGGCTTTGATGGTGAAGGAGGGGAGCCAGAGTTAAGGACTACAGCTTTAGAAAAATAGAGAAAGAGAGAGAGCCACTTCATCTCTGCAGCCCCAGAGGTGCACTGCCCACTTGACTGAAGTCCCATTTCATGTTTCCGGCCTCTGAGACCATAAAAGAATAAATTTGATGTTGTTTGAAGTCACGATTTGTGGCAATTTAGGAACAATAGGCTATCAACAGAAAAGATTTTGATGATCTTTGCAAGGCCTTTCACTTTTTATGGAATCCTTGAAGATTTTATAGAATTTCTTCTCACGATCATTTTTAGTTCCAAAATTAAGAACTAGGTTCTTCCTGGTCTTCTGTCTCTTCTCTTCAGAAGACTGTTGGCTTTAATTTTTAAAACCTACTTTTAATAATGGTTCTGAAATGATTCGATGTCCCCCTTCTAGCCCACCAACCAAAGGTAGGGGAGAAAAGATGGTAAGTAGGATGAGGGGGGTTTAGAAGGAGTTCTTTGAGGTGATTCCAATCTCTGTCAGGATACCAGCAGTCCAGTTCAGTAGTGTGAGGATTCCAAACAAAAATCATCAGAGGTGGTGTGATCCAGGAGAAATAGCGAGGCCTCCACCAAATCAGCACAAGTCAGTGGGAGTGATCAGAACCAGCCAGAATATCATGAGAAGTTCTCTGCTGTGCCTCTTTCAACAAAGGAAAGATCAACCAAGACGTGAGACCAACAAATCGTTGGAAAGTTAGCTATGCAAGTGCACGTGTCTGTTAAGTCCTGTTTATCTTCTATCCAAACATCACTTGTCCTCCCATGGATCTTCCTTTAGCAAAATACCACGTGACTCTCTATCAGCAAAATACCATGTGAGTCTGCACCATTTGATGTATCTAGAAACTTCCACTTCAGAAGACTCATTTGGACTTTAAACTTCATGATTCATTGAATGTAAAGCTATGCGGACAGACATGCAGACAATAGCTGAGTAGACTATAGATCTTGAAGACAGTGTACCACATAATCACCATGGTTTTCCCAGGTACAATATTTTTGTTTCTTTGAAATAGGCTCTCTTGTTGTGCAAGCTGGCCTCTAACTCATCATGTAGCCAATGCTTGCCTTGGTTTCCACCATATCTCTATATTCTAAGTGCAGAGGTTATAAGCATGTGTTCAGGCACAAGTTTTAATGGATGGTCCAAATATAGTATTCTTAGAATCTTATGCTTTGTGGATTTCTTCTGCTCTCCTGTTATTATCTCTGTGTCTTCTTCCTCTTCTTCTGCTTCTTCCTCCTCTTCTTCCTCTTCTTCCTTCTCTTCCTCTTATTCCTTTTTCCTCCTCCTCCTTCTCCTCCTCCTCTTCCTCCTTCTCATCTTCGTCCTCTCCATGTTGCTACATAAATATAGGCATGGCTAGCTTCTTCTTGAAAAATTACTTTTAAATAATGTTTTTATTCTTTTAAAACTTTGTCAGTTTTATTATGAAATACTAAATGACAGGAATGTTGGAAGCTTGTCTATCACAGGCACTGGCCTCAGTGTTTGGCAGGTTTGAACTTTGAAATTTTGTGTATTTCCATCATGGGATTTAGGTGAGCCTTTTTAAATTCGTTTTTATCTGACTTGCTCCTGGGCTATGCAGGCATCTTGGAAAAGTTGTCTGTATCATTGGTCTCTTTTTCCTCATCTCCATTTCCTCTTTAACTTTTGAAATACAGAACAATTCTGTTTGCTTTCTCTGTGATTTTTAGCATCAATTGTTACAGTTCAGCAGTGCAGGGTCCTCCTAAAATCAACATGATTGCTCATTGCTTGTTTTCTCCAAGGAAAGAATTCCTTGAGAAATCATGATTGTGACATTTATTTTCTATGGAAGAACATAAACTTGATCTCTAAAGAGAGTTTACAGCACAGGACTTTTCATATGTTACAGCTTTAGAAAATCGTGAACAGTGCAGACAGCGCTGACAGATGAAGCCATCCACTTCAGCACCCAAGTCTTTGCTGTCTCCTTAAATCTGGACAAAATCAGAGGTCCATGTGTTCATCTTCCCAGCCTAGGGCATCTTGGCTTGCCTTTTCTTCCCCAATGATGCTGCCATGTTCTGTCCCCAGTTTCAACAGCTGAGCCAAATGAACACCAAACTTGGTATATTTCCTCTATTATTTTTTTGGAGAACATTGTATCCCTACTTAAAACAGATAGACAGAAAAACAGACAGACAGAAAAAACATAAAACGAAACCAAACAAACAAAAAACCCAAATAAAATAAAAACAAAAGCTTCAATGGCATTTTTTTTTTTATAGAAAAAAATTTAAAGTGCATTTCTTCCTTTGGGGGATGGCATTTGATTACTATATTTTTATACAAAGGAAAATTGGATAACTTAAGTTTTTGCTTTGGCTACAGGGAAGCTTAAGGCCAAAAAGTAGATTGCTTTATTTTAGCTGCTACTTACATTTTATAGCTAAAGTACAGGGTTATGAGGAAGTTTCATTGCGCACAGCAATCCTAATCGATGATGAATGGGTGGAAGCCTCCCTGGGAAGATGGGTGACAGGGAACGGTTGCAGAGTGTTGTGGTGTATTTCTTCTAGGCCGGAGCCATGGGAGTATGGTAGGCTGGCATGGATGTGCACATGGATGTTGGCCATTGCCTGGAAAGTTGTTTATTTCACATTTATCACTGTTTAATACTTCCTTCTTTAAGCCTTTAAGTCTTCTTTTCTAGCCTTGTAATTCATGTAATTTTGTATCAATTTTCCAAAACAATTTGTTTCAAACATTATTTTAGGGAAACAGAATCAACTTTCTAAATTTCTGGGTGACATTTAAAACAGAGAAATAGTCTCTCCACAAAAATAATACTAAGAAGTTTAAAAGAACACATACATACATGTATATGTACATATATATTTGACATATACCAAGTATATGCAGGTATTCATAATATCTGGAGCTGTGGAGATGGTTTAGTCAGTAAAGTGCTTGCTGAGCAAGCATGAAGACACTAGTTTCACCCTGAGGACCCATGCAAAAGCTGGGTATAACAGCACGTGCTTGTAATTCTAGCAGTGGGGATGCAGAGGCAGGAAGATCACTGGGGTCGAGTGGCCTGCCAGTCCAACCGAATGGTAAGTGTCAGATTCAGTGAATGACCTGGTTCCAAAAAGCAAGGGGGAGAAGTGACTTAAGAATGGCAGTTTCTTCAGAACTGTTGATCTCTACTTTCCACATACAAATACCCACATGACTGTGTACATATGAATGTGGGCATGTGCAGGAATGCACACACACACACACACACACACACACACACACACACACACACATGCACGCACATGTGTGTGCACAGGAACACACAACATAAGGATGCTTCTTGAGTCTGTAGTCTATTGAAGTCATCACTTTATAGTTAGTAACTCACTACTTTTACTGTGTGGCATGGAGCTCAAGTGTGGGGTTCTTTCTCTTACATCTTCCCATCTCTCTAGTCCTAGGATTCGAGAGGACAGGCTGAACTTCAGGGTGATCTCTTTCTCATTTATGGCTAAGTCAACAGATTTACTCTTTTTCATTGAGTCTTCATGGCATGCTAAGCCTAGGCTATGCTATGTGTCTAAGAATTCAATAATGCAGGCTGATGGCCACTGTCCCTGCCAGTTGTGAAGTTTATAGTCTAAATCCAGGCTTCTTGAACTTGACTTCTTGATCTTTTATCTTCAAGAAGTCATGATACTGAGTGGGTATTTTTGTGCAATAAACACTTAAGTACAGTGTGACTAGATTAAAAAATAACTATCTCTTACTTTGCTTGTGTCTTACCCATCTTATAATCTATTTTTTGACGTGAAGGGTGTGCTGGTAGTTTTATATCAACTTGATACAGAATCATCTGGGAAACAGAAGCCTTAACTGAAAAAATGCCCCCCACTGGATTGGCCTGTAGGCAAGCCTGTGGGGCATTTTCTTGATTGATTGTGGAAGGACTCAGTTCACTGAGAGTAGTACCACCCCTGAGGCTGAGCAAGCCTTGGGAAGAAAACCAGGAAGTAGCAGTTCTCAGTGGCATCAGCATCAATTTTGACTCCAGATTCCTGCCCTACTTGAGTTCATGTTCTGACTTCCTTCCATGATGGGCTATAAATTAATCCCACAAGATGAGATAAACCATTCCTCCCCAAGTTGCTTATGGTTATACTATTTATCACAGCAATAGAAACCTTAGTTAACACAGAATAAGAAAGGTGCTTGCTCTATTCTGCTTAAAGGCTAGCATGTCCACTCAATCAAATAGGACTCTCTCCTATTATATCCGTGTATTTAACATGTCCATAGTTAAGTTGCTCCATTTTCTCTTCATAATTATGGAGGATATAAATAATATTCTATCAAGCACCTGTCATCACAAGGAAGCATGTGTGTGTGATTGTGTGTGTGTGTGTGTGTGTGTGTGTGTGTGTGTATGAAGCATAGATCTATCAACCTCACAGAACTCTTCGAGGCTCCTGGATGCTAATAATCAATTTAGCATGAAGCTCTCACATTAGAATATTCTCTTCCTTTTCCTTTTCTCTAGACTTTCTTTCTTTACTCTCTCTCCTTCCTTTCCTCTTGTATTACTTGCTAAGATCTATGTCAGTGGGATAGATTTAAATTCTTTGTGAAATTAAACCTTTAGCTGAGCCTTCATTTTTTGGTATTTCCATCAGTTGCTGCCTAATTTTGCCACTAGAGAGAAAGCATAGAATGTGTTGCCCTACACATCAATGACAACTTTTCCTTGAGACTGTGTAGTCAGAGCTAATTAAATGCTGCTGATGGCTACGGGCATTTCTCCTCTTGTGGCAATTATGCTGAACTTGGTCAGTGTGGCTGCAGGTTGAAGCCAGGAGGCTGTTTTTAAAAAGCAGCAAAAAAGGGATTCATTAAAACATTTGAAACCAGAAATTTAATTTAAAAAATGCCTTAACTTCTCATTAAACTTTGATGTTATTCCCTTGGGCTTAGGGATTTTTCTATTCTAAATCTGTGCTGAAATGTTCCTAATGTATGCTCGATCCAGTTGGGGATTGCTGTGTAAAGGGACACAGGAGAGTCTTTTGTTTCTTTTGGAGAGTTGGTCTTCTTTAGGGTTCCCCCCCCCCCATGTCTGAATAGAATGTGTGAGAAACAAAACAGAACAAATCATTTAATGGGTTTTGAACTGCCAAACACCCCTGAAACCTGACCAAATAAGTCTTGGCCATTGGAATCCCCAAACCATACCCTAGTTCATCAGCAACAGATAGATATGTGACATAGCATACCTAAGCTCCAAAGGTTAGAGCCCGAATTAGAGTCCCTATCACTAAGCAACACTGGGAGAATCTCTAGATTGGCTCTGGGAACCTTTGCTGGCTTGTCCTAGGAATTTGTCCAGTTCATCATTGCTGCTTCAGAATGAGGCTGGCTACCAGCCTTGTTGGCTTTCTTAATGAACAATTATTTTGAGACTAGAGAAGCCATTGAGTCACTCAGCATTCTGCAGCCCAAAGTTCTAGGTTCACAAACAGATAGGAAATTTGAAATAGTTTTTCTCTCTTCCTTTCTCCCACTCTCACCCCTATCCTTCTTTATTTCTTTCATTTTGTTTTAGGTTCTAATTTAATTACTTTTCTCTTTCCTCTTCTTCCCTCCAAACCTCCCATATGCCCTTCCCCACGCTTCTTCAAATTCATACCGCCCTCAATTCTATGGTTATATCTTTATTTCTTTTCCTTTTCCTCCCCTAAGATCAAGGATCCTTGGTTTTCTCTTCCCAAGATCTTTCTTGAATGCTATTGTTAAGCTGATAGTAAATGTTCTTTCATAAATCTTAGTGGAGAGTTTGCATTGGTATTATGATGTTTAATATAAGTAAGGAGCGATTCTTTAAATTTAATATTATTTTAAAAAGGTGAACTGTGACTGATTTTTTAATGATTCCTTTGTATTTGCTTGTAGTCTTTGAGTTTCCAATCGTTTATGTTTAAATACATACATTTTGACCATATTATTTTAAAAGTACTGTGACATCTGGATTTAGTGACTAAAGCCATAGGTGTGAGCTTGGTTAGAATTAACCATTAATTTAAGATTATGAAGCAATTGTCACAGGAAAATGACTTTGGTGGAATTTTCAACTCTGTGCTTTCATTTTATTATATACAAATTTCCCTGCATAATAATTTAGTTTTGTTTTAATCACTAATGAATTACAAGAAATATTTCTTCAACCCGAAAGGTGTCTGAACAAAAGATAATCTACTTTGAGGTAACCCTACTAAGCTGGGGAAAAGCCTCCGCCCTTATGGAAACCTAGTAGGTAAAGTGTGACACCATTTGATGCCCTGGTGTTCCATGAAGTCCCTCAATTCTGCTAAGTGTGAAAGGGCAGTGGTGTTAGAGTTTTCCAGATTCTGAGTTAACTTACTGTTGCAACTTACCATTCTGGCACTTAAAAAGCCCAGATGGGCTGTACAGTCTTAACGAGTTTAACATTTTGTGACCTTCTGTGGTTGAAAGAGAATTGGACAAGAAGCCAGAATCTGTGGGTTCCAGTATTGGCTCTGGCACTAACCAGCTGTGCACATTTGGAAGTTAGTTTTCTTCTATGATGCAGAATCATTGTCTATTATAAACTTATGAGTTAAGCTAAGTGATTTCACATGTCTCTTCCCAATCTCACAAGTAAATGCTGGATTCCAACATAGACATACTAACCAAGTTTACTTGGTTTGATTCCTTTTGCTGATTCTCATTTTTACTGCTAATATAATGGGATGGCAAATAGCAGAGTATTGGGAAGAAGTGAGCCAGTTCTTGTGCAAAGATTAGCATATAATAGATGGTCAGTGAAGATTAACTATTGTTTCTGTGGTCTGAGGCTAGCAATTTGAATACAGACAATGAATCTCTTACAATGGTTTGGCTTACAATGAGTAGTTTTTACTATGGTGGGAAATAATGCACATTCAGTAGAAACTGTGTTTTCAATTGTGCATGGTTCTCAGTTCACAGCTGTGACTCCACCAAGGTAAGCAAACGGCCCTGCACTGCACTGGATTGCATAAGACATACTTTCTGTTTCAAACAAAATTCAATTGTCCTAACTTTCATTATCTGCAACTTGGCTTCTTTTGTTTCTGTTTGTGTTTTTCAGGGTCTCATACTGCTAAACAAGAGATTCATACCAAGCCTTCCACTTTATAGAAGAGAGAGAGAGAGAGAGAGAGAGAGAGAGAGAGAGAGAGAGAGAGAGAGAGAGAGAGCAATGTAAATTTAATAAAGGTGTATTGGCTCATTCCTATAACCTTAACCCAACTGAGATTGAGGCAAACTGATAGCTATGAGTTCAAACTAGCCTGAGGTTACATAGCAAGTCCTTGCCTCATAAACAAAAACAGAAAACAAAAATACATCCAAAGACCAAAAATCCCCACAAAATCCCTAAACAAAGTCAAACAGAACAGCACACAAAAAACAACAAACCAAAGAACAGACAAAAATAAAAATCAACCAACCATATAACCAACCAACCAACCAAAAAACCCCAAACAACTAACACTTCAACATCAACAAAACCCCCTTCATAAGTACAAAAAATGTCCTCTAAGCTTGTGTGTGTGTTTGCTCAATAAGAAAGTGAAGCCACTGTTCTTATGCTCTTAAACATAGTTCTTTATTGGTTCTCTGCCTTAGTGGAATCACAGTCTCATTGTACAGGCTGAGTGGAGACAGCTAGATGTGTGAATGATCTATAGATTTTAAAAGTTGTATGCTAACTGGACGTACCTCTAACTTCAGTCTAAGACCAACTGTCATTACTAAAAATTAAAAATCTACAAACCTTAATAGTACAATCCAACCTTGAACTAAGTGAAAATGTTCCTGATGCTGTCTGATTCTCAGGAAGTGGCTCTAGAGAGCTATCTCAGTTTCTGCTTTAACTGTAGTGATCTGTATGAATTGCTTTTGAAGGTCCAGAGAAACATCTAGTCCTGTGAACACTTAATAAAAATCAAATGATACGAAAAAGGTTTTAACAGAAAAGTATTGTTCCTTATTCTGTCCTTCCCTTATCTCAGCTTCATTTCCCAGAATCCACTACTTCTGGGGTTTCTATTTATGTCCTCTAGAGGTTGCTTTTATAGTCTATATATACTACATATACACCCTACAATAATAACTATTCGACATGCAAGAATTAGAAAATCACCTTTAAGTTGTTCTCTTATCGTAAGAAGTACAATTTCCTCAGTTATTATCATTCTAATTTATTACATATATGCTTCTACTTAAATATTTAAATGTTCATTTCTCATTCTATCAATTATGCAGTTTGGTATTCCTACTTGGGAAAATGAAGCCCGTTTCCACTTATGTGTTCTCTTATATTTTCCTGAGAAGTTAGAATAGTGTCTACAAAGTTAATGTTGATGAATCTTGTTCATAGCCTGATTTAAAAAATTATATATATATATATATATATATATATATATATATATATATATATATATATATATATATATGTTAGAACAATCAAAGAGAAATGGACCATTACTATGAGAAGAAATGGTGGGAGAACATGGGTTATAGGACAGAAAGAGAGAGAGGGAAATGATATAGTTAATTATGTTTTAGCTTAAAAGATGAACCAAAGGAAATGTGTTTTCATCGCCAGAAGACACACACTGTGACTTTGGTACAACTGCATTGCCTTTCCTACAGTGTGAGCATGACCTCTGTGTTGCATAACATATACCAGCTTATTCTGGCAGCAATTATCACTTTATGTACAATTTACATCTCAATCGATCTACTGAGCTGTAGTTAGTCATTTATTTGGATCATGTGCTTTTGATATAGTTGTATTTCTTTTTTTTTTTTTTTTTTTTTTGGTGAGGTAGATCAACTTTATTTGTGGTGATTCAAGGCTTATATAATTATGGGGATGTAGGTCAGAGTATCCAAGATGGGTAAAGGTCACTGGCCGAAGGCTTATAGTATCAAAATGCCTGATTAGCATGGGGAAGCATTTTAGGAATCTCAGGTGCTGGAGGAATAGGTTCTTATCAGGAGATAGTAAGTTGAACCTGTAATCTTAACCAAGGCTACGTGACATTCTGCAGGTAGATGTGTGTGTAGGGATTTTGAACTCCCCAGACAAGGTCACAGAAGGGGGAAGCCCTGCCAATGATGGGAGTCCTC
>CM052713.1:37260860-37277923 GCA_028551405.1 Uromys caudimaculatus
GTCCCTGGCCCTCCGCTGGGTCCTGCGATCTCCGGCGAGGGATCTTTGTCCCGGCGCTGATCAGCTGATATAGTTGTATTTCTTTCTTTTATTTCTAGCAGGTCTGATGGCATCATTTGACTGTCCTTTAGGCTTTGTATTTTGAGGATCCGTCAAGGTGTGTCACTTGGCTAGAGGTCCTGTGCTTATCTTTCAAGGTATCACATTTATATGGGAGTAGGAAAAACTAGAATCTTACTGCTCTGCTAACTGGATTCTGATGAAGGCCAGAGGCCAGGACTTTAAACAGGTATAGGAACAGTGCCTGAGTCCCCAGCTTCCTTTTTCATGTTGTTGTCAAGACAACAAACATTGCATTTACTGCTATGGACACCATCAGCCACTCTGCCTATCAGAGGTTTTATAACACAGAACCACTCAACCTTGAGAAGCTGAAGATGAAAAGGAATTCTTTGAGACACTTGTGAAATTTTTGATGCCAGGGCAGAGGTGCTTAGAAGGTATTTTTCCCTTGCAATGTGTTTTGTCAATATTTTTGACTCTTGGGACTTGTGAACTCTAATTACTTTAGACTCAACCTTAGGAAACAAATTTACCCTCTGATCTGAGATGTTTGATTCACCCCGAATCTTTGTAGAATGCCTAATTGAATGATCTCTGAGAAGGTGGTGAGGAATGGGAAAAATCACAGCTGGCTGATGCATAATTGTCACTTGATTTAAGGGATATTCAAATGTATTTCAAGCTCCCAGATTGTACATGGTTCAGACCGCTATGCTGCGGGATCAGTGGCATGAAAATAGTGGCTGCTTCTTGCCTATGTGGTGTTGAGTGTCAGGGAGTGGGCATGGACTTGAAGGCATTCTAAAAGTTTTCAAAATGTAAAGGCTTCAGAGAGATTTAAACCTGCTGACCTTTACTTTAAAACATTTACAGTTTCTCTCCCTCAATATGGCCCGTGATGTTACCTAGGCGTTTCAGCATGGGGGTGGCAACACTTCTTCCTCTTTCTGAAGGAAAGTCCTTACTAGACAAAGTCTTTTTTTTTTGTCATAAAGTGTCAAGCTTTAGAACAAAGAAACACAGAATGGGGAGAGAATGTCATAGTTCTCCTAACAGCCCAATGTGCTGAACTACAGTGCTGACACTGTAGCATTTATAGCTCTCTGAGCCTACTCAGTTTCCTGCCCAGTGAATTCCTGCATGCAACCTCTTTTACCGGAAAAAAACTTTTAAATAGAATATATTTTTCTCTCTGTTGAAGTTCAATGCAGCCTTCTCAACTATGTTGGAAGAATAACTATTGCTAAGGTCCCCAGGTATCCAAATGGTTCTAGATCTATGGATCTATATGGATAAACTACAGTGGTTTTGGCTGACCACTGTTAAGGATTTTAGCAATAGCTTACAACTTCACTTAGGTCTGAAGATAGGGCTTTAGAGATGGATTTTGCTGCCACTGAGGTCTTGCTATGGTACTCCAGTCACTGTCTCACAAATGACTCCATTTCATGTCAAAACGTAGTCTACTTAAAGAAAAATTAAATGCATTTAGCTTAGAAAGTCAAGCATATAGACAGTTAAATGAACTGGAATTTTTCCTGAAAAGATGAAGTCAATCCACAGTGTTTTCTGGGCAACAGGTAAAATTATTATTCTGATTTTCCTGGAGGATTCAGTACCTCTTTTAGCTTAACTGAGGGACCTCCTTGTGGAAAAGAGATTTGACTTATTATAGCTTCAGGAAACAAAAGCCAGACCAATGAAGAGGTGTTGAAACTCTTAGTGGCAACTCAATATCCAATTTTCAGCAAATCTTGAAAATCAAGGAAGTCTTTTATACAATAATTTAACTCCAAATTTTATTTTCCCTAATTTCTTCACTTGGTTAATTTAACTCTCATTCTCTTCTATTTGACTGCCTGCATTTTCTCCAAGTAATGAGATACCATTAAACAGACAAATGATCAATGAAAAGTTAGCATGGCTGATTTGCACATATTAGAAATAGTGAGGAAAAACCTGAGTGTCTGCAGTGTGACATACATGGTAACTTGTCCCTCAGTGTATAATAACCATAGTGACAAACTTATTGGAAGGTCTGCCATTTGCACATGTTCAAAGAGTTATTAGTCTCTTCTAGCTAATAAAAGGCTATAAAAGAGATTCTGTTTCCTGTGTATTTGTGGGATATTGGGAAGGGGTAAAAATAATTCATATTGTAAAAGAACAGGATATAAAGACTAGACATGCCATCAAGATTCCATCCTGAATATGACTGCTAATTTGTGTTGCTTCTGCTAAAAACGGAAGGATAAAGCTGACTTTTTCAGTCGCTTAAAAAAATGCCCATAGAACAATCACAAATGATTATGCTTTAGGCTTTGGAAGACAGCTGCTTCATAGGGAACGTGCCTCAGATCAGCTCTTTCAGCTTGTGGGCTAAAAATTGAGGCAGAAAAGGGGGAAGTGTTTGGCCACAGTGGCAACCAATCAACAGTCAAGACAGGAAATAAATCTTAATTTCCTATCATTTGGTGCAATTTGCCACTGACCTCAATATGCTCATGATGACACACATGAAGGTGTGATCAAGTTGTAGCTGGATATATATCTAAAAGGATCATTTTTATAAGCATTTCTCAAAACAAGCCAAATTCATGCACTCTATACAATTGCAGCTAATGGAATCCATGCAATCTTATTCCAAGCTGCTGCTCTGTGGGCCACACAGAGGGGCTACATACAGCCTGAGAGCTTTGGCTTAAAAATAAATCCAATCTGAGCCCTGCCTTAGATAGATATAATCACAATATAATCCTGACATAATTATTTTATTTTTTGATACTTCTTTTGTAGATAAAAAACTATTTGTCATCCCTTTGGGCTTTCCTGTTTCCCATTAGTTTTGAGTTATAACTGGTATAGGAAGCTCATGGTCCCAAATTATTTAGAGAGAAAGATATTTGCTGTTTCCCAAAGGGTGGGGGATACACCCAGTAGGCAGAGAGCCCCAGTTTTGTTTAGTTATATTCATGGGTTTGCAGAAGTGTCAGAAACTTGATGTAAGAGAATCAGATGGACCAAGATGTAAAGAAAAAAAAAAAAAGATGTCCTAGTTTAAAACAATGTAATTTTTTTTTACCAAATAAAGTTATGTGAATGTAATTATAATTCAAGATGGATTTGTACCAAACTTTGATGTTAGAAAATCAGGAGAATTTGTAGGGAAATTTTAATCCAGCAGCATGGTTGCTCTTGCATCCTAGGTCTGTGTGATCTATATGGAATGCAGACACATCATGCCAAACACCTTAAATACCTCTGGTTAGAATACAAGCACATCCTTGGTATACACTTTTAATCTCAAACAATGAAGGTAAAGTTAGTTTGTTAAAAAATGCAGCAATGTTTGAAAGTGATATCTAATTGAGTGGCAGACAAAGTGACAACTCACAGAAAGATTTGACAGAATTAGTCAGAGAAAGAATATGCCCAACGCTTGGGAGAACAGACAGGAAAGAGAGGCCACTTGAGATCAGCTTAGAGAAAAGTCCAGGCAGTTGAGTCAGTTAAGTTTGTGGAGTCAGGTCAGTTCAAGAGAACCATTTCAGTTCATGTAGTTCTGTTCAATTCAGTTGAGTGCAGTCAGAGTCAGTGTAGTGAAGTTGAGTTTGGTTTAGTCAGTTCCATTTGGTGCCGTCAGTACAGTGCAGTTCAGTTCATGGGGATAGCAGAGGCAAGTTTTACTGTGATAGTTTTACAGAGGTGAAGATAGAATGAACCAGAGAATAAGGAGTCAGAAGATTAAAACAAATGGCCTGAGTTAGTATGAGGCCAAGCAGAGCAATTCAATCAGAAGCTGAGAGAAGCCAGATTGAATCAGTCAGCTTGGAGAGGACTTTGAGCCAGAATCGCAGAGTTGAACCAGCCAGCCAGAGTTCAGAAAGGTCTAGAAAGGATGAGCTATTCAGTAGTAAGTCACAGCGGCTGAAATGTTCTAGGCCTAGATTAGATTTATGGTGACTAGAAGCTTCAAAGCCTAGGCATAAGGATGGTTAGAACAGAGATAGCAACACTCTGGCAATAGCCTAAGCCATGTATTCATAAAGCTTGGGTACAGCTCTCATCTCATCCTGTCACCTGAGAAAATAAAAGGGACATTTACAGGAGGTTATGAAGGATATGAGTTTAATTTTTAAAGAAATGGCCCTTGCCTAAATTCTAAATGCTGCTACATATAGCCATCCTACATAGATCATGGCTGCTTTGTTTTCAATGTGTTCACCTCTTACTGGTTTAATCATGTAGCTTTCAGAGAAATCTCATGAATGCTAGAAAATAGATAAAAATAGAGCTTCAAAGAAGTAATCTTGCCAGTCTTCAACCCAACTGTACAGAGCACCCCAGTGCAATTTTAAAGGTCTGGCATATATAGAAAACAATGAATTAGATATGGTAGTTTAGAGCACCAAAGACTGGGCATATGCTTTCTTTATACAGAAGATTGAGTTCGGAATAATAGGTTTGGCCCTGGATAGCCTCCTTTCTCATAGTGGCCATCCAAAATAAACCACTAGTCCAAAAAGGTTCTGGTCTAAAGTAGATTAATGAAAAAGACAAACCTGTATTTAAATGCACATCCTATTAGTATTCGTCTTTATTTGTGAAGAACTGAAATGAAAATCACTGTTTTGCTTGTCTCCTTTAGTTAGGAAGTTAAATTGACTTTACATGTCTAATGAAGCATTTTATTTTGGGCCACAACACATGGTTCACCAAGTAGTATAAGTATGCTGTATAGTCACAGTAGGCTATGTATGGAGCAACAGAAGGAAGAGACACATTGTGGCTAATCAGTTGCCCTTTTTAAAGAGCCAAGAACAAAAGAATAATTGATGCTAAACACTGTGAATACCTTTACCCAAGAGCCCAACCGGCTGTACCATCTTAAGCTGTCTTCTTGCATAAGGTATCTAGGTGCTATGAAAGCAGTTATTGTAGTCATGAACACACTATTTGATGCCATTTTAAATTCCTTGCTTTGGTCCCATTCTCTGTGTGGATTTGGGATTTGTTTGTTTGTTTGTTTAATTTCTTTGCCTCAGTTAATGCATGATGAAAACCTTTTGTGTGATAGACAGGGTTGTTCTCTCATCTTTTCACTTTTGCCATTTAGTCTTTGAAGGTGTTCATTGGGAAGGAGGACTCACTGTCACCCATGGTCTAGGTTTTATTTCAGGAATCATTTAATTATGGCATGAAAGGATATTAGATTTGTGCCTGTCCTCAGGTCAGTTCTGTCCTTCCTTCCTTCCTTCCTTCCTTCCTTCCTTCCTTCCTTCCTTCCTTCCTTCCTTCCTTCCTTCCTTTCTCCCTCCCTCCCTTCCCTCCTTCTTTCTTTAAAATTTCCTCCCACATATGGGCATTGAATTCTTATGGAGCTAAGAATAACCTTGGCCTTCTTATCATTCTATCTCATATCCACATCTGGGATTACAGGTATATACACCAACTCATTTCATCTGGAGAGAACTTGGAGCTTATTTTTATATGCCTTTGATATATCATGAAAAAAAATCTATTGCCCCCAGTAATTCAGTATCTTATTAAGATGGAATGATCTAGAATGATATATGAATATACTGTATTATTATATTCTGTTATTATATTACCAATATAACATATAATATATTAATATAATAATTATGGGCAGGCACATTAATATAATATATTAATATATTATTCTAGATCATTTACATAGATTTTCAACTCTACATCTATCTATATATAACCTGTATATACATATATATGTGTATATATATGGGGCAGAGGTGAAAATTGAACATCTAGACTTAGCTGAAGAAGAGATTGAGCAAGCAGTATACAGACTAGTTAGGGAGAAAACGAACTTGATGTGAAGGATTATCTCAGTGACAAAAGTTAATTCATTAACTAGGCAATACTTCTGATATAGTAGATGTGAAAAAGCACGAGCTCTCCCCTTTCATATTTTCATCACTTGTGATTGTTTAAATTATAAGTATAGACTGTATAGAGGGAGTCAAAGTGGATAAAATTGAGTGATATGTATCAGCTGTTAGAGGAGTGGTACATGATGGGCCTACCAGGGAAGTGCACATGAGTACATGGGTATTTAGAGATTAGAACAGACAAATGGGGAAATGAGGGCCTGTAAAAAGACACTGGATGATGAAATTACAGAACAGGACCATTAAAGAGTAAAATCTGAAAGCATTAATGAAGCAATTCTTAAATGGTAAAAATTAAAATTCTGTCTGGAAACTGTTTTATCCAGATTTTATTTCCTCTGTCCAGTTACTTTGGCTGCATCAAGACTTTAAGGATGGGTGTGTATAAGCTCATGGGAAGGATGAGACCCAGAGCTATACAACAGTGATTTTATCTCACAGTTAGCCCAGCAAAAAAGAGAAAATTCACAAAGCACCTTCCCACGGTCTGGCACATGGCACATGTCCAATCCAATTTACTAGCTTTATCCTAGCTTTTCACAGAACCACTGGTGATTCTCCCTGACCTGGGATAAAGGTATGTGTTTTCATAAAGGTAGAGCCAGTACTTAGGGATAACTGTGCCCTCAGTGCCCTGCATGGGATATAGGCATGCACAGATAGCATTCTTCTTCTTTATAAGAGTAAACACTGGTAGTGAATTGACAAACGTTCCTCAACTGTGCAACTCACTCACATTTATCCAGCCTTGGCTCTTCTTAATTTACCACCCAGTGTGGACTGTGCAATCTATTAACCTTGTTTTTGACACTTGCTGTCAGCCCACTGAACATTTCTGCTTCCTCATGCTGAGCTTCACCTTCCTGTCAAATTAAAAAGAAATCTATTCATTAATGGAAAAAGTCCTTTAAATAAATACAGGATTTATTTGCTTCATTGATTTGCTTGATTTTTACCTAGAAGTAGAAAGAGCTAATGAGTCTGATTTCTTGCCTCTCTCATTCCCAAAGTGGGAGGCAGAGACCTTTGGCTTTGCTATGCACGTTCCTGTGAGAGACTTCAGAGCAGGCAAGTTAAGATGTGTGCTGGGTCTTCAGAGGATATTGGGAGGAATTTCTTACCATCCTTGCTTTCAAAGACATTACTGTTTAGAAAGAAAGACCAGAAGCAGCCAAACAAACCAAAAGGCAGTAAATTAGTGCAAAGGCCCTAGCTGACACTCTGTTACAGAAAGCATTTTGCGTTCCAGACAATCTCAGAGAAACCATGTGCCTGCTGTTAGTAAAACTAGGAGAGAAAAAGAAATCATCACTTAGCGTATCACCCGAAAACTTGGCCAGGATCAGGTATGAAAATACAACATGAGTAAGCGATTCCTTTATTATTATTGTTATTGTTATTATTATTATTATTATTATTATTATTATTATTATTATTATTATTTACAATCTAGTCATTTTCTCCCACCCCTGTCCTGGTCCCTCATCTCAGTTTCTCATCCCATTCCTCCGTCCCCATTTCCAAGAGAATGTTCCTGTACTACCAGGCCTCCCCCTTCCATGGAGTGTTAAGTCTCTCTAGGATTAGGTGTGTCTTCTCCCACTGAAGACAAACCAGGCAGTCCTTTGCTATATACGTGTCAGGGCTTCGGACTAGCTCATGTATACTGCCTGGTTGGTGGCTCAGTATCTGAGAGAACTCAGGGGTCCAGGTTATTTGAGACTGCTGGTTTTCCAATGGTGTTGCCCTCCTCTTCACCTTCTTCCATCCTTCCCCTAATTCAACCATAGGTGTTCCCAACTTCAGTTTAATGGTTAGGTGCAAGTATCTGCATATGTCTCAATCAGGTGCTGATTGGGTTCTCAGAGAACAGCCATGCTAGGCTCCTGTCTGTAAGCATACCATAGGGTTTTCTTAGTGAGGAGAGTCTATCCAGTAAACATAAAGAAGTGATTTCTGCATGCATTAGCATACTACCCTGATGTACTACTCACAAGTGCTTCAGAAATTCTCCCAAGCATCAGTTGATACCAGGGTCTAGGGGTATTCATCTACATCATTACTGTCCTGAAGCTTGGGTTATAATTGGAAGGGCTTATTTCTCCTTGTAAGGAGAGCAGTAGGAATTTACTGGTGTCCAAACTGTGGAGTTTAAAGGCAACTTGTTGGAGGGCTGAGTACCATCTGGTACTCCACAAGAATCACACAGAAATAAGGTTGGTTGATGCTTGAAATAGGTGACTTTAATGGTTAATGTTTAAATAGGTGACATTTCGCATGATTTCTCGCTCTGTGTCATTTTCCTTCCTCCATCCAAGCTGCTTGTCTGTATTTCCTTGTGCTATAATTTTCTCATTGGATAATAAAAAATAAATCCTTATTTTAAGAACTATTCTATTTTAGCTCAATATTTATGAAGTGTATTATAGATCAAATTTTTGTGTAAAGCTTTTTTGGAGTGGGGAATCAAACTACCCTTATAAAAAATTAACATTTTTTGATATCTGAAAATAATAAAATAATGGGAATATAAAAGGTAAAGACGAATTTGATTACCATCTAAAAAGCTGTACATATTCCTTCTCTAAATTTACTTTTCTGGTGCTCTTTTTTCTGTTTAGTTCTAACTTCAATACAGACGTAACTTTGATAAAAAAAAAAAAAAAGTTTTCCTAGAAGTTAAAAAGAGCACAACTGTCTCTATTAAATTATACATGAACAACATGTGCAGGATTCAGCTAACACAGGCTCACAAATAGAAAATCTTTCAGGTATTGTGTATGTCAGTTGTTAATCACAATCATTATTTTAAATTAAATCAAATGAGGTTACAATAAAATGAATTATCCTAAAGTCAAAGGACCTTAATCCTTAATATCCATGGCTTTCTAATTGTTTGACTTATTCTTTGGGGTTATTTATACCTTTGATTGTACAAATACAGTTTTGTAATCAACATGTTTATGTGGTGTGTGTGTGTGTGTGTGTGTGTGTGTGTGTGTGTGTAATGGCCCCTGAATAAAAGTCAGAGGACAATATGGTTGTCAGTCCTCACCTTTGACTTTGTTTGAAACGGGGTGTCTTGTTCATTGTAGTGTAAGTCACACTAGCTGGCCTATGAGCTACCAGAGATCTGTTTCTACCTCCTGTCTTGCTATAGGAATTCTGGGATTATAGATGTTTGCTACCATATCCACCTATCCATGAGTTCCAAAGGTCTGAACTCAGGTTCTCATGCCTCCACATCAGGTGCTGTTACTCACCGAGCCATCTTCCCAGTTCTGTAGGAGTATAAGCGACTGCATACGTCTTCTTAGCTCAGAATGAGTGATATGATTTCATAGATAGAAGTTAGCCATGATGAGACCATTGTACCGCAAGAATCTGCAAATGCTTTGATAAGAGTTTGATTTATTACTTTGATGATTGCTTGGTTTAGATAATGATGAAAGGGGTAGTAATGAAGATGAAACTTAATTGTATGTCATGTTTAGTTCTTAAGGTGAAATTTATATTTAAAAGATATAATTTGTAGAAAAATGCGAACTAGTTATAGATCACATATATTAAATGGCAACACACTTATTGATAAAATGATTACTATATTGGATGCCATTCTAATTGCTAAATCATGATAGAATTGTATCATAGATTAACTACAGATAAAAGAATATAATATATTTAACCAGTAAAAAGTTATTGAAAGTATTCTGTGCCAATAAGTTGGTACATGAAAGTTAGCATAGTCTTATACAATGTTATGTTTTGTAAGTTGTGTGCTACAAATATTTTGTATCATTAAAAGTATAACAACTTGAAACAAACACACATTTATTTTACCACAGAACTAGATGTTAAACATTTATTAGTAGCTATTACATGGAAAAATAAAATTATCCTCTTTCTCTAAATTGAAAATATGAAATAATACAGGTCTTAGCCAAACATTATTCAGCTGGAGAATGGTTGTGCTTTATTTTTTTGGTACTGGGAAAAATAAGACATAAGAGAACAAAACAACAGCCAGTAGATTTAAAGCACTATTTGGTAAGCGTTAAACCAGTGACCCCTGAAGGTCATATTCAGTTCTTAACTGTGTGCCATGCCATGGTCAGCTCAATGGTGAAATGATTGTAAATTAGTTTCAGCACAAGTATGTTCAAGGATTTGTTATCTTTATTGTGACATACGGCTTTTTATTTTTAAGGTTTTGAGTTTTCAAAATCCCTGAGTTTGAGTCAAAGATCTTAGGTTTAATACGAAATTAAAAAGCATGAGGGCTCTTTCATTGACCAGAGGCAGGTGGGGTTTCTGATATTCATTTTTCAAACCAACTTACCAACCAGCACATAAAAAACAGCAATAACAAACCTAAACCCCATGACTTTCATGAGAACCAACACATGGCACATGGCAGAAAACATTTTTTTTGTCAAGTCAACAATATGGAATGGAGGTAATGGTGCTACATTACTTGTTAGTTCAGAGAATTATATAATATCTGCTCTTTGTATAACATCAAAATGAAGTCCTAACTGGCATGTAAATATATTATGAATTAGTGTTATTGTTGGCATGCATAACTTAGGCTTTGAAAATCATTTTTAATTAATGGCATTTATGCAAAGGCAATACTCCCCAAGCATACTTTTGGATTCATTTAGAGAACTGTATTGATCTCTCAGTGGACAGTAAACCCTCTCACAATTGAGTGGCTCAGAGCAATGACCTCTGTCTCCTGTTCTGTATAATGCCCATGTTGCTCTGTTTACCCTGAGGTCACTTATACTTTCTATTATTTTGAGCGCTGCTTGGGATAAAGTTGAAGAGCCTTCATGCTCATCCTTGTGTCTTAGGCATTGTTGAAATGGTCAAAGAGGGGGGTGGTCATCTCTCAGTAACCTGTCATCATCCTATGCTTCTGCTGTACTATCTTTCTCAGTGACTAGGATGGTTCCTTAGAGTAAAAGTAGAATTTATGAAGTCCATGAAGGTCTGGTACTAGAGCAGATACCTAGTTATTTCTTCCATATTTTATTCGTCAAAGGAGGCACAAGTCCTGTACAGAAACAGGGAAAGGATATAGATGTCCATTGATGGGAAGAACTTTTAAGTTTTCATGGCAATATTATGGGAAAATTGTCACATTGGATGGCACCAATTGACCCCAAATATAGCTCTGCAAATTTTTTTTCAGTCATTTGAAAAGCAGCATACCTAAGGAAATAGATTAAATTTATTTTTGATACTTTATTTACGTTTCTAATGTTTCCCCCTTTCCCTTTCCGGATCTCCCCTTTGGAACCCTCCTCCCTCTCCCCCCTCCTCCTGCCTCTGTGAGGGTATTCCCCCACCCACCCACTCTCCTCTTCCCTCCTTGGCATTCCCCTATACTGAGGCATATTACACCCTCAGGCCCAAGGGCCACTCCTCCCCCTGATGGCTAACAAGGTCCTCCTGTGCCACATATGTGGCCAGCACCACGGGTCCCTCCATGTGTATTCTTTGGTTGGTGATCCAGTCTCTGGGAGCATCGGGAGGTCAGGCCAGTTGACACTGTTTCTGCAAAATCTTTGTTAACTTTTATTTGCAAGTTTCTGTTGTCGGTTCTATTTTGGGGATTAGACACCACACCTGCTTAAGAGCACATTAAATCATAACTTTCAATCCTTAAAACATACAAGATGCATTCTTGAGACCCACAGACAGCGTTGAGACTCAGCAATCAACCTGAGCAAGTGTGAAATGTGCATTTCCATTCACTTTGGAGTCTCTGGCATCAATGTTACTCTTAAGCTAGCAAACAGTGATTCCGTGGTTAACTCTTAAACAGACTGGAATGCTGTGACCAAACCTATTAGTTTTAGCTATATTTGGAATTTGCTGACAATTGTTTCCTTTTCTAGAAGCCAAATCCTCTGACCTTTTAAATAGAGAGACAGATGAAATATGGTATTATACACTGCATTGGTGATTACACAGCTTGCACTTTTTCTCCTGAAAATTACCTAAGCAAAAGAGAAGATTGGAGGTAGGAAGATACTGTTTGAGATTATAAGAATAGTTAGGGTCATGGGTATTGAGTTATATCAGACTTGGAATGTTGAGCAAGTTGTTTAATTTATCATGATCTGAAAATAATAAGTAACAGTTTCTACCTCAAAGGGTTTTCATGAGGCTGAAATGAGTTGCTGTTGTGAATTGGTACGGTAACTAGTGCCACTGAGTTCTAGATAGCTGGAAGTCCTAGGTATTGCAATTAAATACTAACGAGAAAATAAAAAGCATAGTTCTTTACAAACTATGAACCAAACCTAGCTCAAAGTAAAACTACTAAAATGAACTTAGGAGATATTCAACATATGCCATGTATTTACTCATACTTTCTTGATTAATTTTTTCATCTTTTTAAATTCAATACTTTATTTACATTTCAAATGTTTTCCCCTTTCCCTTTGCAAATAAAAGTTAACAAAGATTTCCAGGTCTCCCCTTTGGAAACTCCCTATCCCATCCCCTTTCCCCCTGCCTCTATGAGAGTATTCCCCCACCCACCCACCCACTCCCCACTTCCCTCCCTGGCATTCCATTGTACTGGGGCATCTAACGCTCTCAGGTCCAAGGGCCTCTACTCCAACTGATGGTCAACAAGGCGCTCCTTAGCCACATATGTGGCCAGCACCATGGGCCCCTCCATATGCAAGCTTCCAGTATCTGGGAGCACGGGGTGGGGGGAGCTTGACCAGTTGACAATGTTGTTCCCTCCCCATGGGGCTGCAAACTCCCTTAGTTCCTTCAGTCCCTTCTCCAACTCCTCCATCTGGGACCCAACGCTCAGTCCAACAGTTGCTGTGAATTGAATCATGGGTGTTCTGAACTTTTGGGCTAATATCTGCTTATCAGTGAGCACATACTGTGTTTGTTCTTTTGTGACTGAGTTACCTCACTCAGGATGATATTTTCAAGTTCCATCCATTTGCCTGCGAATTTCATGAAGTCATTGTTTTTAATAGCTGAGTGGTATTCCATTGTGTAAATGTACCACATTTTCTGTATCCATTCCTCTGATGAGGGACATCTGGGTTGTTTTCAGCTTCTGGCTATTATAAACATGGCTACTATGGACATAGTGGAGCATATGTCTATATTATATGTTGGAGCATCTTCTGGGTATATGCCCAGGAGTGGCATAGCTGGGTCCACAGGAACTATTATGTTCAAGGGTCCACCAAACTGATTTCCAGAGTGGTTGTACCAGCTTGCAATCCCACCAGCAATAGAAGAGTGTTCCTCTTTCTCCACATCCTTGCCAGCATCTGCTGTCACCTGAGTTTTTGATCTTAGCCATTCTGACTGGAGTGAGGTGGAATCGTAGGGTTGTTTTGATTTGTATTTCCCAAATGACTAAGGATGTTAGACATTTCTTTAGGTGCTTCTCAGCCATTTGAGTTTCCTCAATTGAGACTTCTCTGTTTAGCTCTGTTCCCCATTTTTTGATGGGGTTATTTTGTTTTCTGGAGCCTAACTTCTTGAGTTCTTTGTATATATTAGATATTAGCCCTCTATCGGATGTAGGATTGGTAAAGATCTTTTCCTAATCTGTTGGTTGCTGTTTTGTCCTATTGACAGTGTCCTTTGCCTTACAGAAGTTTTGCAATTTTAAGAGGTCCCATTTGTTGATTCTTGATCTTAGAGCATAAGCCATTGGTGTTCTGTTCAGAAACTTTTTGCCTGTGCCCATGTGTTCAAGAGTTTTCCCCATTTTCTCTTCTATTAGATTCAGTGTATCTGGTTTTATATGGAGGTCCTTGATCCACTTGGACTTGAGCTTTGTACAGGGAGATAGGAATGGATCAATTTGAATTCTTCTTCATGTTGACCTCCAGTTGAGCCAGCACCATTTGTTGAAAATGCTGTCTTTTTTCCACTGGATGGTTTTAGCTCCTTTGTCAAAAATCAAGTGACCATAGGTGTGTGGGTTTATTTCTGAGTCTTCAATTCTATTCCATTGACCTACCTGCCTATCACTGTACCAATACCATGCAGTTTTTATCACTACTGCTCTGTAGTACAGCTTGACATCAGGGATGCTGATTGCTCCAGAAATTCTTTTATTGTTGAGAACAGTTTTTGCTGTCCTGGGTTATTTTGTTATTCCAAACAAATTTGAGAATTGCTCTTTCTATGTCTATGAAGAATTGAGTTGGAATTTTGATGGGGATTGCATTGAATATGTAGATTTCTTTCGGCAAGATGACCATTTTCACTATATTGATCCTGCCAATCCATGAGCATGGGAAGTCTTTCCAAATCGGAGGTCTTCTTTGATTTCTTTCTTCAGAGACTTGAAGTTCTTGTCATACTGATCTTTCACTTGTTTGGTTAGAGTCACACCAAGATAATTTATGTTGTTTGTAACTATTGTGAAGGGTGTCATTTCCCTAATTTCTTTCTCAGACTCTTCATCCTTTGAGTATAGGAATGCTACTGATTTGTTTGAGTTAATTTTATATCCGGCCACTTTGCTGAAGTTGTTTATCAGCTGTAGCAGTTCTCTGGTGTAGTTTTTCGGGTCACTTTAGTATACGATCATATCATCTGCAAAGAGTGATATTTTGATTTCTTCCTTTCCAATTTGTATCCCTTTGACCTCCTTTTGTTGTCTAATTGCTCTAGCTCGAACTTCAAGTACTATATTGGATAGATAGGCAGAGAGTGGACAGCCTTGTCTAGTTCCTGATTTTAGTGGGAATGGTTCAAATTTCTCCCCATTTATTTTGATGTTGGGTACTGGTTTGCTCTATATTGCTTTTACTATGTTTAGGTATGGGCCTTGAATTCCTGATCTTTCCAAGACTTTTATCCTGAAGTGATGTTGAATTTTGTCAAATGCTTTTTCAGCATCTAATGAAATAACCATGTGGTCTTTTTCTTTGAGTGTGTTTATATAGTGGATCACATTGATGGATTTCTGGGTATCGAACCATCCCTGCATCCCTGGGATGAAGCCTACTTGATCGTGATGAATGATCGTTTTGATGTGTCCTTGGATTCAGTTTATGAGAATTTTATTCAGTATTTTTGCATCGATATTCATAAAGGAAATTGGTCTGAAGTTTTCTTTCTTTGTTGGGTCTTTCTGAGGTTTTGGTATCAGTGTAAATGTGGCCTCATAGAATGAATTAGGTAGTGTTCCTTCTGCTTCCATTTTGTGGAATAATTTGAAGAGTATTGGTATTAGGTCTTCTTTGAAGGTCTGATAGAATTCTCCACTAAACCCATCTGGTCCTGGGATTTCTTTTGGTTTGGAGACTTTTAATGACTGCTTCTATTTCTTTAGGAATTATGGGACTGTTTAGATGGTTTATATGATCCTGACTTCACTTTGGTAATTGGTATCTGTCTAGAAAATTGTCCATTTCATCCAGATTTTCCAATTTTGTTGAGTATAGTCTTTTGTAGTAAGATCTGATGATTTTTGAATTTCCTCAGATTATGTTGTTATGTCTCCCTTTTCATTTCTGATTTTGTTAACTTGGATACTGTCTCTGTGCCCTCTTGTTGTTCTGGCTAAGGGTTTATCTATCTTGTTGATTTTCTCAAAGAACCAGTTCCTGGTTTTGTTGATTCTTTGTATAGTTTTTTTTGTTTGTACTCGGTTGATTTCAGCCCTGAGTTTGATTATTTATTGCCTTCTACTCCTCTTGGGTGTATTAGCTTCTTTTTGTTCTAGAGCTTTCAGATGTGCTGTTAAACTGCTAGTGTATGCTCTCTCCAGTTTCTTTTTGGAGGCACTCAGAGAAATGGGTTTTCCTCTTAACACTGCTTTCATTGTGTCCGATAAGTTTGGGTATGATGTACTTTCCTTTTCATTAAATTCTAGGAAGTCTTTAATTTCATTCCTTGCCAAGTTATCATTGAGTAGAGAGTTGGTCAGCTTCCATGTGTATGTGGGCTTTCTGTTGTTTTTGTTGCCATTGAAGACCAACCTTAATATGCAGTGATCTGAGAGGAGGCATGGGAGTATTTAAATCTTCTTGTATCTGTTGAGGTTTGTTTTGTGACCAATTACATGGTCAGTTTTGGAGAAGGTACCATGAGGTGCTGAGAAGAAGGTATATTCTTTTGATTTAGGATGAAATGATCTATATATATCTATTAAATCCATTTGGACCACTGTGTCTCTGTTTAATTTGTGTTTCCAAAATCTGACCATTGATGATAGTGGGTTATTGAATTCTTCCACTGTTATTGTGCAAGGTACAATGTTTGCTTTGAGATTTAGTAATGTTTCTTTTATGAATGTGGGTGCCCTTGCATTTGGAGCATAGATGTTCAGAACTGAGAGTTCTTCTTGGCAGATTTTTCTTTTGATGAGTATGAAGTGTCCTTCCTTATCTTTTTTGATGACGTTTGGGTGAAAGTCGATTTTTTCTGATATTAGAATGGCTACTCCAGCCTGTTTCTTGCGACCATTTGCTTGGAAAATTGTTTTCCAGCCCTGTACTCTGAGGTAGTGTTTGTCTTTTTCACAGAGGTATGATTCCTGAATGGAGCAAAATGCTGGGTCCTTTTTATGGATCCAGTCTGTCAGTCTATGTCTTTTTATTGGGGAATTGAGTCCATTGATGTTAAGAGATTTTAAGGAATAGTGATTGTTGTTTCCTGTTATTTTCGATGTTACTTTTAGGCTTGTGTGGCTATCTTCTTTTCAGTTTGTTGAAAGATTACTTCCTTGCTTTTTCTTTTTTTTCTTTTTTTTTGTTTTTTTTGTTTTTTCCTTTTTTATTTTTGATACTTTATGTACATTTCCAATGTTTCCCCTTTTCTGTGTCTCCTCTTTGGATACCCCCTGTCCCCTCCCCAACCCGCCTCTAGGAGGGAATTCCACCTCCTACACCCCCTTCCACCCATCCCCATATTCCCGCCTTGACATTCCCCTTTACTGGGGCCTCTAACATCCTCAGGCCCAAGGGCCTTTCCTCTCTCCCTGATGGCCATCGAGGTCATTCTCTGCCACATATGTGGCCCAAACCATAAGTCCATCAATGTGTATTCTTTGGTTGGTGG